>JAEAOA010001832.1:3522563-3890063 GCA_016746295.1 Potamilus streckersoni
GGACGACCCCCAAGTTAAAGACTGGACTGACGAAAGGTTTTTAGTACTCATGTCGTCTTTTTCCAATAAGTCCTGATCTTTGTAGCCAGTTTTCCTTTCTTCAGCTTTAAATGCTCTATTAAAATGGCATTTAATTTGGATATAACAAATCTTGTCTAAGCTGACAAGATACCATCGTGTTAAAATTTAAAATTTTGTAAATGGGATCTTTGACTGTGAAATATTTGTATGAATAGAAAGTCAATTTGTTTCCACAAATATATAAAAATGTCATTTCCAGAGTAAGAGGTGGTGAGGGTGGTGGTGGCAATTTTTGAAAGCAGACAAACTAAAATATATATATATATATATATATTAAACAGACGAGTCTTGCAAAGCATTTTAGTATTAAAAACATTCAAGATTTAACTCAAGCCAGGAAACAGAAGCTAACATAAATTTGGCTTATATCCGATTTATACTACGCTTTCGTTATCTACAACACAACATAAATAGTCAGTTGGTGAAATAGCGGTCGTCTCATAGTATAACATGTTATCATTCATTATCCAGAAGTATTGGTATTGAGCATCAAGCTGCATCTTTTGTTGCCAGATCTTATGAGCTTATCCAGTGCCAACACACACCATCATGGGAACAAAGAGACGTTATCAAGATTACAGATGGTATCATACACAAACACCTTTCACAAATATTATACATTATCCGATTTCTTATTACTAACGCCGTCTGAAATAGAACGAAATTTGAGACACGATTCGTGTCTTTTTATGCACGTGTATGCAAGTGTCCGTTTGTCATTATGACATGAAACCCAAAGGCTTCAATTGGACAATATTTGGTGCACGCGCAGAACGTATGGATGCTCATTAGTTGTACGTGCGATCCAACTCCAGCTCACGAGCATTTTCTATTTTCTTAACAATCAGGTGAGCTGTGTTCATCCCCTTGTGAGATTTTGAAGTGTTACCCCGAGCTACCAGTGGAAAAGTGTATGCGGGACTGATAATTTCATTGTACGCTTTGAAAATAAATGAAGGCTTCGAATCATTTGCTATTAAACTGAATTTCCATATTCAGTTTGTATGGGAGTAATTTGGATGAATGTCATTGCTTTTCACACTAAGACAGTCAATCACACCCTTTTTTTAAACTCAATGGCAAATGAATTCTTCAGATCATGAGATAATCTGATACACATAGCTTTCTAATGCTGTCAAAGTCTGCAATTCTTCAAAAAAGGGATATGCAGATTTTATACATAGATCAGTCTCACGCTGCATGGCAGCAGACTACGTTATCTTAATGATTCTGTATTTGACCTGAAATGCATCATCTTAATACAAAGAAAGACTATAGGTTGCAATGTATTTCTTTCCCGCTTGATTTCGTTCACGCTATCTCTGAATCGTTTTCGCTCCAATAATCGAAGTATAAAATCATTTCAGCCAGACAGTCACTACTTAACCCTACCATTCTTATCTTTTTATCCTTTTCTTTCTCATACATATTCATCTGGTGACCAATTTTCCCTCATAATTCAACTGCTCCGGTGGCATAGTGGTTAGATCGTCTGCCTCGGATGCGGGAGGTCGTGGGTTCGATCCCCGGTCGAGTTATAACAAAGACTTACAAAAATGGTACAAACAGCTGCCTAGCTTGACGCTCAGGATTAAGAGGTTAGTGTTAGGATTGGTCGGCCTGGTGTCAGGATAATGTTACTGGGTAACATGCTATTTGTCTGTGACATGATGCCCCAGTGCTAGACACCACTATCAACTGCCACACTGCAAACATCGTAGAAATATGACTGAACAATTGTGAAAGCTAAGTTAAAAATCATAATCACATCACATCACGTTGTAAACAAGACTCTGAAAGATGAGAAGAAATGGAATGAAAACCTTTTTTTCATGGACATACTATCTTTTGGCGTACTGGAAATAATTTGCCCTGTATTTTTGGTCATTGAAAATTACATTAAAGACAACCGGTCTGCAAAGGAAGTGCCGTATGAAATTGAAATTTGCTATCCATATATTCATTGCTTTCTTATTTGGATAAACTGGACTTTTTTACAATCCATAACTTAAGAGCTCAAGAGTAACCATATTTATCACGGAACGTTACCTTAAACTCTCCAGGCTATCAACATGGCTTCCTTTCAAAAATGGGTGTGTGAGGCAAGGATAATAATCACTAACGTCGGCAGGAGGCAGACACTATCAACCTAAATCGCAACGGAGAATGATGGTCTTTGAAATCAATGTTAAGGTTAAATAATAAAACTAGAATTTTGCATATCGAGCCCGTGATCGTAGCACTGATATGAATCGTGTCACCTTGACACCAAAATTAGAAAGTGGAGCGATCATTTCGCGCAAAACTCTCTCCCATTATGGTTCGTCCAAAGCCTGATAAAAATTAATTCATATGGTTTAGGAAAATAAGCAAATAAAAAAGCTTTAACTTAAACCGTAAGTAATTTTTGTATAGTAATGACTATGGTCTTTACCCAGGGTCAGAGGAGACAGCGTCTCTTACAAGAAGTGACTGGAACTTCCTATTTTCAGTCTAAATAAAATCAACACTGGAAATTTGATGATATCTAAGGAAATCAACAAACAGAAATTGACTTAAACCGTACGTAAATTATATGTGGCTTTGTTCATGATCCTAAGGTAAATATTTGGCCAAGCATGTCGTAGACTTAATTTTCTTAGCTATATCAAGATTATTAATTCCAGTTATGCCAAGCTGGTTTTATACATCTTGTTTTAAAAAGTTAAGTATGTAAAACATTTTATATAAGATATAAAAAAAAAATTATGTACATTATCCGCAAACACAACTGAGGATAATTTCTATTGCAACTGAGTTTGTATGGAGTTAATTTCCTAAATAATTAGTATGGGATACAGATTAGTCACAGCATGGACCATATATTGCACTCAGTACTGGTCAAAGATAGTATGGCTCACAAATTACTTGTTGGTTGGGTTTTTGGTTACTCGAAGTATGTACTATAGATTACTCATATCATGGTTATTGCTTAGTCTTAATATGAGTCAATTATTACTCATAGATTATTCATATCATTGTTCATAGATACTCATAGAATGATCCATAGATTACTGATAGCTTGGGTAATAGATTACTCGATGTATCGGTCATAGATTGATGTTGTATGGTTATGAATTATTCATAGCATGGGTCATATATTACTAATGTATGGTTTATAGATTATTCAAGGTATATAGGTCACAAATTGTTCATAGTATGCTTATAGATTACTCATAGTATGGGCAATAAATTATTCATATTGTTGCTATGTATTACTCACAGAAAGGTTTTATATTATTCATATTATGGGTCATAAATTCTTTTTAAAATGGATATATATTACTCATAGTATGGGTCAGATATTACTCATAGTATGGGTCATATATTACTCATAATATGAGTCATAGATTACTCATAGCATGGGTCATAAATTACTCATAGTTTTACTATATAGTGCTCACAGTATGGTTATATATTACTCATATTATGGGTCATACATTACTTTTAGAATGGGTATATATTACTCATAGTATGGGTCATATGTTACTCATATTATGGATCATATAATTCATAGTATGAGTCAAAGATTACTCATAGCATGGGTCATACATTAATTAGTATAGTCATTTATTATTCATAGTATGGGGTATAGATTACAAAAAGCATGGGTAATAAATTACTCATAGTATGGGTCATATATTACTCGTAGTATGGATCATATGTTACTCTTAGTATAGGTTGTACTTTACTCATAGTATGGGTTGTACATTATTCAGCATGGGTTGCACATTACTCATATTATGGTTTGTACATTAATCATAGCATCGATCAAATGTTACTATTAGTATGGGTTGTACATTAATCATAGTATAGGTTCTATATGACTCATTGTATGGGTTGGATATGACTCATAATAATGCTATTAGATTACTCATAGTATGTGTTGAACATTGCTCATAGTATGGGTTGTATCTGACTCGTAGTATATCTCTTAAATTACTCATAGTATAGGTTGTACATAAATTACTCATAGTATAGGTTGTACATTACGTATAGTTTGATTTCTATATGACTCATATTATGGCTCTTAGATAACTCATAGTAAGTGTTGTACATCAATCGTAGTAAGGGTTGTATATTACACATAGTGAGGATTGTACATTACTCATAGTATGGGTTGCATATGATTCATATTATGGCTCTTAGATTACTTATAGTATGGGTTATATATGACTCATAGTATGAGTTGTATATGACCTATAGTATGGCTCTTATATTACTCATAGTATGGGTTGTATATGACTCATAGTATAGGTTGTATATGATTTATAGTGTGGCTCTTAGATTACTCATTGTATGGGTTATATATGACTCATGGTATGGGTTGTATATGACTCATAGTATGGCTCTTAGATTACTCATAGTATAGGTTATAGATTACTCATTGTATGGGTTGTATATGACTCATAGTATGGCTCTTAGATTACTCATAGTATTGGTTGTATATGACTCATATTATGGCTCTTAGATTACTCATTGTATGGGTTATAGATTATTCGTAATGTGGATCATAGATTACAGAATTCATAGTGTGAGGCATAGATTACTCGAAAATATGGCTATAGATTACTCATAGGATGAGATATATATTAATGAAAGTATGGGCTATGAATTATTCATAGTCATAAAATGTAACACAGCACATGTTGTTTTTGTTTCAGTGCCAAGTCTTTCAACCCAAATAACGGCTTTGCATGTTTTTGTAGTCTCTCCACCTATATCTACAGCATAGTTTCGAACTTTTACAGCAATGTATGGAACATGTATTGTTTCTAAGAAATTAAATGCTCATGATTAGAAAAATTATGTCTTATTTCAAAGAGAAGTAGTGTGCTGATTTCAAACTGATTTTGAATCAAGACATAACAAAAACAGATTTGTATTTACCATCAAATTCCTTAAATTTCCATCAATTTGAAGAGACGAAACTTAGCTATATTTACTATCTGTACAAAGTCTTTTTCCATCAGTAACAGTGGCTCAGAATATCAGAATATGTAAATTTGAAAAACTTTCAATCCAACTTGGTTAAGAACGAAATAGGGCTGAATAGACTTATACCAGTTACGTGCTTCAGAAGAAACGTACATTTTTCAATGCATCTGTCCTATCTCGAAATCTAGGAAAATACTAGTAAAGCCTGAACAGAACATGTTCGTCGATAAAGAACCGGAAAGCTGTTGCTACTGCAATGCTGTTGTGGAAACAGACATCAGCCATCTTCCTGATTATCTTGAAAACTGTCGCTATGCTGCTTTTGAAATATAAATCACACTGAAAGTGAACTCCGCGTAAGAACTATATTTTGTGTGGGATACTGTGAATTGTGCAGACATTTAAAGAGAGATCATGTATTTTGTGAACTATAAGGTGAGCAAACACCACTAACTCTGTTCTCTGATATTTCCCTTTTTCCAAACGTCCTTGAAAGATTATGTCCATATACCTGAAACTCTCTGACTGGAACATAGCAATAATTCTAAAACTAACTCATGTGAAAAGCTTCGTCATATTCTCAGAGACCATTACATTACAAAGAAAATATACAATTAAAAAATCATTTTTACAAATGTACTTTAGATGAAAATGTTTTAGATTAAACATTAGATAAAAAAAAACATTGCAATATCTGTTTAAAGGCACTTGAAAAGAACACAGATAATCCATTAGGAGTGAAGAAACGCGATCCCTTATAAGAATGACAAATGAACGTACCCTTGCCGTTCTCTCTTCTTCTTGAACATGGAGTTGTTAACGCTCATAGAATCAGAAAATCGGACAATCAGAACACTTTCACTGAAATCAAGATTATACGCCTTCATATAATTCATCATGTCATACTGAACACTTACAATAATAAGCAGGTTGGTATTACCAAGGCAATAAATACATCAATTCTAACAGTCAATCATCATACTGTAGCATATGTAGAACTAATTCCAAGATCTAATCATTACGCAAGAGCCCATATACTCAGACATCAAAGGAGTAGATCAGTGATGAATATAATGCTGAACTGGATGACTTAGAAAAATACTTTGACCATTCACATGAAATCTGATATTGTTGGTCCTAGTGTAGCTTAGCAGTCTACGATCAAAGATGTTTCTTCGCCGCCACAAGCAGTGTCTTTTTTCTCTTCAAACATTAATGAAGATGATATTGATGAACAAGAAGCAGAACTTTTGAAAGAATGCGCTTTAATGTTTAAAAGCATTCCTAAAATAAACATGAGCAGTTCCTCGCAAGCAAGTAGGCCCTGTAACATAATTCCACATACGTCAACCATGCAACCCAAAGAAGACAGGACAGTTCATGTAATACGTCAACCATGCAACCCAAAGAAGACTGGACAGTTCATGTAATACGTCAACCATGCAACCCAAAGAAGACTGGACAGTTCATGTAAATGGTTCGCTATCAAGACAATCATCTATTTCAACAAGTTCTTGCCTAAACCTTTCAGTAGATCATGAAATATGTACAGCATGTGACCAAGATCACAATCTCTCTGAAGTAATAGAAAATAGCGCTTTAGCAGAAGAAAGAAACGAACCATCAAAGTCAAAAACACCGGAGCCATTTAATAAATATCAACCACCATGACTTCTCTGCAAACACCCACCTCCAGCAATTGGAAAAGAAGAAGATAAATGAAAATGAATGTATTTAAGCGATCCTTGATTCTCAAATATATTATACTTTGGCTTAATATTTTGCGTTCATGGACATTTTGAACGTACAAAATTAATACACGAAAGTGTACAAATTATAGTGAACGTATAATTTATATGCGCTACACAGTCATTTAATTCTTCAAATGAAATAATGTTAATTTCTGGCTGGTTAATCCCAGATGTGATGTCTATAGTAAACTTTTAACAATAAAGAGCTGTTATGCTGATGTCAGAGTAATCTCCCTTACCGGAAATTCGTTATGTTATCAACGCTCAAGATCCTCATAAAATCTCATTTGAGTATAACATTGTGGTCACTCTATACAACCTAGAATAAATGTAAATTAAACGACTCACATAAAAGAATACATTTAGCAATATTTATTATGCTCTAAACACCACAAGACTATACACACTTTGGAATATTAATTCGCAAATTAATACCTCGAATCTCCACAGACGTCAGTGTCGGGTGCTTTGTTGTTTTAAGGCATATCAGACCTTTGAAGGTCGTGCAAAGGCAAGTAAAGAGCCTTGCCCATGAAAACACCACAGCAACCAACCCATCCGGATTGATGGTGTGACGAGATCCCACAGCCTTTTGGTCACCTGTTTTATGCTTTAACCACTGAATTATGGAGTCTCTCTGTCAGAATTATTATTTAACAAATTAATTATTAGGCCGTTCAGATTCTGGTCACAGCTCACGAAACCGCATTGATGTTAGCATAGCAAAATGAAGCATAACACATTAATTTATAATAAACTTTGTTCACATAATTAATCGCACAACGCTTCGCGAGTTTAACATGAAAGCAACATTGTCGGTATGAAATGATAGTACCTGCTTAACGTTTTTGGGATATAATTTTGGTAAAAGCTACTTGTATCTTCGAATGTCACTCAAGACAACAAGTGTTGGTGTGTTGTTTCAAGCATAAAAAATCATCTACTTCATGTAGTAGCATCAACACTAATAGCAAGAAGGTTAGATAGTGGAGTTTGAAGTATAAATGAATTACATGTAAGTAGAAACACGCATTTACAGTGCAACTTTAAGATATCTTAAACTTTAAAAGACACTAAGGAAAGAAACAAAAAGTAAATTAAATGAAAGCCAGAAAATAAAATGCCCATATAAATGTTTATGTAAGACACCCGTGTTTGTTTGAAGGACAATTAAGGACCTATAGTTTTGAAAAGTTCTGTTTACACCTGGAATAAAAAATGCACATAACAGATCTAATAATTCCAAAACAAATAAAATAGCATGCTTTACTGCGAACAAAACAAGGTGCCTAGTACTCTTAAACAAACAACTTGTAACTTTAGCAATTATGATATAATGTGTCTAGAACTCTTAAACAAACAACTTATTACTTTAGCAATTATGACATAATATGTCTAGTACTCTTAAACAAACAACTTATTACTTTAGCAATTATGACATAAGGTGTCTAGTACTCTTAAACAAACAACTTGTTACTTTAGCAATTATGACATATGATGTCTAGTACTCTTAAACAAACAACTTATTACTTTAGCAATTATGACATAAGGTGTCTAGTACTCTTAAACAAACAACTTGTTACTTTAGCAATTATGACACAATGTGTCTAGTACTCTTAAACAAACAACTTGTTACTTTAGCCATTATGACATAAGGTGTCTAGTACTCTTAAACAAACAACTTGTTACTTTAGCAATTATGACACAATGTGTCTAGTACTCTTAAACAAACAACTTATTACTTTAGCAATTATGACATAAGATGTCTAGTACTCTTAAACAAACAACTTGTTACTTTAGCAATTATGACACAATGTGTCTAGTACTCTTAAACAAACAACTTGTTACTTTAGCAATTATGACATAAGATGTCTAGTACTCTTAAACAAACAACTTGTTGCTTTAGCAATTATGACATAAGGTGTCTAGTACTCTTAAACAAACAACTTATTACTTTAGCAGTTATGACATAAGATGTCTAGTACTCTTAAACAACTTGTTACTTTAGCAATTATGACACAATGTGTCTAGTACTCTTAAACAAACAACTTATTACTTTAGCAATTATGACATAAGGTGTCTAGTACTCTTAAACAAACAACTTGTTACTCTAACAATAACACAGAGTACAGTTGGTGCTGCTTTAGCATTATTTGTTAAGACTTTTTTTAATTGTCCAGGAACGAATAGTCTTTGCCTCCTAATGGGGTGGCAGATAAATCACCGTCCACTAAAACAAACCTCTTGTCAAATTTGCTGTATGTAGAGGAACAGCAATCATATTTTTGCAATGATTATAGTATCAATTGCTACACCTTTCTCTTTGAACAAGCTTTCTGACTATTTGCATCATGCTATTTTTCTTTAACTTGTTTTTTTTAATCCTTTTTTTATGTCCAGTAAAATATATTTCCATTGTGTTAGTTATATTTTTCAACCTTCTATATTTTCAAGCATTTCATTGAAATATTTAGGTTTTAAGGTTTTTAGGTCTGTTTATATTTTTAATTCTATTGTCTAAATCAAATTCCATACAGTCGATTTTAAAATAAATGACTACATCATTTGTATAACTCCATGTTTTTTAGCTTATACTAAATCAGCTGTAGGTTGAAGTCTTTTTATTGTATACTTCCATTTGTTAGCTTTTTTATCGGTTTCTTTACTTCTGCTTTGCCTTTTTCATTTTTCGTGCTTAGCTTAATTAAATTTTTTGTTTAAAATGCCAGTAAATTTTGACTATTGGTTGCCTCAAAATATCCTCCGGAATTTGCACTTGATGTTTTTATATAACACTGGTTGCTGTGTGATATTATTTTTTATTGCAGGACTATGTTGAGTATCTAGCGTTTTTCTAGCATCCCAGACCTTTAAAGGTCGTGCAAAGGCAAGTAAAGAGCCTTGCCCATGAAAACACCACAGCAACCAACCCATCCGGATTGATGGTGTGACGAGAGCCTTGTGATATAAAGTCTGATTTAAAAACATTCATTTGCGTATGTAGAGGTCACGATGTACTTACGTTCAACGAAGTGCAAATTACACACAATGGCTTTTCACTTGTCTTAAAATTCTATCAGTTCAAGTGTTCAAACATTTTCACAAAAGTGCAGACGTAGTCAGTAGTCTGATCCACATAATTTTTTTTATCATGAATCGTATTGGCTAAACCCCACATCTATGCCACCAGAGAGTTAGCGTTTAGATGACTGTGATGATTCTATTTCAGAGCTCAGACGAGCACCATTTTCACTTATAGCTAGTTACATATTGCAACCCCATGTGGATACGATTCAGGAGAAAGCAACCATATCAAGACTTTTCAAGATCAATGTCAAATTATTGAAGCCTGATCAGCTTCATTATAGGATTAAATTATCATGGCTGGGTATTTATCCATATGTAAATTTTACCTAATCACTCACCAAGCTGACATAAAGTCCTTTGGACCTTATAATTCCTTTTCTACCATTAGATTAGCATGTTTAATCAACGAAACATTTACTTTTATGCAGATCGAAATTTTTTCATTAGCTTCTTACCGCGATAGAATACTTTGTACATAGCCATTCTTCGTTAGCCAAGATACTTTATACAGTAATATGGGGTAGAAAGCCATACAGGGTCATAGCAGTGATATATTGTTATGATTATTATTTGAATCTACAAAAATGATTGTTACGAATAAACCAGGATATTCCTTTTTTCGAAAATTGCAGTTGCGTATGGCACGCGTTGTTATAGCAACTTTGTTTTTACTTTCTTAGCATTTCGATCTCTTTCGAAAGCAAAATCGTGTCCATTTTCAGTGAGATCCATGGTTTGACACCACATATCCCTGACCTTTAATAACCGCTGCTGTAATACGTTGTCGTGGTGAAATGCATTAGTTTCTGAAGATTGTCTTGTAAAGCCTACCACAGGTTTTCGTCAGCAAAAGGGATGAGTGGTGGAGTGCAGGAAGGTCTGTGCAGTTACATTGGTTTAACTTCATAATGGTCTATTTCTGTCTGTCGTTGGTATCTTTTGATTGGAAATAATAAGGAGTGGGTGGGTGGGTGGGGTTTTGTTAGGGTGTAATGGGTATATATAGATAAAACTTCACATCAGATGACATGGAAACAGGGAGCCAAAAGTAGTCCGCATAATTTATCAATGGTTAAAAATTTCCACTTCAGTATCACGTGACCGTTCACATCCAATCACATTGCTGAAAACGCGTTCAATTCATAAAAATTGGAATTATTTTAATATGAACAAGTATATATTACACAATAGAATATATTTTGGATTATTTTCTATTTTCTATTTTCTATTTCTATAAACAACAAAATCCGCAACTATATCAGTATGGTCGTCGGTTCTGTCGTATTAACTGTAACGAGATTCCATACATTTTTGTAACTCATGGAAGCATTATTTTTATGTAGTACAATAGAACAAAGCGAAAAATATTTTACTGAAAAACTCTTCTGTCTATGAAAAAAACCATTGGCATACCATAAAAGCTTAAACCATGATTAAATACAATCAGAAATTTGAATAATATTGACAACATGATATGCAAAGCAATAACTAACAATGAAATCAATCCAACTTTTTAAATTTAATTATTGCGAGTACAACAGGTTACAAAGAAATAAAATATAAATCTAATCAGGAAGAAAAATAAGCAATATAGAAAAACCAAGACAATGAAGAACTATAATTTTTCGATAAACGGAAGAAATTCAGAAAGACAGAATTCGGAGAAGGTTACATCAAAAGAAAATCTATAATTGTTACAGGAAGACACCCATAAAACTACTCATTAACGCTGCGAATCAATGTTCAGCTGCTACTTGAGGACACAGGTTTTAGAGAAAAACTTTCACTATAGGCGGTTTAATTTTCTTTTGTATAAAAGGGAAGTCAGTTATTACATCCAGGACACACATATAGCACAAGTAAAATCGATGGACTCTGAGAGAAAAAAATCTCAACAATCTGGTTGACAACCGTAGTTGTAATCTATCGGTATCAGTCCAAAGAATAGATTTTGTTTATGGTGCGCAAGAATAATTTCAGCAAAATAATGAATACGCGATAGTCTTACTGAATATCGGAAACACAACAGAATGTTAAACCCATTCTGAGGAACAATTACACAGTGTATATCACGAACTACAAAACGTAAGTTGTTAGGATTCATTTGCCTGCAAACCGCAGGGTTCTCCTCTGAAATCTTTGATAGCACGGGGAAAAGCGCGATAGTTTCGGAACCAGATGTTATCAACATCATATTGAAAAACTTAATATCAGTGAAACATAAACGAAGTAAACATATTTAAATAGTGTTCTTTATCTCCTTAAGCTAACAGATGATTCAATGGCAAAACTCATTAATCTTTGACTTGAAAAAACACCATCGAATTCCTATTTTTTCAAAATATCAAAGACAGAATGTTATTTTAAGTTCATCAGCAACACTTATGAAGACTAGACAATTTCAAAGACAATAATTCTCCGTTTCTTACTTGGACATACAAATTAAAGACCTTGGGTGGGACCAAATTAAGATAAGGCTAATTGATCAAGCTTTTTCTCTTTCTTAGAGTAGACTACACGAATATAAGAGTAATTCATGTGCAATTTTCACTCGAAAAATTTACACCGTAACATATTCCAGAAGATAACACGAACGAAAACAATTACTTCAGCAACAATTAGAACTGTCACAATTACTGGTATTGCTACAATATATATATATATGTGTGTATATATATATATATATATATATATATATATATATATATATATATATAAACGATTATAATAGTGCCTTATGAATTTTACACCCCACGTTCATCTCACATTTGTAACTAAGTAGCTCTAAACCAAAGTTTAGTACTATGGAAGCATTACAATATTATCCAACAATTTCCGTACAAGTATAAAATAAATCTTTCATACAATGTTGAAACCTGCATTTTGCTTGAATCACCTAAAAATTGTGGTGAGAGATCGACATCAGAACTTACGTGCCAGTAGAATTGTGCAAAGTGGTTTTGAATGAAAGTTGTTAAAATAATAATAATAATAATAATAATAATAATAATAATAATAATAATAATAATAATAATAATAATAATAATAATAATAATAATAATAATAATAATAATAATAATAATAATTTGATTACTTGGGTAGATATTAGAGAAATATTTGCATCACAGAAACATATGAAGTGATAGAATGTGGTAACCAAGACGACGAACTGGAAAATATTTGTCTCCAGTAAAATACGGTTAACTCAAAATCGATTGCACTATCAGTTAATCACAAGCAAAGAAATGGAATTGTTTTCCTTAATGGAAACATAAGAGTCTTCGACATAGCAGCCAAGACAAATGACAGATTTCACAGTAAAATCTCCAACAGTCGGCTTAAAAGGTCTTATGATACTCCGCAAAGTCGCAAAGGAAGCGTTTAAACATTAAAATCTCGGGGTGACTATAGGAAGCCAGGCAAATATGGTTTATTCTCAAAGTTTTCCATGAGGTAACAGTTTGTGAAACCCTCACAATATTTAGTTCTTGAGAAATAAAATCAAATTGGTAAAGTCAGTGTTAATCAAGAACACGATGCCAATCATTGACTGAGGCTCCATCGGAAAAGTACGCATGATATTAGACTACAAGTACTAGTCACAAAGTACTTAACGCATGATAACAGATTGCAGGTACTAGTCACAAAGTACTTAACGCATGATAACAGACTGTAGGTAGTAGTCACCTATAAATACTAAGGTCAAGGTTTTCGTAATTCCCTCTGCCCGTCAGTAAATAGCAACTGATGAGATGTTGTTTGGTTATGGCTGGATAATTTCGGAAATTTTGTTCCATTTTATCCATATTACTGAATACCTGACAAATTTATTGAGCACAAGTTTCTTTGGACTGAAAAATGTCAGGAGGCTTTTGACAATTTAGAGACGATACTTAACAGTGAAACAGAGCACCAGCTCTAAGTTTCAGTCAATCATTTAAACTCTCTGTTGATGCAAGTGATGTTGGGGTTGGAGTAGTATTGACTCATGAAGACAAAAATGGTGTTAATCATTCAGTGTGCCATTTTTCTAAGAAATTAAATAAGCATCAAAGAATCGAGAAGGAAAGTTTGGCTTTGATATTGGCATTGCAACATTTTGAAGTTTACATTAGTTCCGCTGTTTCTCCGATTATTTTGTTTAGTGATTACAACCCCTTTACTTTCATCGGCAATATAAAACAGAAAACCAACAAAAAACAAAATCAGAGACTATTCAGGTGGAGTTTGTTGTTACAGTAATATTATATTGACATCAGGCACATCAAGAGAAAAGTCAATTTAATTGCAGATGTACTTTCGCGTGTATGGAAAAATATTTCATGTATAAACCTAATGTATATTTGATCAATGGTAAAAAGAAAGACTTTTTTATAAATGTTTTGTTTTATTGGTGGGAATATATATATATATATATATATATATATATATATATATATATATATATATATATATATATATATATATATATATATATATATATATATATATATATGTGTGTGTGTGTGTGTGTGTGTGTGTGTGTTTGTGTGCTAGTTTAATTTTTTTTTAAATCCAATACATGCTATTGTAATGTTACATTGAGTTCAGTTCTGTTTGACATGACTGATTCTCTTTTTATTTATTGACGCAATCTGCTAACATTGTATCTAGTTCTTGACCGACCTCGCTCCAATATCAGTAATAGTTTTGATAAACAACTTTTATTAATATATTATTTTATCATTCTCATCGTAAGAATCTTTAAGTTGAAATCAATGTCATACCTAGACTATAACAAACTTCTATTTTTTCCAGAATAATGAACTTTTGACCCTCATCCTGAAATATGTTTAGCGTCTTAAGTAGATTATAACTGTTGTTTTTGATAGGTATTTGTCAGTCGGGCTCCAAACAATTGACATGTCAAGTTGTTATTTTGTTTTGACCAGTTTAGGTTTATTATCAAATTATTAAATGCAAGAGATTCTTTTCCATGGAAATATATAAGTGCTCCTACAATTTTTTTGGAACAGTTCTAGAAAGTTATATTGAATTCAAAACTGGAATAATATTTCATGTGATTCAACAATTGACTGTTGACACTGCAGCACTTCGCTGACCTCAACAGACGTCATCGCCTTCTCTTTTGAATTTCATCAACACTCTAAGTTAGAACTCTAAGGATTCTCAGTTTGAACTTTTTTTACTAGGACGTCAAATTTTTAATTCTTGGATTATTTTTGGATTTGTTTCGTAAAATTGTAATATACCTTTTATTAATTTTTCACTTTGTCTTCATAGGAAAAAAAATTATTTGTTAAATTTTATAAGGCTTGTTGTCGTCACTCTTTTATGTTACTTATTTCAAGCATAGACTCTTAACAGTACAAGTTAAGTGCGAGTGTTGAAGACTGCCAGCTTTAGATGAGCTTTATACATTTCATTTAAAAATGAGACATTGGTTCAGATAAATCAGAAGAAGATTATAAAATTATATATCTCAGCATATAAAGACTATTTAATACATTATTGTCTAACTGTTTGATAAACCTCAAAACGAAAGAATGTATGCAGCAGACGTCTAAGTATTCGACACAAATTTTCCAAATTTTCTCTCTCTCTCAAAATATAATACAAATTTGTTTCCAAATGTAATACTTGTTTACCTAAAAAAGAAACATACATTTGCTTCAAAATGCACCGCATATTTGTCTGAAGACGCAGGTATGATATTGAAGTACGTTGAAAGGTCTATGAGACGAACTTGGTTGAAAAGTCTGAAGAATCTGATACAGTATACAAATCAAACAATAAAGTTCAGACGGCTCACTTCAAGTTATAGCTATTTCGCCCGCCCGCCGATTTATGCGGGTATTAATCAGGAATTTCAGCTCTCCTAAAATCAGATCTTAAGTTCAGATTGATTAAATTGCGAATTTTAAATACTACTTTCTAATTCATATCACGTGCGCACAAAGAAAAAGAAGCAGACGAAAAACGTCTTTTCTTTTAACACCATTCCGATGATGTGATTCAATTTTAATATATCGCCAGACCGATGATTTTCCAATGATTTATGTGGCAGTGTTAAAACTACAAGAGTAACAGAGGAATCTAATCGAAAAGTTTCTGAATGAATTTGTAGGAAAACATTGCATTTTAGAATGGACCGGTCAAGCGAGAAGGGTTCCCATTAGATTTTCTGTATGTGCAAAATTGTGATTTATCTTAAACGAAAAATGTTATGCAATGCCGAAAGAGGTTTTGCTAGTAATTGGTTCAGAAAAAGCATATATTTCAGAGGCATAAGAATCAGAAAACACAGTAGCAAAGCTTTAGGGTCAATTTAAACCAAGGACCAGCTTTTTACATGCCATAATGAAACCTAGGTTCCTCCATAAATCTCATAATCTGCAGAAGAACCAGTACAATTTCTTACGTATACTGGTGCATAAATAAATCCAATATGTGAAACCGTCCTTTGTTTCCATTATCTTATTTCCTGCGGACACAAAATGCCCCGTTTTCTTATTCCTCTGGGTAAGGAGAAATGAGTAACAATAGCCCCTTGTTGGCTAGAGTGTCAAGAGACCATACTAATCGATTTTTTCAAAAGTGATACACGCTAGATGGCGTTTATGTGTTGCCCTAGTAACTGATATGTCATTCATACACCAGGGAGTTAGACTGTGAAGCTAATGTTTCAATCTTTTCAAACTTAAAACGCTTTCAGTGAGTAGAATTATCACTCGCTGTAGTTGATCGGCTTTGTATAAGTCTTGAGCGTGCTGATGATGCTGATGAGCGAACACCGATCGATCGGTTTCATTGTCTCAAATTTCCAAGCATCGAAAACGAGATTGTCTGCAAGCGAAGCCTTTACAAGGCACAAAGGTATCTAACATTATAAAATCAATAGATCTACATCTGGCACTGACTATGAACTAACATCACTTACTCCATGCAAAACAGTACAAGGTCACTGCAATAATGACATCACCCAGTTTTGTATTTGATTGAAGGCAATTAACATTCCATTTCTAGTCACTAGTTTCTAAAGCTATGTGTAAAAGAACGGTAGCAAGACTTTTTGGATGAAAAATAATAGCTTGCATAGCGGTTTATGTCATTTTGGCGAATTATTCATTTAACTTGACAATCAATAATAATGTCACTAGCATCTAAGTTAAAATCCTGGAGCAAAATGATGAGTCATCACTTTTGAAAAGACTATTTGTTGATAATGATCTCTCTCATTTTAACAGGAATTTGTGAAAGTGAAATTAGAATATTTATATTTAAAGAAGAAAAAAAATGTACAGGATTATACGGCTTCATTAATTGTACGGAGCATTGTCGCTAATCAGCCGCCCAAGATAACGTCTACACTACAAGTTAAAACATGAACCATCGAAAGAGAGTAAGTGCCTGCATCATTTTCTGTAGATTGTCAGGCAATATTTGCGTTGGGAATGCAATCAATTCTTTAGAGTTTGACACCTGACGTAGCAGTCCGAACGACCATGATGTATTGAGACTAGGGGTGACAACTTAGACATGGGAGAAATAACTATATCACCAGCTTAGTCTGTTCTATCGATCGGACTGGATGCTTGCTTCATTTTCAAGTGCATTTAAACATGATTAGCAATTTCATGCTAATGAAATGTAAGCTGTGTACATTCCTTAAGGACACGCAGAATATACGACAAAGGCTGGCCCTGTCGTATATACGAGTTCGACGCTCAGCTGTGATCAAGAATCAGAACTTAACAGCTGAAAGATTTAAGACGAACCATTTTGACCCAGCTAATGTTATTTCTGACTATTTTTAAAACATATCGAAGATTCTTGATTCCTTTTTAAGGAGAACTGAAATCATTTCATTAGGATGTTTACTATAAACCATTAATGTTGCATTTAAAGAGAAGACCTTCATACTTCATATAACTTCTATAATACAAGATAAAATAATTTTAACATTATTGTTGTTATGTCGATAGTATTATTAATATACATGGTCATGCCCCATCAATGTTTATCAAATGTGCCGTTTATGCCTCTGATTTGTCATAGATGAATAGATTTAAATTAGTCTGGAAAGTCTGTGGGGAGGGGATCAGGTTGCACTGGGTATCGAGCAAAAATTATATTGCCTAGAAGATATCAGATTTCATATTTTGACGCCAAACAAATCATTCACGCGGTACTATCGACTTAATTATATTACATTCTATGCGCTTATCCAAGGTACAGAGAATGAAGGAATTGGTGGAGGTGGGTGAATGCTGATGAGAAAGCAAAACACACATTCTAATTAGGGATTGCCGAAAAATAATTATTTGATGTAGCCAGAGCAAACAGAGACATCAGAATTACTGGAATGATCACAGACATCAGACGTACTAAAATAGAATTACAGCAATAGACAGACATCAGAGTTACTGGAATAAATCACAAGTATCAAAATTACTGGAAAGACCACATAAATTGGAATTACTGTAAAGGCATAATTGACCAACAAGGAATTTGAAAATATGTGAATCGTTCACTTACATCAATGAATGATTAAAAATATTGCTCCAGATGGTGCTGCGGTTGGCGCATAAGAATGTTTTGTTTACAACCTCAAAAATCAATAATATTTTATCGTGCAGGGACGTAACAGCCAAAGGCAAGGACAGTGTGCGGAAATGTAGTAGTGTACTTTATGATGCTAGAGAGACTTTTTTGTAGTTTTGCTAAAATGCCAACTCCATGACCAACCATAAATACGCTTTGATCCTAACATTATTTTCAAGCAAGACCTGTGTACTTTTGATATGAACGACTTATCACAGGTTCTTGCAAAATCTCGTGCTTGCGAGAAAAGAAAAGAAAAATAATGAGATACACGTTGATTTTCTTCCCTGGCTATTTCAATCACGAAACATGGAATTCAACGAAAAAATCGTGACACATGCTGTTCTGACTGGGTTTAATGCACGACAAATAAGTTTCTGTAATTATCTTATTGCAGAGGCAAGAAATTATGCCATTACGACTAATTTCGTCAAAAACTTTAAAATATAATCTCCCGTTGACACCAAAAGTCCATTAAGTTCACAAGCCACACACACACAAAATTAGATACTTGTTTAGTTGCGTTTCGGAGGAGTCAAATATCCAATGCATCTGAAGGTTTTCACGAGCTGACTTCGAAGAAAATATCAATTACAGTTGCTGGTGCGACGTCTTTGAAGATTTTTGTGACTTTATAAAGGCGATAACCAACAAAAAAAATCAAACAAAATGACCTTTAGAACAGTTAAGACTATTGTCCTTGAAAATACATTGTGATGAGTACAAGCCGTATCAACAAAACTAATATTAGTACAATTGTTTGAATTTTATTTCAATTAAAATATATATATATATATATATATATATATATATATATATATATATATATATATATATATATATATATATATATATATATATATATATATATATATATATATTATTTGTATCGCTTTTCCATACACTTCATATATGTATTGTAAAGTAGATATTCGGAAGAATTTTAATTTTCGGTTTTATAAATATATACTTTGAAAAGTTCTGGTGTCAGAGTTTGATTAAAAAATAAATAGACCAGCGAAGCGAGTGAAGAACATTTCCGTCCATAACGCATTATTCCCATACTCCTAAGAATACAACATGGTAGAAGTGTTTACTACTTAATGTCTACCAAACATTGTTTATATTTTGATATTTCTAACATTTTTAAAAACAAAATATAACTGAAACCTTTTTTATACTTCAATACAAAACTATGGATTTATAAATTAAAATGCCGTAAGCTTACCGCTGTCAAGCGACTCGATTTATGACACTAAATTGGTTAACATAAATAAGTTAACATGGCAAATGAATTCAAAGGGATAAAATTATATTAGAGAGAAGATATGTTTTTGCATTTAGAGCATTGAGTATTTGTATGTACGGTACCATCAAGAAGTGGAATATGTTATTGCCATTTATCATATATACAGAAGTTAGTAAAATCAATATACAGGTATCATAAATTCTTTCAGATACGAAAACTATCGCTAGAATATAAAATGGCATTACCTAATTTTAAAAACAGCTTTTAATTCAACCAACAGAAGCATGGATCAAGAGCAATTAAACACAATCTGGTAAAAATTTAATTTTTTTATTACTGATATTTGGAGAACAAACTGAATGGATAAGCTTAATAACACAATACAGTAAATAATGGATTTTGTATGGATAACAGCTCTTAATAACAGGATGCTGTATGTCATGGATTTTGGATGGATAACAGCCCTTAATATCACGATACTATACACAGATAAGAGCCTTTAATAACATGACCACTGTACATCACGAACTTTGTATGGATAATAGCCCTTATTAGTATGATACTGTACAAGGATTTTGGATGGATAACATCCCTTAATAACACAATACTGTACATCGTGGATTTTGGATTGATAATAGCCTTTAATAACATGATACTGTACATAAAGGATATTGGATGGATAATAGCCTTTAATAACATGATACTGTACATCATGGATTTTGGATGTATAATGGCCCTTTATAACATGATGCTTTATATCATAGATTTTAGATGTATAATGGCCCTTAATAACATGATGTTGCATGTCATCAATTTTAGATGAATAATGGCCCTTAATAACATGATGCTGTATATCATGGATTTTAGATGTATGATGGTCCTTAATAACATGATGCGGTATATAATGGATTTTAGATGTATAATGGCCCTTAATAACATGATGCTGTATATCATAGATTTTAGATGTATAATGGCATTTTATAACTTGATGCTGTATATCAAGAATTTTAGATGTATAATGGCCCTTTATAACATGATGTTGTATATCATAGATTTTAGATGTATAATGGCCCTTAATAACATGATGCTGTATATCATGGATTTTAGATGTATAATGGCCCTTAATAACATGATGCTGTATATCATGGATTTTAGATGTATGATGGTCCTTAATAACATGATGCTGTATATAATGGATTTTAGATGTATAATGGCCCTTAATAACATGATGCTGTATATCATAGATTTTAGATGTATAATGGCATTTTATAACTTGATGCTGTATATCAAGAATTTTAGATGTATAATTGCCCTTTATAACATGATGTTGTATATCATAGATTTTAGATGTATAATGGCCCTTAATAAGATGATGCTGTATATAATGGATTTTAGATGTATAATGGCCCTTAATAACATGATGCTGTATATCATAGATTTTAGATGTATAATGGCCCTTAATAACATGATGCTGTATATCATGGATTTTAGATGTATGATGGTCCTTAATAACATGATGCTGTATATCATAGATTTTAGATGTATAATGGCAATTTGTAAAATTATGCAGTATATCATAGAGTTTAGATGAATAATGGCCCTTTGTAAAATTATGCAGTATATCATAGATTTTAGATGTATAATGGTCTTTAAAAACATGATGCTGTATATCATGGAATTTAGATGTATAATGGCACTTTATAACATGATGCTGTATATCATGGATTTAGGATGTATAATTAAACATTATAACATGATGCTGTATATCATACATTTTAGGTGTATAATGGCCCTTAATAAATTGATGGTGTATATCATGGATTTTTGGTGTATAATGACCTTTAAAAACATGATGCTGTATATCATGGATCTTAGATGTATAATGGCCCTTTATAACATGATGCTGTATATCATTAATTTTGGATGCATAATGGCCCTTAATAAGATAATGCTGTATATCATGGATTTAGGATGTATAATTACCCATTATAACATAATGCTGTATATCATAGATTTTAGATGTATAATGGACCTCAATAACATGATGCTGTATATCATTAATTTTAGATGTATAATGGACCTTAATAATATGATTCTGTATATCATGGATTTTGAATGCATAATGGCCCTTAATAACATGATGCTGTATATCATTAATTTTAGATGTATAATGACCCTTAATAACATGATGCTGTATATTATGGGTTTTGGATGTATAATGGAATGTTTTAACATGATGCTGTATATCAAGAATTTTGGATGTATAATGGCCCTTTATAACATGATGCTGTATATCATGGATTTTAGGTGTAGAATGGCCCTTTAAAACATGATGCTGTATATCATAGATTTTAGATGTATAATGGACCTTAATAATATGATTCTGTATATCATGGATTTTGAATGCATAATGGCCCTTTATAACATGATGTTGTATATCATAGATTTTAGATGTATAATGGCCCTTAATAACATGATGCAGTATATTATTAGTTTTGGATGTATAATGGCCCTTAATAACATAATGATGTATATCATGGATTTTAGATGTATAATTGCCCTTAATAACATAATGCAGTATATTATTAGTTTTAGATGTATAATTGCCCTTAATAACATAATACTGTAAATCATGGATTTTGAATGCATAATGGCATTTTATAACATGATGCTGTATATCAAGAATTTTGGATGTATAATGGCCCTTTATAACATGATGCTGTATATCATGGATTTTAGGTGTATAAAGGCCCTTTATAACATGATGCAGTATGTCATGGATTTTAGATGTATAATGGCCCTTAATAACATGATGCAGTATATCATGGATTTTAGATGGATAATGGCCCTTAATAACATGATACAATACACGAATTTTAGATGCATTACAGCCCATAATGACAGGATGCTGTACATCATGATTTTTGGATTCATAACAGCCATTAAAAACATAATGCAATAAATCAATGATTTGGATCGATAACAAACCTTAATAAAATGAGGATCTCCATCTTTGTTTTTTTTTAAGTAGGTACAATATAAATTGTGGTAAATGCTTACAAATATATATGAATATAGAACTGTCACAGTTGCAGATTGGAAAAATTTATCAGCTAAGAAAATGTGGTAAATACTAAAGGCTAGTCAAATTTTAAACGGTATGGGCAAACTTTATCTACAATATAGTAATTGAATAATACAATTAACGTTAAATCAGGCATAATGTCTTATATGTACTTTCGATTGGTCAAGCATAATGTTTTATATGATATGTATTTTAGGTTGGTCAAGCATAAAGTCTTATATATGTATTTTAGATTGGTCAAGCATAAAGTCTTATATTATATGTATTTTAGATTGGTCAAGCATAAAGTCTTAAATATTTATTTTAGGTTGGTCAAGCAAAAAGTCTTATCTGATGTGTATTTAAATTGGTCAAGCATAAAGTCTTATATGATAGGTAGTTTAGGTTGGTCAAGCATAAAGTCTTATATGATAGGTATTTTAGGTTGGTCAAGCATAAAGTCTTATATGATATGTATTTTAGGTTGCTCAAGCATAAAGTCTTATATGATATGTATTTTAGATTGTATTTTAAATTGGACAAGCCTAAAGTCTTATATGTATTTTAGATTGGTCAGACAAAGTCTTATATGATATGTATTTTAGATTGGTCAAGCATAAAGTCTTTTATGATATGTATTTTAGATTGGTCAGACAAAGTCTTGTATGATATGTATTTTAGATTGGTCAAGCATAAAGTCTTAAATATTTATTTTAGGTTGGTCAAGCAAAAAGTCTTATCTGATGTGTATTTAAATTGGTCAAGCATAAAGTCTTATATGATAGGTATTTTAGGTTGGTCAAGCATAAAGTCTTATATGATAGGTATTTTAGGTTGGTCAAGCATAAAGTCTTATATGATATGTATTTTAGGTTGCTCAAGCATAAAGTCTTATATGATATGTATTTTAGATTGTATTTTAAATTGGACAAGCCTAAAGTCTTATATGATATGTATTTTAGATTGGTCAGACAAAGTCTTGTATGATATGTATTTTAGATTGGTCAAGCAAAACGTCTTATAGATGTATTTTTGGTTGGTCAAGCATAAAGTCTTATACATGTATTTTATATTGGTCAAGCCTAAAGTCTTAGATGATATGTATTTTAGATTGGTCAGACAAAGTCTTATATGATATGTATTTTAGATTGGTCAAGCATAAAGTCTTTTATGTTATGTATTTTAGATTGGTCAGACAAAGTCTTATATGATATGTATTTTAGATTGGTCAAGCATAAAGTCTTATATGATATGCATTTTAGTTTGGTCAAGCAAAAAGTCTTATATGATATGTATTTTAGATTGGTCAGACAAAGTCTTATATGATATGTATTTTAGATTGGTCAAGCATAAAGTCTTTTATGTTATGTATTTTAGATTGGTCAGACAAAGTCTTATATGATATGTATTTTAGATTGGTCAAGCATAAAGTCTTATATGATATGCATTTTAGTTTGGTCAAGCAAAAAGTCTTATATGATATGTATTTTAGATTGGTCAAGAATAAATTCTTATATGATATGTATTTTAGATTGGTCAAGCATAAAGTCTTATATGATATGCATTTTAGTTTGGTCAAGCAAAAAGTCTTATATGATATGTATTTTAGATTGGTCAAGAATAAATTCTTATCTGATATCTATTTTAAATTGGTCAAGCATAAAGTCTTATATGATATGTATTTTAGGTTGGTCAAGCATAAAGTCTTATATGATAAGTATTTTAGGTTGGTCAAGCAAAAAGTCTTATAGATGTATTTTAGGTTGGTCAAGCATAAAGTATTATATGATATGCATACCTATCCCTTCCACCACGACCCTACACGATTTGAGTCTCTAATCGATGATCTTGCCTTTTAGTCTACTACATACAGATCATTGTCATTTTAAGGAATAATGATTTTCAGAATGAGCCCTTTATAACATGATGCTCTCAGAATTAATGATTCTTAGAATAAAAGATTATTGTTATTCTTATAATGAGCAATTCTCAGAATTAATTATTTTCAGAATGAACGATTATTATAATTCTCAGAATGAATGATTATCAGTAACACATATCCGAATATTTTGGTCAGGATTAATTTTGTTAAAATACCCTTGGACATGTCAGTGTTGATTTTAATGATACCTGTCCCTGCTGTGCAATGGCCATCTTTTTTACTTGACCGTCAGTCAAATATATCTCTTTGATATTATTTTTTGTCATCTTATATAACGATTGTAAATTAAACTCAAAGCTTATTCAAACTTGGCCTGTCACTTTACCTCCAACGGAATCTATCGTAACAAATATGTCGCTGATCACTAAAGCGTACACGTACAACTCGTTGCTGGAACTGTTCCAAGTATCTAGGTAATTTCAATATCAGCTGTTGAGTCAACTGCTCGCTCGCTATGTTTAATATTGGATAAAGTGTACCAAATTCCTCTGCTGATTTTTGAGATCCATCTTCAACATCTTGATAATTTTGCATTGCGTCGAGCAGATACATGTAAGGTCTGATAATATTTTTTATTAGCATCATCTGCAAAATTACATTCTATCGCTCGTTCCGTGTTTTTAATTTATTCTAGCATATATTCGTCTAACATCGTCGGTATCAAAAATCATATTATCTTGTTGTTGTTTACCACGGCGAGTTTGCTTTTGAAATGTGACAAACAATTGTCTCGGCAGTTGTTCGCTTGATGTTGTTGGGACTCGCCATGTGTAGTCGGTAGTATTTGTAACTGCTGTTTGAGATATTTTATGTTGTTGAAAATAAATTTTGTTTGTGCGGATTTCAATCATATTATTTAATTCCGACATTTTAGTGACTGATGGCTTTATTGGCGACATCCACAATGCAAGTTTGTACATCAGCTCCGCATGACCTAAACAGGCTAGTCATTTTGTTCTGCTCGATCTAAAGTAATTGTATGCTTAACTCTACGAAAGACTTTATTAAAGTCCTTGCAAAAGCAAAATACTTTACTTAGTCGTAGCATCATTATAATTTGATTTGATCCTTCTGCAAGTTCTTTTCTTGTAGCAAAACCTTCATTGTAACCTTTTATTGTTTTACGCTAATTGTGCTATTGATTAAATCTAAAATTGCCGCGCCGTCTGCAGCTGCTTCTGATGGTGTTATACCAAGATTATTACAAGTTGCAGTAAGAGAAAGTCATACAGAGTCTACGTTGGCGGCTGCAGCTAGTGCGACTATACCTAAAGCATCAGCATCAGCGATTATAAAAGTTCTTACAATTATAAGATCTGGAGCTGCATCAGCTCTGTGCACAAAAACACCTTTTGAGAAAAGTTCTGTTGACTGTGTTACACCACCTACAGTATCTTTAAACCACATTATGTTTGTTGAGGTTGATCTGGAGTAATCATCGAAAAATGAAATCTTTAAGATTGTGCTGGCAACTTGTAGGTGGCTTGAAATATCTTCTACAGTTTGATTCGCTAGTTGACAGCTAGCACTTTTGAATAAGCATCAGCCATTATTTATAAGAGCTACTTATGTTCCTGCTGCAACTGCAACAGGCGGATTAGCCACTGTCATACTGTCATAATCTGACCGCAAACTTCTAATATTGCCTTATATGGCAGTAGAAATACATCTTCCTTTCGAGTATTAAAAGTTTTAATACCAGTGGTATTTAGTTCGTTAGAATTTTCAGTGACATACTCAAATTCTGTAACGGTATTATCGATATCATAAGTTTCTGCTAAATCAAGATAATTTTCAACAGACATTACATTAGATATTAGTTTTTGCATATTCTGCTAGCCCTTTGGTGATCAAAGTTTTTTCGTTGTCGTTATTATAGCATGGTGAGTTTATTTTGTTGGAGCGATTTATTATATAACTTGCTTTATCTCAGATGTAGATGGTGCGCCTTTATTTTATCAGCTTTTTTGTCCCACCTCAGTCACAGCGGCAGATGCAGCTCAGTTTAAAAAGCTTTACCTGCGTGAAGTGCAATTGGTGCAACTTTCCGCGCGATTCCCGAAACATTTTCAATAACTTTAGTTACTATATTTCAAAAAATCCTCCTACTATTTTACTTAGATAGTTTCTTCTCTGTTTCATGATATCTGAGCTTGCATAATTTTATTGTCAATCATGAAATGATCGCGCGTAAGTTTAAATATTAGGTAACAATGTCGTTGTTCAGATCTAGTTTTCCAGACTGATCTGTTAACTGCATATTTATTATTGTTATAAGAGCAACATAAAAAACAAATAACAAAAGGACGATGCTGAAAAGAATTTGTGCAATCTGCGAAAAATAAAAAGTTTATTTTTTGAGAAATTATCCCCTTCGATAAAGTTGCTGGTTGCTGGCAACCCCTGACATTGTATTATCAGCGACGTTATTTAGTAGGCGACTAAAAATATAGAATAATATGCAACTGCGATTCTGACAGACATTTATGTCTTGAACAAAATAAAATTGTCACATATTGTCAGCGTTGTAACAACAAAAAAAATAATAGGTACAGGTATAGATATATATAAATTAATTGGATAGCTGTCGAAACCAAAAGGCAGTTGGACATTTCCAGGCCATAAATACTCTACACTTTATAATCTGCTAGATAAACAACTAGATGAAGATGATAATCCGCTGCCAGGACAAAACCCTTACAATCAAGTTGATGCAATAGCAATGCGCCATGACATCTGCTACAAAGATATTGAACTTCCTGGCAACGAACGAAATAAATACAGCTGTGATAAAGTAATGATAGACGAACTTCGTGACATGAACCCGACAAATATGCGAGAACGTTTTGATAGAAGGCTGGTGCATGGATTTATTGAAGCAAAATATAAATTAGGACTTGGGAAAGAACTGTACGACGATCTCGCAAGCCAAACAACATGAACCTAAAAAAAATGTTTACACGACGTAAAGTTGTCGCAAATGTCGTTTATGATATATGGGCGATAGATTTAGTAAATGTGTCAAATCTAGCAAAATATAATGAAAATAAGAAATACATGTTTCATATTATATATGCTTTTAGCAAATATGCTTTTAGTGTACCTGTTTAATATAAAACAGGAACGTCGATAAATGTGGCGCTTAAACAAATAATAACAAGAACAGAAACAAAATAAAATAAAATCTGAACTGATCACGGTTCAGAGTTTTTCAATAAAGTACGTTTGAGAATAGAATAATATCAAAAAGTATGTTACAGGAAACGAGGGGAAAAGTGTTGTGGTTGAAAGATTTAATCGCACGCTAAACAAAAACATACACAAATATTTGACAGATAAAACACAAACAGAAACAAAAGTGTTAATAACGGTTGCTATACAGATCACAGCTACAAAGGAAAAGAACGCAAGCATGAATTAAAACATATCACAGAAAATGGAATATAAAATGAAATACCTGTGACTGGAAAACTTTAACCGACAAAGAGTTGAAAAAATGAAAAGAAGACAATTTAAAAGTCACATAAAATATGTTTAAATACTAAATCCGATTTTTTAAAAATCATTATCAGATGTAACATCACTTTGAATGACAGCTTTTGCTATCAAATTCTTCCAACTGATAATTTTAACAAATTACAGAGACAATTAAATTTTGATTATAACAAACGGAATACAATCTTTTATCGTGTTTCTGTCATTTAGGTAAGGATGATCTCTTTCTCGGTTGAGTGCGAATCGAATATCATTTAACGTATAAACATATTGGCTGGAAAAAAAAAAACAAACATGAAAACAGAAAGCTGAGAAAAAGGAAGACAAAATAATGATAAAGAAATGTGTATTGCAAGTTGTGTTATTTGTTCTTTTCATAAATGTGTTCTTTTAATAGCTAATGTTAGACCTAGTGGTATTAGTATCGATTAGATTTGGTTATCACATACTTAAAACCTTAAATATAATAGTGAAAAGAAGGAAAGCAGAACAGCGACAAGTTCATAACAGTGTGTTTGATTTGGATTTTTAACGTAGCTTTAAAAATTTTTGTCATATGTCTACTATGTCTGCAGTGTGGCAGTTTATAGTGATCTCAAGCACTGGGACATGCAGCAGACATGTAGCCTGATGTCCTACACAACCACATTATCCTGACACCAGGTCGACCAGTCTTAACACCAACCTCTTAATGCTGAGCACATAACGAGGCAGCAGTTAGTACTATTTTTATAAATATTTTTTAGGACTCGCTTGGGGTTCATTCGAGGCGGACGCTCTAACCACTAAGCCACCGGATCGGTCGACAAGTTCGTAATATGCTAATTAACAAATTACAGTTAGCCGTTGTTAAAGCTTCTACTTGAGACCTTTTGTCTACATTTAACGCTTGTTTGATCTGTGAAGGTGTTTCAAAGATATGAAAAAGATAGCATGTTCTATGTCTAAATCGTTTATGTCAACACCTTCTGGATTACTAAACTTTACCCATGTTTTTGTAAAATTTAACTAACTGAGCACCAATAATTTTGTTTTAGTTAAGCATTTTAAATTCTATATCTTATTAAGTGAAACATTCTGTGTTTTTCACCAGTAATTTTTATTTTATTCAAGTAAATATATTTATATATGTTCTATTATTTTGTCTCTGATTTATAAAATGATTCTTATTTATTTTACTCAGAGTTTTTAAATATGACTGATATAGTAGCTTACAGTAGCTGTTTGCGTCGAACTCTGTAATAGTTTCCTTTCATTTTGGACTTGTTTTGCACTATTTTTATTTACAATTACATTGATAAGGGAAAATCTACTTTGCGAAAAACCTTCATTGATACAAAATTTTCAGCAAATAAATGGAAAGTTAGACAAAAACCATGATTAGTACCATCAATCGGCAATAAAAAAAGATCTTTCAGTTAGTTCCAACATCCTTTAATAAATTTAGAATGTTTATAGTATCAATAGTCACCAACAAAATGGCTTTAAAAAGTCATAATATAATTATTCTAAGAGCACTGTCTCATTTTACAATTATAATAGAATAAGTGTTGGCGTCTGACGAAACTATTAAATAAATGATTTCTAATGGACCTAGGGAGAATAAATATATTTCATTTCTAAATCCTAAACTTAAAAAAAAGAAAACTGGATCAAAAAGGTAGGTGTAAGAAAAGCCAACTAAACACTTGCATCTTATACAAAGTCATCGTTGCAAATCTAGGCTATTTATTTCATACCAGTAAATGGGAGAAGAAATTCCATGTGCACTGTCATTTTATCCAGTACTATCACCTACAGAAAACGGAATTACGTTATGGCTAATAAAGATATAAGATAAAATAAATTTAAAATGATCTGGCTTTATAGATTAAAAGTTATTGAGTTGTTAAAAAAACACGTATTAAACAGTAAACAAAGTTTTAAAGTGAGTAGAGGCTGGGATGAAAACTACATGTTGAAGAAATGCAACGAAACTCACTATCTGTCTATCTTGTAGTGCGTTTGATATAAATTCCGTTGTATTTATTCCAAAGGCTAATTAAGATAAGCTGTTTGTAACCAGTGTGTAGTATAAAGCACGGTGAGATTGTAGCCTCTTTTATAAGCAAGCTGAACAGTATGGACGATATGGTGAGTAAGGTTATAACGACCTATAGGTCACCATGAATTTATTATCGTGGTTACAGTGTACAATCGTTACAAAAAGAAACGCATTTAGAAGAGGTTGGCAATAGAGAAAGTGTCAATATAGTTACAAGGTATTGTTTTAGAAAAAGTCGAGAAAATAAAGGAGAGAAACTTATCAAAAAGATACGTGAGCTATAAAGTTGAAAATCACAAAGTGATAACTGGCGAAGTTATAAAATGCAAATCTTTAAGTATTAGTTGTTTAAAACTGTTTTCATTTATACTACTTATATGGAGATTTCATTTCAATGATGAACGGCAGCCTGAAAAATAAATAGCTTTTAATTGCCATTACGATATCTGAAATAATCTAAACACTGAATCTTCCATTATATTAAGTATAGAACAAAAGTTCAGATGAAAAGAATACCAAACTTTCAGAACTGCAGAAACAAATAGAAAACATAAAAACAAAACATTTCAGATGCTCGCAAATTATTGATTGATACATAGAACTCGTAACAAAAAGACAAAAGTTTGCACTAGATTTGATTAAAAGAAGGTTTTGTATTTTTTGTCATTATATCTCCAACAGTGGTATTCAAGTCAAACCTATAAAATGAAATAGGTTTTTTAGAGAACATATAATGGTAATTGATCCTGGTGATATATATTAGATAAATGGCTGGAATTGCTTATTACTGATACTAGGGTCCTAATATTTTGCTTCTGAAAGATGGTTACGCAAACTAAGAAGATGCAATAAAAGCATGTAGCAAAGTTAGTGTTTAGTAGCAGATATTATAAAGTACCTGTAGTGCAAACATAAAACTCTGCTGTCAACGATCTTCGTTATGATCTTAGGTATACAGTTGTCGTTCACTCCAAAAATGAAAAGTCTATGCAAAATATATTAGAGGAAATAATGTGATAACTGAGGTAAAGAGAGAAAATAAAATGCTAATGAGACTTGAAAACCCGTGTGATTGCAAAGTGCTAAGGACAAAAAAGAAAAGACTCTGAGAGAACGAGTTTGCAAATGAAAAACAACAACTATTGGATAGGCGGTTTGCATCTAGAAACATTGACAAAGATTATGACAGTCATAGAAAACTCATATGAGTCGAAGAGTTACGAATTGCATTCACAGTGATGTGCAAATGGAGATAGGTACTTTGGAAGATGCTCCTAGTACAGCTGACGATTATTCCTTGACTCTCGAAGTTCCATTTGTCCATTAAGTTTTCCTCTCTGCAGGTTCTTAGTCAGAACACATCACAGTCCCATACGAGTACTTTCAAATCTCAATCTGGCACAACTTATAGGAATCAAACGTTTGATAAGACTGGTCAGAAATCCTTATATCTTCCTACATGCTTTTATTGCAAGAAAAAATGGCAAGTCATTTCTGATTGCTATAAGCAATACAACAAGCCATACAATAAGGAGAGGTATGCAAAATACTGTTATTTCCTAGAGGTTATTGTTGCGGTCTTATACAGAAAGCAATACATGCATAGGATCAAATAAACTACAGTCTGATTATTATGGAGAGTTAATAACCATTCATATCGAATGGTTTTATATCACTTATTGGTAATTCTTCCAAGCATATCCCCATTAAAATATTAAGCTTCTCGGGGTCTTTTATTAATAGGTACTTTGCCTTTATCTGAGGTCTTCTTCTAGAGAAAGTTTTCAGATTCAGAGGTTGAGTGCGACTTTCAATATCCCTCTCCATTGTGTAAATCTGTCATCCGACTTAATTTCAGGACAACGCAACCAGAATATACCTAAGGATCGGATCATCGGCAACCTATAATGGCAGACTGTGTAAGTCCCTTACCTAAGACTATGTTATGCAAACCAATTCTTTTTTACCATGTCTGTAACGATAGGATTTCCATATGCAAATCCTTTACGGAATATATCAAAGAACAAAGTTTTCAGCTTAGTAATAAAGTTTTGACTCTCCTGCCATATCTCAAAATCCTCTTCAGTCTGACTTTTATAGTAACAAGGGAGTTAAAATGAAAGTGACTTACATCAATACAACTGGGAGACTTATAGTAACAAGGGAGTTAAAATGAAAGTGACTTACATCAATACAACTGGGAGACGAAAACAGATCTGCCATATAAATATGTCACAAAGAGGCCCGTTGAAAAGGTAGCCCTGTTAACCATTCAGTTAATTTAGTTGCATCTTTTCCACACATTTGTGATTTAAACGATGGCAAGCAATTTGACTCTAGTGACATTGGTTTAACCTGTCTTCAGAAATCGCTAAAAAAAGTATTAGTAAATCCGGATCAGAAACTTTCATATTTACTGTAACCAGGGATTTGTGAAATGAAACAGCTGTTATGTGCATATGAGCACTGGTTTCCAAATTTTCCAACACGAATAAATAAAATCTACCAGGATGCTGAAATTGTAGATTCGACACCTGTGAAACATCACACTTATACGATGAATCCTCTTAAGCAGGAATAATTGAAAAAAGAACTTAGTATTTGTCGGAGAATTAATTTATTGAACCAAGTAAATGTAACTGACGTTAGCCATGTCTTCTATTGCCGAGACAAGATAATACTTTTCCTATCTGCACTGACTACAGAAAAGTGAACAGTGTCACCGAAACAGATTCATTTCCAATACCACAAATAAATGACTTCATTTTCAAACTTTGAATGCAGCATATATCACTAAAATTGACCTTTTGAAAAAGGGTTTTGGCAAATCCCACGCAAATAAAGAGCAAAAGACGTTTCAGAATTTTTAACTCCAGACTTTATCAATATAAAGTGATAACTTTCGGTATGAAAAATTTTCCCCAACATTCCAGCTTTTAATGAAATTGATAAAATATGGTATAAATGTATACGATGCGTATATCGTTGATGTCATATCCAACGGCACCTTAAAAAATCACCTAGAAAACATTCGTAAATTCTTTGATCGACTCAATGACGCAAGTTTGACAATTAATGTAAGTATTAGTGAGTTTTGCCGAAGTTGTCTTACATTTTTTGGACATATTGTGGGACATGGTGAAGTTAAACATGTTCAAATTAGACTTAAGGTAATCTCTGAATTTTAAGTACCTATAAATAAAAATGGACAGATGCAATTTTTTGGTATGGCTGAATATTCTCGTTGAAATCATGTATTGTGTTAACTGGAGATAATTGGTTGTCTTCTTGGGTTAGAACAAAAACATCATTAAAGCATGCCTTATTTGCTCCAGAATTAAAATAACACATTTATTAGCAGTTAGGAAAATAAAGGCTATTCCTGAGTTTTTGAAAATACTTTGAAAAAGAGCATATTTATATTCAAACAGCACATAGTTATTTTATTGTGTTACGGCTCAATAGTATTAAACTAAGTAACATAAAAGAGCGAAAACCAATAAGTTTTCTAAGTTCAGCAGATACATTACTTCCAAAAATGAAAATTTAAAAAAAACCTACAGTATTGTGAAATAACTTTCAAATAATTCTAAACGTTCTATCATAAGCAAAAATTATAGCATTTCAATTAAATTGTAGTGGTTATCCGAATACATTTCGATATTGAATGACACGATTTCTCTGTAGTCTAGAATGTGCTAATGTGCCAATGGTCTGGAGTGTGACGATATGTTAACAGTGTTTTATGTATAATACAACCCAAAAATGTCCTTGAATGAATTTATTATGATTCCAAATGAATGGTGTATTCCAAGAAATAGTAATCAGTTCCTTGGAATTCTAGTGAATAATTTAAATTAATAAATCCAGCAAAATTAAACACGGAACAAAACAAAACTGATTCCACTTCAAATTTTAAGGATTGGAATGATTACTTTTTCAAGTAAACAACCTTGATATACTATTAAAGCCAGGATATATGCAGGCCGGGCCCTAGGGCAAGGCGATAAAAGCAACCACGGTTCTGACGGAAATCAACTCCGTAATGAATTATTTTTTTTTTTTTTGCTTGGAGCCCTGCGCTCATTGCTTTCTGCCTTGGGCCCCACACATCATAAGGCTGTGCCTGGATGTATACCAATCTCCTCCCGAAAAACTTCAAAATTGCCAACAAGATTATGTAATTTCCAAGTGAAAGATAATATCTACATTCGGATAGAATTAAACATGTTTACTTCCATTAATAATGAGTTGGATATTTATTCTATAATCATGAAGAAATATTAGCTATGTACTGTGTTGTTTACAAAATAAATATTAGGTTTTTTTATAGACCATTAAAGGTCGATACAGAGATACCTAACGTAATCTTTGAGAAAAGCCAACAAACAATAAAAATAAATATATATTACATTTTTAAATATTTTCACTAACACATACAATTGTGCGCGGATGTTTTGTTCTTTAACTAATCATAAATTTACGTCTTGTTTTCAAGGCTCTTTTACTTTTCCTATACGTCAAATGAGGAAGATCGCAAATTCGGCAACGCCATTTTCTATTTCTTTCATCCACTAGTCAGAAGGCACCACTACAATAAAATTAAAGAATGTGGCATCTCTGGTGATGAACATAATATGGTCTCATTCGCTTTCTAGTAATCTTGAAATCTCTCACTTATTGGAAGATTTTTAAAAAAAAAAATGTTAATACGTAATACATCGTGTAGATCTATCGAGGACTGAAGAGGCAGAATAAAGGAGATTATGATTTACTACATACAGCGTTGGATTTACCGACGTACTTATGTGTGCTTAATTAAGCACAGGGTCCCTGTTGGCCAGGGGAGAGGGGCTTCTTAGCAAAAAAGAAAATTTACGATGAATGTTTCAAAAGTCTGGCTTTTTTTAACTACTTCTAAACCTCCCGAGTATATATATGCCTGACTACCGGTGTAGGCCTACCTCCTTCAGGGCCCAAGTAAGGGGCATTATAATTTAACTAGCACTGGGCCTTATTTGTCTCAAATTCCGCACTTTTTACACAGGTAATGTCTTTCTTAAGGAGTTCTTGGATGGCTGTCACGTGTACGGAGGCGGAATAAATCGGCCCATAGAATTTAACCACGCCTATCAACCTGCATAAGTTAATACAGAGCACGTGCTCTAGTTTGATTAGCTCCCGGTCCACTCATGACAACATGACCTGTTCCAATCAGAACGCTTGCTGTGAAGACTGGTCATGTTGGTGTTCAAGTTCTGAAATAAGTAAACAGTTGTCGCAGTTCACAAAGAACTCATTTACAATCACTATAGAAATCCGACACCCCTGTGTGAATGCCAATAAAAATTAGAGCCACAATTATCTCCACGAAGCTGATCAAGGCTCTAAAGTTCCGCCAGGCGTCCTGGGGAGCAAATACTGAGTGCTCAGTGTGCCTGGTAACTAAACACAATGGCCGCCAGGGTTAAAGTCATATCCTATGGACTGGAAACCTTTGAACAAAAACCCGCCCGTGTGTAGAGACGGAAATATGGGACCATGACATCTGGACCAGACTGGTGTGTGAAATTTTCGCATCCATTATAGAGAGTAATTTATGCGATTAAATAACACGATATTTACAATGCAGTTAAATGGGCCTTTAGTTAACAGTTTCCTTAAATTAGGGAAGAAATGGGTGAAAACCCAAGGTTCATTTAAATTGACATCTGAATCATGGTTTATTTTCAGTCAAGTTTTTATTATGATAGTCAGGCGCAATGTCATCGTCGTGTATTTCCTTCTTTCCTTGCACTCTTTCCTGAGCAGCAAAACTTTAATAATACAATCTCTCTCTATCGAACGAACGATCGATCGAATAAGCAAATTAAGAACGATCATAACACATATCTTTAAAATGGATCTTTGTCGTGTCAATAGGTAGGCAACGTTGAAAAATTCTTTGAAGAAAAGTCAGATGACTATATCTTACATGATGTCTCCTCTGTAATCTAAACGAAAATTTCACGATTTGTGTTTGTATGTGTGTGCGTATTTGCCTGAACGCTAATATGTGGTATACAGAAAATACTTTTTGGTACGAAAAAGGGTCAAATTGGAGCAGAAAATATTGTTAATCAGTATATCCGTGATAACAATTTTAGTTCCAAGCTAATTTTCGGTTTTTGTATTTTACCATACGACTTTTCCAGCCATTGTCATAAGCAGATTTAACCCACCTATCCACATATTTTTCTGTATGCCTCTGAGTCAGTATGTATTTAAAATTTCTGCAGAACAATGTATCATAATTTTGCCCGTTTGCTGGTTACCGGGTTTATCTCTTAACCAATTATTCTGCTCGTGACATTTCTTTCTTAATGGAATCTATCTAGTATGGCATCAACATGTACAATAGAATACTTTTTGGTTTAGAAGTATATACGGTAAAACATCATTATGTACATTTTAAATTGTTCCTATGTTCTCAAATCACAAATTTCAATCCAATGAAAGAGCATTTGACGAGGATACGAAATTTTGCTTGTAAATTTAATAGTATATCTAATTTAGGTATATTTTTGTGTACGAAGATGATACGTGGCAGGCTTAGCGCACAACGTAATGAAGTCATGGATACAACGGTAAAGACTCAGAAAATAAAATTTTAAAATATTTCATAAGCTTGACAAATTCAAGTGCATAACCTCTAAATATGAACTTATATTGTAGCTTTATGTGCATCGAAAAAAAATCGTTCTTGTTTTATGAACTTTCATGTTAGTTCCCAGTCATAATTATATACAATATTATTAGTTTTTTGTAGAGTGTCATTTCCATACAAAAAATTAAATATTTGTGGATTCAGTCAGTCCTCATTCACTGACTACTTCTATTTGTTGTTTGTTTTGGGTTTTTTGTTTTTGTTTTGGCTTTTTTTTTTTGTTTGGGGTGGGTGGGAGGGGTTGATGCAAGACAAATTCAAAACCTATAGAAATAAAACGAACAACTGATGATAGGTTTTCATCTTGCCTGGATCTATTATCACGCGTGATGAAATGAGATTCTTCATTTAGGAATCTTATGCATTTTATTTTATAAAACATTAGAAGTATTTTTTCACGTCTTCCATTCTTAATGAGTTTCTGTCCAAGTTCGATGCAACAAAATGTGTCGGTAGCCGTTTCTAAAAGCAGTTAAGGAATATCATATTTTTCCAAGTGTGTTTTTTTTGGTACTTTTGATTTTAATTCTTCACTTATTCTAACTTTTTCTCTGTTAGTAACATTTAATATGAATCATTCAGTTATTCGTTCTTTATCATACACGAATGACTATGGTCGTATGTACATGGTATAGCAATGAATTTTATCCTCAATGTTTGCGGTCGGTCTCATGGAGCTCTCAGTCATTGCACAAAGTCAAGCCTAGCAATAGCGGCTATTCATGGAAAATGGCAAAACTGGTTGTTGCAAGCAGGCGACTTCTCTACCGAGGTTCGTCTTTTAAAATTGATTTTTGAACAAATACAATGCACTAATTATATTATTATTATTATTATTATTATTATTATTATTATTATTATTATTATTATTATTATTATTATTATTATTATTATTTTCATCATCATCATCATCATCATCATCATCATCATCATCATCATCATCATCATCATTATTATTATTATTATTATTATTATTATTATTATTATTAATATTATCATTATTATTATTATTATTAATTTTTATTATTATTATTATTATTATTATTATTATTATTATTATTATTATTATTATTATTATTATTATTATTATTATTATCATTACATTATTAAGATTGTTTAATGTAGAGTAGAATGAAATCATAATTACAAGTATATATTTTTCTCTACCAAATGAAACTGTAGACAGAAAAATCAATATTTTTATTTTCACCCAGAGAAGCAAATCTTTCTAGAATAATGATGATGTCGGAACCAAGCAAAAAACCCAAAGAAAATACTAGATAAAAGTTCTATGACTAGGAAGTGTGTACTCTGGTACATCTTTTCAAACTGATGGAAATTTGAATATTTTATATAAAAATGTCTGTCTTAGACCAGTAGCATGTGGAAAAATTTCTGCAATCTTCCGAACCCCACATAAGATTCAATTTTGGAGTCCCGTCCATTGAAAAAATATAGTTCCATTGGACGCTTGAACCCACATCTTGACTGGCTCCTCTACAGTTGAGGGGAGAGGGTTTGGGTGTTTCCTACTATACCACTATTATAGCTCCAACATCAAATACCAGGTTTGAAAGATCCTGTATGTATGTATGTATGTATGTATGTATGTATGTATGTATGTATGTATGTATGTATGTATGTATGTATGTATGTATGTATGTATGTATGTATGTATGTATGTGTGTGTGTGTGTGTGTGTGTGTGTGTGTGTGTGCGTGCGTGAGTGCGTGCGTGCGTGCGTGCGTGCGTGTGTGTGTGTGCGTGCGTGCGTATTCGTGCATGAATGCACGCATACATGTATGTAAATGAACATTTGTTCTTATATCATCGGCTGTTAGTAATATTTGTTTCCTTTTGAACTGGGTATTTTTCCTCAAACAGTTCAGCATCACCTTTAATGTCTGCTTAAAGGGTTACCAAGCCTTGATATACGGATATTTGAAAAAACAATTCAACAGTATTTGTGGCGAATTCACGATGTTATTTTATTCACATTCAAGTTTATTTTCCACCTTGAGCAGAAGGTTCCAAGATTACTGAGGTCATTTTGTAACTCTTTTGAATATGAGGTCATACTAAGAGACGATGAACAAAGAGAAGACGTACATGGATGGACAGGTCATTAAATGTGGTTGCTGTTCAAAAACAACATCCCAAAGAGGTGTTGAAGTCATTTAGAAAGATGTGAAATGCAATGAGACTTGTTATTACACTCTTTGCATTTGCCGATTGCACGTTTCAGCTTCTCGATATTTGTATACATGAGATTCATCAAATTACATAGATTCCCTATGATTCTTATAAAGTGTTATTCAGTCTGAATGCTTTTTTTTGGGGGGGGGTGAAAATTAACAAAGCACAAAAACAGTTTTAATTTTGGGTATTTGTGTTTTTGACTGCGAGGATATTAAGAATTTAAACATTATATATCGTTGTACGATTTTGCCGAAATCCAGACTGAAAGATTTTATAGTTCCTTATTTTCTTCTACAAATAGTGTGTGTGTGTGTGTGTGTGTGTGTGTGTGTGTGTGTGTGTGTGCGTGCGTTTATGACTGAGTCAAAAATATTTTCCTGAAACATTTGGATAGGATGGCGACTTGCCGTCGATGTGTGAATAAGCCGCTATGCAAATTTATATTAAAAAGTCCGTGATAACCCATTCGTACAAATGGCTGTGTCTGTTTAATCATCTCGTTCAGAGATCTCATCCAGTCCATCTGATTTGATATTTTCAAGTTTATTTTGTGTCGCTTTTTATCTGTTATTTGGCGATTTCTTTATCAAGATTTATATTTGTTTCAATATAGTTTTATATCCCTAATTCAATCATATTAAATCTGAGATTCGGACATTGGCACTTCCAATATATTATAAATATTTTTGTAGAATAGCAACGAAAAAGTGTACATACCAATTGCAGAAAGTATACAAAATTAAGTTAAACAATTTAAAGTTGTACAAAAGAATAGAAACTATATAACAATATTTTGGTTAAATTTTTTTAATTTATTTTTAGGGGTACAGGGACTAAAATCACAAGATTAGCTTGGTATTTGCACGTGACACACTTGTAACAAAATTAGCCACAAACAAATCGTCGATTTTTAGTTTTTTGTCAATCCTTTTTTTTTTTTCTTTTTCGTTCTGATATAATTCGAGATGGGTTGACTATTTATTCACTCATTATGCACCAACAGTCAGGTGACTTCAACAATTTATTCACAACCAAACTGGTTCTTTTTTCTGATTGGCTAACTGAGTGAGAAAGTGTGCATAAGTAATATAAGCACGTGGGCAGCCTGCTAAGATTTGTTTGTTGATGGAACCAATCAAAGTTGGCCTTATATGGGGAGTGTATTTGCCCAGCAGTATTGTTACCGGCAGCTAATACCGCGTGTAGAATTATAACCAGTGTGTGTGGCATTACAGCTAGGCCGTTCACATGAGGGTGTATACAGAGTGCAGAGCTCGTGAAGTTCGCCTTGTTTAGCCTATATATATAGGATTTTTTTCCTCGTTTTTCGTGTGGATATTGTGAGTTTTAGTCATGCTATGATCGACAATGTATGTCATAAGCTTCAATCCTCCATCGAGACGTTAAATTTGCACATTCGACAGGTGTACTGTACTAGCCACGAAGGTCACCGACTTGAAGCGCATATCAGTGTTTTTCATCGTCGAAAACTACATATTCATCTTGCGTTTTCACACGGATTACGCATATTTCTAAATTTTTGGTGGATTTATTAGTTTGCTGGGAGTATCTACAAGTGCACGGCATAGAATATGTATCCAAATCGACATCCGGTAAGTCGTTTGTTGAGGATAAACCTATCGATCGGCTGAAATTCCTTTGTTCTGCCCATGGCGCGAGGGCCGTGTTAGGCGAAGCACTACTATCGTACTGAATAGTTCAGGCTTAGGGATATTGAAATACCATCTGTTTTCATTGATAACATTAGCGGTATTGGGTTCTTATGGCGGAGAAAGGGGGGGAAAACAGTTGGGGGAGGGGAGGCTTTTTTATATAAAAAATATACATGTATGTTGTGTCTATTGTGGTTTTATTTCCACTCTGTTGCAGACACCCCATCAGCCGGGACAGCCCTTCAAATTCACAGTGGCCGAGTCATGCGACCGAATAAAGGAGGAATTCAGTTTCCTACAAGCCCAATATCACAGGTCTCTCTCTCTCTCTCTCTCTCTCTCTCTCTCTCTCTCTCTCTCTCTCTCTCTCTCTCTCTCTCTCTCTCTCTCTCTCTTTGGTCTAGGTGGTGTGCGTAGTAATGGGATAGATTGGTGTGAATTCATTCATAGATCATAGATCCAGTTTTATTTTTCATGGTTAATGAAATTTGATCCATGATCATATATCATGTAAATCGGACGACTGGCCCCGTGTGTTGCAGTTTAAAGTGATGTAGAAAGCCTACATTGATTTTTTTTTTCCTGTTACCAAGTAGCTTACATTGAGATTTTAATTGGTTAATGTTAATGAAATGTTTCCCTCGACAGTAATATATAGAGTGGGGTAAACACAAAAGTTGACTGCCCCGACGAATCCATTTTATAACACGTCCAGTCACCGATAGTGATGCATTTATTCCAGCTGGCAACAGGAAATGCAGTTTACTGCTTTGCTCACTTTGGTTTCAATTTTGGCAATTTTAGATCTTGTTACAAATTCGGTAATTCAAGATATTGTACAAAACGAAGGATATTATATTCGCAATACATAAATATTCAGATCGTTATTTAGCATTATATGTGTAATACTGTATCATATTGAGAAGTTTTGAAGTTTTGGTTTGGAATATATACACCATAACAAAACTGATGGTCCGAAGATGCAAAAGGGCCACTTGACTTTCAACAAAGTATTCCTTAAAAGTAATGTTGATCTTGGGAATTTTGTATTGATGAGCTAGGACAAGAATGTGTTTGCAGGTACAAATAGTCCATTGACCAGGTCAAGAATAAGCACTTTGACTTCATAATTTACTATGATCAAATTAGCTCTTTAAAATCACATGACTCTTTATTTGGCTTATGGCTAAGATGGTAGAAGACATTAGACTTGGTGTTGAACACTTTCCTTTTCTTAACAATGTAGAAGTTATTTGGTTTACACATATTTATTTGCTTGTCAGTGCCCTTCACATGATACTTATCATTTGACATCCATCCAGTTTATGACTGACCTCATTCTGGTAAACTCTGAAAGTCATAATTTGTTTAAAAGGACACTTTAATGTTTAGTACCAAATTTTGCTTTCTCTCTATTACATAGGATATTTATCCTGATGCTAACAACCAGTTGATTCAAAATGCAAATCAGAAAACCCATAAAAAAAATTTGCCAAATACCCCCAGACTTGTTTCTCTATGGTCAGTGCTATAGAAGTTTTGATTTGGTTTATTTGGTGCATCCATGTCAGGAATTCCATTTCTTGCCATTGAATGGCAAGTTTTACTGTGCTAGTTGTGGTGTTCACTGATGGGGAAAACTCGGTACAAAACCCATGAACTAATTCTATTGATTGGTGCTTTGTTTTTGTTTTTTTTTTTTGGTTCTTTTTAATAAAACTGTTCAGTTTGTCTGTTTGGTTCATTATTCTCCAGTGTATTTACATTTGATTGCCAGAGTCACATTTTATTTTTTTACCAATATAAGTTGGAGGAATGTTGATTATTCCTAGAGTTATTTGGGTTGACTGGTTTCTTGTGTTTAGTATCAGTAAGCATACCATCTTAGACCTTGTACAAAATTTGAGCTTTATTTTGGAAGAAAATAACTTTGGACAGATTTTATTTTTCTGCTTTTAAATATTTAAGTGCTCCTTCATCTCGTCTGCTGGTGAGGTTAATTTGGTGTACTTTTAATTGGAGAGTATTATCACTTTTTATCACCCCTACAATGTGGTTTTTACAAGTATAGATCAACTAAAGGTTTGTTGGTTTGATACACACCCAGGTCAGCTGTCTTTGGAGAAGGCAGTGTTTCTATTTTCTGTCATAAAAATGTCAGTAATGTGTGACAAGCAATTTTATTAAATGAAAACAAAAACCAAAAACGAAAATACAATTAGCTAAATATTAGTTTATATATGCACACACACACACACACACACACAATGCTGTCTGGCATTTCTGTGTAGGTAAGGTTTCTGTCTACAGTATTAAAACAAAATTCATTCCAAATTTGATTGATTAATGAAAATAAAATTACTGCAATGCTTACCGTTTGAAAAGGTCCATTTGTCACTAGAATATTCTGTTCAAAATAATATTAAATTTGGACACACCAGATAGCATTCATGTTTTGTGACTCAAATATTTTGGTCTGTTATGGCATAGCTTTGAAAAGATGTAATCAGGGTATGGAAATGAAATACATTACTTTGGACTGTTAAATTAGGTCAGGTTTATATCCCTTTTACAATTTAACATAACATGCCAATAATAGCAAGAGATACTAGGCAAAATAAACTGATCATGTAAAATGAAATCAGTACAGTTCAGCATTTTATAAAAAAAATACACTATTATGTTGAAAAGAATCAACAATGAAATAAATGTAATGTGTTTACAACTTCTGATGTATGGGGGAATAAAAGTTCTAAAGAATTTAGAAACAGACTATATGCCAAGAAAGTTTTTGAAAATCCCTTTCTAGCAGCAAGTTGACATGTTGTATAGCAGATTATAAAACTCTGGGACAACTTGCAAAAATGGTAACTTGGAATAAAATTGCAGCATTGTTTTAAGGTATATATTTCCATCTGTTATATAATGTATTTATTTTATGATTCTAAAAGAAACATACTAAATAGGATTTTCTGGGTTTCAAATTCAAGACAGTCCTGGAGTGGGTCTTTATGTTGACATTTAAAAATCATATTTTCATATGCAGTTAGGGTAGAAATGTGGGATATTTTTTGTACACTTTATGAATATCAGTTCCTTCATAAAAGGACAATCATTCTTTCTTGATACAAATTGGATATTTAGCCAAAAACAATATGTGATCTAATGTTTACAGGAATGTCATATCCTTATGCAAAATTTCCAGACAGGAAAAATTGGGCATTTGTGTGTGTGTGTGTGTGTGTGTGTGTGTGTGTGTGTGTGTGTGTGTGTGTGTGTGTACACACAGCACACACTGGATGAGAAACCAAACAATAAAAATTGTCATTTTGATATAGTGTATTGTTATTAACAAAGTTTATGAAATACTGACCATAGGTTTCTTTTATTTTAAACTCGGCCATATATAAAATTTAACAGCTCAGTTAAAAGTGGCTCAATTTGGTGTTGAGCTGTTAGGGAGACAGGTAGCATGCTAAAACGATGAAAATACTGGCATTTATTACCTTTGGGGTTGCCCTGGCAGCGAGGGGCAGGATAATGTTCCCTGGGATGGCCAAAGGTTTAGAATGTTAAAATGCTTGAATCTGATCCAGTTAAGTGATGTTTGAACGGTTTTAACTACAACAACCAATGCTTCCTGCTTTCCCATTTGCTTATAGGTTATCATTGTTGTTTTTCCTCCCATATTGTTAAACAGTGAAACAAGTGTTTTTGTTTCTGTACTGCATAATTTGTGTTGTACAGTATACTTGATGTTTTGTTACAATGTCACATGTATACCTGAGTTGGAGTGTAATATATGTGGGGTTATGGTAGTCTAGAAATTGGCAGCAATCTACATATATAAGAATGGGGGTGGGGCGTGGCTAGTCTCCCCTCCCCTCTTCTCCCCATCATTTTTAAAGGAGAGTGGGTGTCTGAATATGGAAGGGATTTCATAAAGTTTTTTTTCCCAAGTTCCAATGGTACTTTTAACACTATTGGCTAAATCAAGCAAAGGATATGGGAACTGGGAGCAAGGGCATACAAGGCAGTCAGCCCACACTGGACTGGCCAGGTACAAAACCCACCACACTTGGATTATGAGTCTGTTGATATAATAAAGAAGTGATAGAAGAATTTTCAATATTCTGTAGATTGTTTCTGTAACAACTCCTTACAGGTGTTTTGATGCATTAGGAAGGTTTTTCTCCTGTGAATGACTTAAGGCAATGCTGCAGATATATTTCATTGGTTCTGCACCAACTTTATTATGTACAAGTTGCAGTACCCCATCTTTGGCAATTCAAGTTTTGTCCCTACTTCATTCTGGTAATTCAAGTTTTGTCCCCACTTCCTTCTGGCTGCAATTCAAGTTTTGTCCCCACTTCTTGCTGCAAATCAAGTTTTGTCCCCACTTCCTTCTGGTGGCAATTCAAGTTTTGTCCCTACTTCATCACTTTTATCTAGCCTGTGCAAAAGTAATGGTGACATATTGTACTTTGCTGTTACCTACCCAAATATCAGGATCAGACAGTCAGCTTGTTGTTTTTGCCTCTTTATCATGGACGTTTTGGCTATGATGAAATTACATTTGAATAGAGATCTCATTATCTGTGTCAAATGTAATATTCAAACAAAAAATATTGAGGTACTTTTGGTTGAATTAAATTTTTTGTCATTCAGTACATACAATGCAGTAATAATTATGTGCCTTCTTTAGAATTAGTGTAAACACTTCAGTTAATATAGATAGTAATTTTGCATGTATTGAAACTGTTGAAATTGTACAGTGGTAACCATTTGGGGATTTTCACTTTCCATGAGTGCATTTGGCTTTCTCCAGCAAGGTTTGTGTTCATGGTTTTCATTGGTCGTGCCCTTTTCAGCAAGTTATGATCATTTCTGTCCATCAATATAATATAGAATGGTGCATGTATTTTACTTTGGCTTGACTTTGCTTGGCTCTTAACCTTGTTATTTGAATCCACACCCTTTATCACATTTGATTTTAAAGAATTAATGTGGAGGTACAAAGTTGGCCTGCTTAAATTCTTATTGTAATGATATCAGAGATTACAACAGTGGACCCTTCATTAGTTGCTCACAAATGTGTGGACACAGCAATATAAAGGTTGATCAGGACTGAGCAAGTATTTTTTTAACCACTAGTCCAGGAGACTGGAGTTTTAGACAATTCACTAGTCCAACTTTTCTCTTTACTAGTTCCATCTTACTCTTTTCTAGTCCCACCTTTTCACTGGTCCAACTTGCCGAGATTTGATGAAAAGTATGTAATCCATAGAAAAAACAAATGAAATAATATATAGAACATAATTATTTCTTAAAGGAATTTAATTTTTCAAAAACATTTGTTATTTATTTGGCTTCAGGTTTGGGTATATGTTTTGGCTGAAGGATTTGAAAATTATGCTCATGTATATGTCTGCCACCTACAACAGCATTTGAAAGCTGTCTCTGAGTTAAAGTCCTCAAGCTCTGGTCCATTTGTAGAAATGTTCATCTGGGTGAATTTCCTACTTGTGGCAGTTTTGGATATTGTTTGCAGTAACTGCAAAACATCTTTCCTTCCCAGTCAGTATATTCAAGCCAGGGATAACAATCAGCCCAATGCAGCTGAAAATTTCATTATCTCTTAGTAGTGTCATATTTGCCATTTTTTTTTGCCATCACTGATTGTTCCTTATTCTCTTTGGAGAAATAGCTACCGCACACTCAATATCCATCTTATGTTTTATCCCTCCATTTTCAATCAAATTTACATCACCAAATCACCATTATTACCTTCCTTACAGAGTATCAGCTTGCTTGGTAACTAGTTCTGAAGTAATCATGACATCAATTTTTTCTTTGAAATACCACTGAAACCGATCATTAATTTTTTAGTCCATTAATTTGTTTGTACACCCTGCCACTTTCAAGCATTTAATGTGATAAAAAGTGCACAGAACCAAGTCAGTTGAATCATTGGTTTATAATTTCTAACCTGACTGTGACCAGAATAACACTAATACTGGCATCCCCTTACATATTTCATGTTTAACAGTCTTTCCATACTAACACTATAGGGCAGTTTATTTCCATCCAACATCATAATGACTTAATTCATCCTATTTGGTAACTGCTGGATAATTCTGTAAAATATGATAATGTTCAGTTTGTAATTATATTCCTTAGCATACATGAACATATCAATAAAACCACTTGTTAAATCCATGTGAAAAGCAAAAATTTGTTGTCATTCTTTTCCTTTGCTTGATTCAACACTAAATATCATAGTAGACAATATATGCATGTTCATCTCTAGTCCTGCATACACCCCTTTGCTGAAAATGGACTGGTCCAGAAAATGGAAATGTGTCTCAAACATGTCCATCTACAGAGATGATGGTGTTATGGCCATTCAGGTTAGAAAATATAAATCAATGAATGACTTGACTAAGTTCTTTGCACTTTTTATCAACTTAAAATGTTTGTTTTTTTAAATCAATAGGGGGTACAAACGGGGTAATTGACTTGGACAACAAAGTAATTGTTTCACTTCAAGCACAATATCTCATGTGGAACAGTTATAAATTAAAGAATCATTACTGTCATTTAATCAGTTCAGAAAAGAAGCCAACACTGTCAGTAAAATGACTATAAATTTAATTACACTTGACTCCTGGATTAAAATCATAGTCAGTGTTGGTTGTGATATAGACTAAGTAAACTCATTGCAATAAAACCATGAACAACCTGCTAATTGATCATACTGGCTTTCTTGTGCTTGACCCCTTAGCCCAAAATGCAGTCATGCAGGATGTAAATGCATACACAAAGATGGGGTAGAATCAAATATTCAGTATGCCCAGAGCATGATTAGCCAAATAAAGGTAAATATAGTGATTAAAGCACAAAAATATAGCTCTATTTTTTAAGAAGCACTTGTCCAGGACTATCGATTTTGAAAATTTTACTTGCCTGCAGAAATGACCAGAAATGACTAGTCAGGGATGGGGGATGTTGGACTATGGGATTTGCTCAGCCCTGATTGACATTTTTTTGTATTTATATACAAGAGGGCATTTATTATGATTACACTAAAACAGAAATAAAAGATGCAATTTGAAATCAATTTCATTTGAGTCAGTTAAACATTTAATTGACATTTCTTAATGTCCACCAATAATTATCACTTTCATCTTCATTGATCAAAAGCAGTTTTAAAAAATCTGATAGTCTGAGGCCTGGGGATTTCAGTTTTCAGATTGGGATGCTCAGATGTTCTAAGTGATATGCCTATTGAACTTCTAAAAAAACTACATTTTCTAGAAACTTTTTAACACAGATGAAATGCAGAAATTGAGTTCTAACCTGGTCATAATTATTGATCTCTGTGTGCCCTTTAATTACCTTTAGGAAGGTCTTCAACTTTATATTCTTGTGTTGAAAGATGTAGAATTTATGTACAATGTGAAGTATGTGACCTTTGAATGAAAAAGATTGTTTTGGTTAGGTGAAACAACAGCAGTGTTTATGGTCATTCAGCCATCATTGGTTCTCATTGCAGACCATAGCACTTTTTCTCCCTTGGTAAAAAAAAAAGAACCACAAGAAAATCACATAATATATATATATATATATATATATATATATATATATATATATATATATATATATATATATATATATATATATATATATATAAAGTTTAAATAAAGCTATCACACTGCCAACACTTTTTTAGAACTGGTGAAAATGTACCCATGATTTTACTTGGTCTTGCCTATATTGTTCACTTAGCTTTAACATGCATGTGATACTATCAGAGGTAAGACAAAATATTTTGAATATTTATATTCATTACAGAGCTTTCCCTTGTTCACACATGCAATACTGATTAAACATATTAAGCAGCATCTATGAACAACTGCACAAGTGTAAAGAGAAACTGTATAAAGCAAGACATGCTTCTGATGTAATGAACAAGTGTAAAGAAAAACTAAAAAGCAAGACAAGTGTTCTGATGTAATGAACAAGTGTAAAGAAAAACTAAAAAGCAAGACAAGTGTTCTGATGTAATGAACAAGTGTAAAGAAAAACTAAAAAGCAAGACATGCTTCTAATGTAATGAATGAGTGTAAAGAGAAACTGTGTAAAGCAAGACACTCAGATGCAATGAACAAGGGTAAAGAAAAACTACAAATCAAGACTAGCTTCATATGTAATGAATAAGTGTAAAGAGAAGCTTCTGATGTTAATGAATATAAACACTTGTTTATCCACTGGGTAAAGAGGACGTTGATAGATTTTAGACAAATGGCTGACCGCGGGACTGGGAGGAAAATATTGTTACAAGAAACATTTTGTAATTCAGATAAAATCAGAATTAAATTAAATAGGATTTTGTTTTTTTTATCTTTTCATAGTTCAAGTGCAGGAATTTGCAACATTGTCACAATAGTAAAGAAAAGGAGAACAATTTTGGGCAGATGGAAACTGGAGTCATGCTTTGTGTTTTCATGGTCTGTCTAAAAATTTTCTTCAGCACTGTAGAGTAGTGAATATTATTTTTTTTTAATAGGTGCTGAGCATTTATTAGCATTGAAAACTGAACAAAATGTGTGATTTATTAGAAGTTGAAAATTTCATAAATGAAATTCTAAGCACTAACTACATTGTTGATGATTCAATAAGCAAAATATTATTTTCAGAAAATAAGGCCAATTCTCTTGGTATTTTCTAGGGAAAAATATTTGGTCCACTGACTGCATTATAATAGGGTTTTGCAAAATATACAGGCATGAGTTAGAGAGATGGAGGTGTGTTAGTTCCCATGCCCAGTAATGATATGGCACCAATTAAAACCATGATCAACTTGTTTTGATTAATGCACTTGTGTGACTTTAGCAAGATCTGCGCAGACCAAGATTTGCCAGCCCATTATGTGATGGCAGATATGGATGTGTGCAGTTTGCAGAACTTGTAGCATATTCAGATTTTAGAACAAATTATTATTATTAAAGGTACAATGGGATAGTTCTGATTATATGACTCATCCACTGCCACAAAGATCAGCCCCAAACCACCATAATTTTCAGGCCTTGAAATCCCAGAATTCATTAAATTTCATGTACAATGATTCAAGCATAAAGCTGAACATTCAGAAAACTGATTGATGTACATTTGACCTTTGACAGCTTATAGGGAATTAGCACATAAACTGCATCCGTTTTACAGATATTAAAACTGATGAACATGCATAGTGGGTTACTTTAACCTAGATGATCTTTAGTACCTTCTTCTGATACAATAACCTTATTTTCACCATGGCGGATTGAACAGATATATAGATGCTTTGTCTTAGTGACATCTATTGGACTTCATGAGTTGCCTCCCATGGCATGCAATTCCAAATGAGTGGAAGTTATTTGTGGAAACACAGATCAGCAGTGGAAAATAGCTTATTTATAAGTCTATTCAAGAGGTGTGCTCCCCTTAAACACAGCATAGAAGTATCTGCTTGATATGCCATGGTGTAGATAGGGTTATCAGATAGGAACCTTGGCTAGTGAAGATACTTTAGCACATAGCTAACATATTGATAACATTGAAATAAGAATAGACTGAGAGTCTGTCCATCATGTCATCAATTGATCAGACTTCTAAATGATGGGTGTAGAGAACTTTTTACCTTTACTATTATGAAGGTGTTTGACTAAAGTAATGTAATAGTCGTTGGAGCACATTGTGCTTTGATTTAGGATCTTCAGCTTGTTTGACTAGTTACCAAAAGGAATCTTTATGACAAGTTTTAATGATGTTAATATTTTTTGATGATCTTTACTCTGTGTTTAACAATAGTACTTTGCAAAATTAATTTATGTACACTTTTTTCTTTCTTCAAAACTGTGTCTACCTGAAAGTCTTCAATATCTTAATGATTCACCTCTGACAGCTTTACTGTCCCCTATTAGAGCTGAACCACTTTCTACATACATGAGTCTACGTTGCAGTCAGGTGCATTTAAAATGGATATTCATTGGACAGTATGTGTCTGCTATGGAAAGCTGTGTAGGTGCTATATTTGACCATTTAACAGTTTATGAAAGGGATTGGACCCAGTGGTTACAATGTCTGGCTTTCCCCATAGTGGGTTGTGGGTTCATAACTTATCAAGATCAGCCTTGGCTGGTTGCCATGGTCTCTAGGCATGGCACTTTACACTAATTAGCCTGTGTGCATGCATCATTAAATACCAATCAGTGAATCATATTAAACACACAGTCAACCAGCTACATTCAGCAGCATTTGTCCTTCATGATATCAGATCTTGTTTAATAGGATCAATGGAGATCTTGTTAGGACAAAATAAAATTCCTGTTCCACTTTTTGTAAATTTAGGGTTAGCAGTTAGGTTTTTTTTTTTAAAAAAAAAACTTGCATATTTAATGAGATTTTTATGATTGTTTTTTCACCTTTAGTGGAAAAAGTACCATGGTCAGCAATTAAATTAAAATACATGGAACAACACAACAGCAAAATTAAACAAAAATATTTGTAAAAAATCAAAAATGTGTAATACAAGTGTTCTTGCTGATTTCAACAGTAAAAATCAGCTGATTTTTATAATCAGAGACAAACAGCATGACCACAATTGATCCATTTATTACTTATAAGAAGACATCCTGCCTTTGGCCTAAGCATCCAGATCACCACCATAAAGTAACCAATTAACTGCTTGTCTCAGTGTATGCATGCTAGTCTTAAATCCCATTAGGTGGCCACACCTCATTACACAAGTACCAACAATTGATGGAACCGTTACTGGTTGTGGCTGGTTTCCATACATACATATCCAAAATGGTATTTTAAAATCAATGTACATGTTTGATAAAACTAATGTGGGTAATGGTTACAGTAACCCAAGCAATCTTTTCCCAATTCATGGATTACATGCTTCACTTTGTTCACAAAGTTGAGAAACATATAATTAGAGATCTTCATAAGGGCAAAAGGCATAAATGGGGATAAATATTATTAATTTACTAGTTTTCAGACATTGTAAAAATAAATATCAACAATGTGATCAAAGTTTCTCAGGCAGATTAGTTTTGTTTTATTCAACAAGCCCTATGGATGGAAGCCTCACTTTGAATACAGTAGGACCGGGTTGTAAATTTGAAGGATCCTGGGATTTTTTGAGCACTGATTATATTAACAAACAAAACCATAATATAAAGAAAACAAGATAGCTCAACAGAAAATGGCACATGAATATTCCTCAAGTCAATACCTTATTATATATCAATTTGCTATGTATATTTTAATTATTGTACAAGTTGTAATTAAAAAAAACCTTTAAAATGTGATCTTGAGGCAGACACTACCGATGGTACCCTGTTAAAGGCATTGTACTGACCTTAGCTATTGATAAAAATAGAAGTGTTTACACTGAAGCCTACAATTTACTACCTACACTTTTGATGTAATAGGCAGGAAAGGGTTGAGTGGGGTGCCAACACACAGGGAAGATATTTGTCAGAGAGGACCTGTAAACATAATCCTGCTCAACAAATGAGAAAATCTTTTATTAGGCCACTTCTTGCAAAGATTTCATTCACTTTTCATTTGGTTAAATCTTGCTGTGACCATCAGTCATTTCTTCTCAATTGATGCTCTAGCAATTCAGAATTGGTAAACATTTATCAACCAATGAAATTGATTGTCACAAGTTATTTTGGCAAGGAATAAAATCTGCTGAGTAAAACAGTCAAAAGTCAATGATAATCTTTTCTGTATCTGTACTTTCTTGGGTCTTTTGTCAGTAGGCATGATAGAGGTAACTTTCTATTCTCTTGTCAAAAATTAAATATAATTGTCACTGTACAGTGGCACAACAATTAAATAAACAAGGTCATCTTCTGTCAGCTATGATCAGTATGGATGGATGGAGGTTGATTGCACATAAACACAATCTCTGCTATACAATGCATGGATGGAGGTTGATTGCAGATCAACACAATCCCAGCAATGTTTTTTTTTTTTTGGTATTGTATCTCCAAAACAGATACACAAGCAAAGATAAAGTTTAAACTCAATAAAATCCTTTCAATCCAAAGCCATTTTTGAAAACAGATATCACTGTTTGAAAAACATCCATTGCTTTAATTATCTACTACAGTATCATCTTCCAACACTGACGAGGGCAAAAATGTTGCCTCTGTTACCTTTTGTGACATGAATTGGTGTATCCTACAGCCATGAGCATCTAAGGGGAGCATCCATCACAGAAAACCACATTTGTTGCAGTGTTGGTGTAAAAAATAAAATTGCTGAGGTTTAACTTATTCCCAATTTTGCATTGTTACCTAAATTTAAATGAAATAATGTCCTAACTTGCACACCTTTGTCACCCAACATTTTGAATGCAGTGATAAATTTGCATTAGAAATTTCCATAGTTGATAATAATTTGCTCTTATTATTAATGAAGTGGGAGTTGTTAATCAATGATCAACACCAAAATATTTCTGCTTCATTGTTCCAATATAAATTGTGCACAATGCCCCCAATCACTTATACATGTATCTCCTATTGTAACTATACATATAACTGGTGTTAGTGTACAATTTGGCCTCTGTTTGATTCCATGAGACATGCCTAGATACCAGTTAATTTAGTTTTGAGTATCTACAGATTGTACAGTAAAGGACCAGATCAGTGTACTAATAAGGACCAGATCAGTGTACTCTGTGTAAGGACCAGATCAATGTACTTGTAAGGACCAGATCAGTGTACTCAGTGTAAAGACCAGATCAGTGTACTCTGTGTAAGGACCAGATAAGTGTACTGTGTAAGGACCAGATCAGTGTACTATGTGTAAGAACCAGATCAGTGTACTCTGTGTAAGGACCAGATCAGTGTACTCTGTAAGGACCAGATCATTGTACTCATAAGGATGAGATCAGTGTACTCTTATGTAAGGACCAGATCAATGTACTTGTAAGGATCAGATAAGTGTACTCAGTGTAAAGACCAGATCAGTGTACTCTGTATAAGGACCAGATCAGTGTACTCAGTGTAAAAACCAGATCAGTGTACCAGTTTTCCAATAAAAAGAAAAGTGATACACATTTTGAAACACTGCAAAAATTGTCATTCTGGAATATGCACAGATCATCCCAAGTTGTTTTTTTTATTGAGGAGTTAAATGTAAAAGCGTCAGAAACCGAGAGAAAATTTTTATAAGCAGTGTTAAAACTGGTTATTTGGTGTCAGATAGTGAAAACCATTGTTTGGTTATGCAAACTCCAGTGCATAATGCACAAAATTGTTAAATGTGTATTCTAGGACATGTATCAAATCTGTTCAAAATAATTGAAGCATTTAGTTCAAAGATGTCATTGTATGATCAGTCCTGCTTGGGCACTAAACACAACACACACACACACACACACACATTCATAAAGGCATGGCACATGTTTTGCATTTTGTGGTGAGCATACAGTGCACATTCAAATGAAAATCTTTTGTTTCCAAACAGAAAGTAAAATACCCAGTTTGTTAAATTTCCATGAAGAGCAGTACAGCATGGGAGAGACTAATTGTAAAATAGACAATCTTGTTGCAGGTGAAATTCTAGGACTGTCACCCTCTTCTGTATCACACAAGCTTATATTAAGTGATAAATTTGTTATTTAATAAAATAAGATGAATGTTCTGTTTAATGTCTGAGTTGCTAGTAAGGAAATATTCATAAATTATTTTTGCAGCTTGAAAATGGAGTGCGAGAAATTGGCACAGGAGAAGACAGAGATGCAAAGGCACTATGTAATGGTAAGTTGAACCGATATATGAGAAAAATGTGAATAAATGCCAAATAGATGGAACTTTTTGAAGGCAGTAATGGAATGGAGAAGGCTGTTTTATCACACATTTTATAATAAGTACAAATGTACCTATTAATTGTTTCAGTATTTCTGTCTGGTATAGCTTTTATTAACTCACATTACAAAGTGATCTTATTATATGGTTCTTTGTCAATCATGCATCTTTTGTTATCCTGTATGGACATAGTTCCTGCAGTAAGAACACCTTTAAATGTTATGAATATGTAATAACTGCTGGTGTGTTAGCTTTAAATTCCTTTTTATTTTATTTTTGTTTCATTACATTTTATTTTAATGATTATTTGCACAATGTTTTTTTTAAGTAAATTCTGTTTGTATAGAACATAAAAGTGTTAACATATTTTTAGCCAACCTTGGTTCGCAAACTTGTAAACACTAAGTGGAGATGACTGACTGTTTCCAGGGTCATTTTTCAGCCCACATTGTTACCCATGTGTAAACAATGATTTTTCTTCTCCATTTCTAGCATGAGTCTGATGATTTAGCTATTTGAAGCTATGTGACAAATGACATGTTTTTATTTGTGATGTTCAAGTTGGAAATCACATAGTCACGTGAAATACCATGTGATCTAAAATAAGGCTTAAGACATCCATTTGGAAATAAATTAATTTAGTCGTAAAATATACCTTCAAGAGCTCAGCTGTATGTTTTGTTGTTGGCATTATTTGAGTTATTTGTTATATAAGAATAATTTACATTCTCTGGAAAACAAGTGCTTCTTTATCAAAGTCTTCAACAAAAACATTTGAGTGGAAATTATTTGGAATTCTAAAGCCGGAATATTCTTGATTCACAAAATTCAATGAGGAACTGTGGTCATCAGTACTACCTCATCTGATGTCATTGCCTTCCATATTGGAACTTTGAGATTTTAACCTGGATTCAATTAGAACTGTTTAGTGATAGGACTTGTATTTTTCAATGCTTTGATTAATTTTGGATTAATTTCACAAACCTTAGGTCCTATCTTCTATTTTTATTGTGTTTTCTAAAGGAATAAATTATTTGTGTCTAAATTTACAAAGCTTGTTGATATCACTCTTTTCTTTTTTAAAATTTGTTTGATTCTACATGTATCAATGACTACTCAGAAACAACAGAATGAGATCAAATTTTACATGAAGCATGACCACACAAAAGGCTTTTAAATCCATTCAGATGATTAAGGCCTCCATCAATTACAAATGCAACCTCCATTAATTACAAATACAACCTTGAAACAGTTTCTTTTCAAAAAGTACCAATAGAATAATTGTGTTCAAGATTTTGCAAATGAGGTTGATCTGCCATCATGTTGTTGTCACTGTAGTTAAAAGCTGAAATGGCTTGTTGGCATAAATTTGACAAAGCATTCTGGAATGCAGAACTTTTTGGTATGTACAGATTATTCTGATCTGTCTTCAGTTGTGATCGCTATTGTTAAAAATGGGAACTTCTCAAAAGCTGCTGCTCACAGAATCAGACCTAATGCTGACAACATCCCGAACCGACATTTTTCTTTTTGAATGTGTACATTTAATGCTGATCCATATTCAAATGTGGTTACTGTTACTAAAAATAGAACTTAAAAGCTGCTCAAAATATTTGACCAAATTTGACCAAAAAAATGCTGTAGAGTAACTATGGTAGGTGTACATGCCTGACAGCAATTTTCAAGAACAATGCAAACCAATAAAACCTTGTTCACCTATCCATATCTTTAATTAATAACCAATAAGAGCTGAAAGAATTGCACCATAGCCTTAAAAAATTTTCCAGGTGCCAGTTACGAAACTGGCCGTTGCCACCTAAGGCTTAAAAGAAAAACGGCTGTTGCCAGTTTCCTGACACTTCATATTTTTGTGAATCTTCTTAATCACCCGGTTGATACAGACTAGGAGCACTGCTCTTCAAATTTGCATGAAGTTCTAATTTAAGAAATAAAAGATATTTATGTTATTGTAAAGAGAGAGATCTCCAGCATTGTCTGATTTTGTATTGTTGGGTGATAACAAATATCTTTCAAAGGAATTAATTAGGTCATGCAACCAATTATTCAAATCAGTAATTGGAGTGGGGACAATGATTTTTGCCATAACTGGTGAAATTATGAAGTGTAGGGTGGGAGAGCTATAGATATAGACATTATGCAATTTCCAAATCTCTTCAGGGAAAAATCAGGAGGAGGAGGGGGCACAAAAATTTCACCAACCAATTAACCCACTTTTTTAAAAGTATGAAACTAGAAACACATTTAGTACGTAGGCAGATGTCAGCATGTAAGCACATGTAGGTCTCATGTTTGTAACATACACAATCATGCCTTTTCCCATTTTGGTGTCTGCCACTGACAACACCATGCATTATTACAAGATAAATTCTCAGATAATATATTGCTTAGGATGTTATAGTCAGGACTAGAGAAATTAGATAGCCAAGAAAATAATACTTTTTCTGTATTTATTGGTGAACAGAGAAGAAAAAAATTATAAAAGATTTCTTTGGGCAGTATTTTTAGCTAACTTGATTGCTTCAGATTTTAAATTAATAACTTGCATTTGCTGATAAAAAGACCTGAACTTTTTAATGTTATAATATTCTCAATAAAAGATGGCAGAATGTAAAGCCTCCTTTCTTCTTCTTTTATTTGACAGTGGCTTTGTTAATATGGACCAATTTCCCAAAATTTGCATCCTTTCCAGTACATAGATGTACATTCCATTCATATAATAGTAGTAGGTCTTTATTTATGCCACAAAGTGTAGATAACAATCTACAAAGCTTTGCTTACTGTCAACTGCTAACACTTCACCATGATCTCGGAGAGGCTTGCATGTATCGAGCACCCTCATCACTCAGCTTTAAGCCTGCTCTTGATGGTTGTTTATGCAGGAGATGGAGGCAAAATCAGCACAACAGACGACATGTTACATTTTCTGATTACACAGCTCACTTTTTGAGACTGTCTTGTACATCAGCCATATTGATTTTTTCGGAAAATCTATTCTTTTAACTGTATAGTCGTGCAATCTTGTCTGCTTCTTAATTATATCAAATGTGCTAGTGGGTCTCGGATGATACGGATTATTTCCCTCGTGGAATATCTAATAAAATTTAAGATCATCCACACACAAAGGCTGTTAGGAGTTGGGAATATTGGGTTATGGAATAGCTTGAAATGTGTAATTATTGTTTCTTTGTATTTACTTGAGAAAAAAAGTTATCCCTCTGTTAAGTAGATTCTACAATTGCTATCTGTTGCAAAGCATAGTTGAGATATTGATAACTTGTCAGATGGAAGTGTTATTACAGCATCAGTGTTAATCTTTTTACATTTAACTATTTCTTTGGCATTATTGTATTGTGCAACTTTCTGTGTATATTTATTCTATGAATTGCATACAGAATCAGATCATGGTGACCTACTGTACCCACTCTAGCAGTCATAACAAAAGATTTTGCATTTGACAGCTGTGTTCAACTTGGAGGATACTATGTGTCACTGTCAAAGGTACTTTAGTTAATATGCCAGTGATTATGTTAAGTTCCAGCAATGAGATCGTCACCTTGGACACTGACATTTAACACATATATTTGTATAATAGGGGTCCTAATGCCCAGTGACCTATTAATCAGGTCAGTTTAATTTTCTTGCCCTAGGGTAATGCCATTTATCATCAGCAATGGCTATTTATCTTTTAACTGAAACTACTTAAAATATTTTAAAAATGCCTCCTGACCAAATGTAACAGAATATGTCTATGTTTCAAGGCCTTTAAGATTTGTAGAATTCCTGCCAATCTGCCATTAAATATGGTTGTCATTACAAGATGTTAAAAACACATTTACACAACATTGTTTCAAGAATCTGCAATTACAGAACTTAATCAACTTAAATCATCACTGCAAGGCTTTTCATTATTTGACAAATTATGTTGATTTGCTTATACCATACAAACGTAGTAACCTTGAAACTTGTTTTCATAATGTTTGCAAGAGAGTATCAAACCGATTCAATTCTTTTTCTGTGGGTTTTTTTTTTTACATTTGGCCAGTGTTCTTGTGCTGTTTGGGTCCTCTCGTGGCATGACTTGTTATTATCTGTATCATGTAGCACAGTAAAATGTTGATAATTCAGACCCATTAGAAGATTAGGTTTTGTCCAGAATACTGCTTGGTCAGAAACAAGTCATACATGGTCATACATGGTGTCATTCGCTGTCATGACTTGGCTGGAATCACCAACACATATATCATTGAAGGAATGAAAAATGAAGGTGTCACTGTAGTCCGCAGAATTTGTATCAAATGTAACAACAATCTGCAGGACACTAACACCATTATACTCACCTTCAATAAACCAACAGTGCCCAAAGTGGTCAAGGTTGGTTTTCTGAAAGTGAAGGTTGACCTATACATCCCCAACCCACTTCGATGCTACAAGTGTCAAAAATATGGACACCATGAAACCCGCTGTTCAAGAAACCAAATATGTGGCCGATGCGGAGATAACTCTCACCAGGAAGCTGAGTGCAAAGCAACTCACATTGTATCAACTGTGGAAAAGTACACCACGCCAATTCCAAGGATTGTGATACCTGGAAACAAGAGAAGGAAATTCAGAGGATCAAATATACATCCAACATTCCCTACCCAGAGGCCAGAAAGCTAGTACAGGCAAAAACATCTCTTTCTGGCCCATATTTCTCTACTATAGTGAAAAACAATCCTAAGACATCGAAGGACGCTCAAACTCAAAAAGATGCACCCAAGTCAACATTAAAATTAACACCTCCCCCCATTACCAAGCACAAAAAGCCACGGGATCTATCCAAACAATGTTTAATAACATTCAGCAAACTAAATCACCAAAGAAAAACAAATCCCTTGGAAATAGACAACAAAAGGGGTCAGATGACCACATCATACTATTGAGAGCATGGATGCAGAAGATACTGCTCCGTGTTCTCATTGTAGCTCCAGACCTAACAAAAGAATCACACCCATACTTCCCCCAGATAAATAACCCTATAGATCTTCCTCTCGAAAAGTCTAACCTAAATCCAAAATATCAATTCTAAATTTATAATGAAAAACACAATAATACAATGGAATTGTCCAGGACTTAAAGATAATTACAATGATATTGTTCTGCTTTTAAATAAATATGATCCTGCTTTATTATGCTTTCAGGAAACCTTTTTAAAAGATACATCACATTCAAAAACTACTCCCTGTTTAACACCTACCTACAAAACATTGACAGGGCCTCAGCAGGGGTTTCTATTGCTGTGAACAATAGAGCACCATATAGAATCATCCCTTTGAATACAAATTTACAAGCCATTGCTGTAAGTGTCAGCCATTTGTTTTACTTGGTAATTTTAATACCCATAACATTTTATGGGGATCAAATTACAGGGGCAAAAAAAGTTGATGATTTCGTTACTAGACACGACTTGTGTCTATTTAATAACAAGTCTATGACTTATTTGCACCCAAGAACGGGTACATACACTTGTATTGACTTAACAATTTGTTCTCCTTCACTCTTTTTGGATTATGATTGGAAGGTTGTTGATGACCTTCATAGCAGTGATCATTTTCCAGTCCATCTTAAGAACTTCAGTGCCATAGTTGATGACATGATTCCACATTAGAACTTAAAGAATGTTGACTGGGTCAAATTTGAAACACTTTGTACAATCAGACTTAACAGGAATACCATACTTAATGATGATGATCCTATTGGACAATTTACATCTATCTTAATTGAGATTGCAGAAGAGTCAATTCCCAAGTCCTCGCCAAATTGTCAAAGAACCCCATAACCATGGTTCACTAAAGAATGTAAAGCCATTAAACAACGCCGAAAAGCACTGAAAAAATTTAAAAATCGTCCAGCACCAGAAAATCTAACTCGATACCATGTTACATGGGCTAAAACTCGCCGCTCAATTAAAGAAAGTAAATGAGCATCATGGGGAAAAAATGTTTCAACTTTAAACTCTCATTCCTCAATAAAAAAAGTTTGGGGCACGATCTGCAAAATAAAAGGAAAAGGAAAAAACAATTGTCTCCAACACCTGAATCTAAATAACATCAATTATAAAAGCAAGCATGAAATAGCTAATGTACTTGCTGATCAATTCTCCAAAAATTCCTCATCGTTTAATTATTACGAAGCTTTCCGAAGACTGAAAACTCAAAAAGAAAAACACGGTTGAAATTCACATAAAATAACTTAGAGAGTTATAACCAACCGTTTTCATTGTCGGAATTTATGGAATCTTTGAATAAAGCCAATGATACATCCGCTGGGCCTGACGATATACATTACCAGTTTTTAAAACACCTTCCAGAACCATCCTTGACAGTTCTTCTGGAAATCTTTACTGATTTATGGATTACTGGTAATGTACCAAAAATTTGGAAAGAAGCAATAATAATACCAATTCCCAAATCAGGCAAAGATAATGCAGATCCTACCAACTATAGACCTATATCATTAACTAGCTGTGTATGCAAAACAATGGAACGAATGATCAATTCTCGGCTTGTATGGTATTTGAAAAGCAACAATTTAATTTCTCCTTTTCAAAGTGGCTTTCGTACTGGTTGTAGTACCAGTGATCATCTGGTTAGACCTGGAACATTTATTCGCGATGCTTTCATGGAGGGAACATTTAGTAGCGGTTCTTTTTTATTTAGAAAAGGCCTATGACACAATATGGAAGTAGGGAATACTAAATGAATTGCACGATCTGGGTCTAAAAGGCTGACTGCCTAAAAAGTGCAAAATGGCTCCACCCTCTCTATACACGACGAGGAGACGGGTGTACCCCAGGGCAGTATTTTATCGGTGACGCTTTTCAACATAAATATCAATAGCATCACCAAGTGTCTGACGCCAGGTGTGGATTGTTCATTGTATGTAGATGACTTTTTAATATGTTACCAATCCAAGCACATGCATACAATTGAAAGACTAATTACAGCAAAATATAAACAAAATTCAAAGTTGGGCCAATACTAATGGCTTCCAATTCTCTAAATCAAAAACTGTCAGTATGCATTTCTGTCAGTTACGAAGATATCATGATGGACCTAAACTCACGCTGGAAGGAACACCTATTCCAGTTGTTGAGGAAACAAAATTTTTAGGTATTATCTTCGATAGAAAACTGACTTTTATTTCATAGCTGAAACATTTGAAAGCCAAATGTTTGAAATCTCTTAAGTAATAGCGCACACTTACTGGGGTGCTGATAGGAGAGTCATACTCAGTTTATACAGAACGTTTATCCGATCCAAATTAGACTATGGTTGCGTTGTCTATGGTTCAGCAAGAAAACCCTAATTGAAGATGCTTGACCCAATCCATCATCAGGGAATAAGACTTGCCCTGGGAGCATTTAAAACATCTCCATGTGAAAGCCTACTCGTTGAAGTGGATGAACCACCCTTATCACAACGTAGAGAAATGCTTTCCGCACAATATGCTACCAAATTAAGATCCAGCCCTCTGAACCCAGTTTTTTTGGCAGTTTTTGGACCAAAATATAAAACCTTATATGACAATAAACCAAATGTCATTCCTACATTTGGAATTAAAAATATCACAATTTCTCAAAAGTACCAAAATTGAGCTTTCAAAAATTCTGAAAGCAAACATCTCCGAACCACCCCCATGGCTACTTTAGCAACCAAAGGTACTTTTCACCTTACATGATGGAAAACAATTGGAGCCAAACCCTTCAATTTTCCACAACTCTTACCATGAACTCCTCTCACAATTTGAAAATCATACAAAAATATATACCAATGGATCAAAAGATGAGCAATAGGCTGCTGCAGCCTTTGTAAGTGGAAAACACAAAACCAAAGTTTGCTTGCCATATGGTACATCAATTTTTTCAGGCGAAATTAGAGCAATAGACCTTGCTTTGCAATACATTGCAAGCAAGCATATTTCAAACAGCATAATCTTCTCTGACTAACTATCAGTACTTCAGTTACTACATAATAGAAAACTGGAGAATCCACATTGGCTAATATTCTCATAAAGCATACTGAGTTGAGTATTGCATATAATATAGTATACTGTTGGTTACCCATCCATGTTGGAATTAAAGGTATCGATAAAGCAGACAGCAATGCTAAAATGGCCCTATCATTAGAACCATCTGATTTTAAAACATCATATACTGATTTTAAACGTTATATCAAAGGTTGTTTACATCAGAAATTAAACCAAGCCATACCAAAACCGTTGATGTTGAACTCTATTCATTGTATAGATCTATTTTCATTGTTTGAAATTTGTTGTGGCAGATTCTCTTGTTTGAAAACTAGTCTTTTGTTAGTCACATTTCTATTACAGTGCATTTTGTCTTCATATTTAAATGTTTAATATGAACTGTGATGCACATGTTGAAATACTTAAGGAGATGGGAAGCAATTACAGGTAATGTAGATGTAATTATTTTACTGTCTGGCAGCAGCTAGAGAGAGTATTGACCCCAAAATGAAATCCAAGATTCATTATAATTGTAACAACATTGCACTTTATCACAGGTTGTTAAATTTTTTTCCACAGATGGAGGTACAAAGATATCAGAAATGAAACAAAAAAAAAAAAACCAACATAAATTGCAGTCGTTATTGTTAAGATATCCTATATATCATATTCTTGGAGCAAAAGGAATAAATATAAGGAATAGGAGATAACTGTTAAAATCATTTGTGAAGTTGTATATTGGAAATTATCATTATTGTGGTTACCCAATCCTTGAAGGATTGTTTCCATTTCTTAATAACAATAATAATAATTATTATTATTATTATTATTATTATTATTATTATTATTATTATTATTATTATTAACTCTATTTTATAAGGGTGACATAATTGGTACAAAAAACTAACTCCATTGTGGTCCTCAAATATCTACATATGTAAAGACAAATTTATCAATTGCAGCTGGAGAAAATGTATCAATTGCAGCTGAAGAAAATGTATCAATTGCAGCTGGAGAAAATGTATCAATTACAGCTGGAGAAAATGTATCAATTACAGCTGGAGAAAATGTATCAATTGCAGCTGGAGAAAAAAGTATCATAGAAACATGGATTTTTGTGCACAAAAGCAACTGCATATGGATTCAGAACTTGTCATTGGATTCATTTCTCTGCATTGTGTACACATACATGCATGATTGAAAATTCATTCACCACCATCCAGCGGCTTTTTATGTAATAAATACATTGTACTCTGGGATGTCAAAATTATCAACTGCCTTTTTCATTATTATAAGGCAGGGATAAAATGAAAAATATGCATGATTCAGGTTACATTTTAAAAAATAACTGGGTTAGGCTAATTGTTAGTGATTTCTAGTTTTGTTTGTCCAGATTGATTTAACCCTTTCATCACTAAGTAACTTTGTAGGCATAGAGTCCTCAACACTTAGTAACTTTGGAGTTGTAGAGCAAAATGACTTGTGGACATTGAAACAACATAACTTTGTCAATGTTAAAGATATCTGGCTGGATTAGGTGTCAAAATCAAGGTTAAGAATCAAATTTTATGACTAATTCAATAAAAATATGCATATCTATTCCAACTGTTAAAATGCAGGTACAAACAGGTAACACAACAGGTAAAATACAAGTAATTATTTTATTACCTCTTAGAAAACTTAGAAAGTTCGCAAAACTTGTTCAATTTACCCTAGATGTACTAGTGAATAATCATAATAGCAACACAAGTTTTTATTTCATGGTGTCCATAATATATAAAATTCTATAAAATGAACCAAAATGATCTCCAAGGTGAGATCTGTTCACACACCTGTTATCATCTCTGCCACGTTTGATCGTCACATTTATGTTCGTTAAACGGATAATTTTTCCAAAAACTTCATCTGAATAGAATATTTGAAAATAATCTGAAGCTTTCCTGGAGCCATCTAACTCTCGGGTGTGTCCAACTCTGTCAGAAAACTGAAGCAAATCTTTTTGGTTTTCGGGCTCACGTGGAACGTACAATTCCTCTGGTTCAAAACCTTCAAAGTCATCTTCATCGTCATCACTGTCACCCACAAGTACATTCCATTTTCTCTCCATACGTCTTCTCTCATTTTCATCCAAATTTACCAGGTCGAAATTATTTAAATCCTCCGAAAAGTCTTCTCTAAAATTCCCTCAAATGCCGCCATTTTGGATACAAATTTCAGCATTCAGAAAGCACGTTAAAAGTTCCTACTTTGTTCGTTATTTCTAGTTGTAAACAAGCTAAACTCACGAGATCATCCAAACATCTACATTACCAGATGGAAGTTATTAGAGGTACCCTGAAAGATATTTAGTCAAGTACTATAATGTTAAAGAAGAACACTGCCCCAGACCGAAAAGTCAGTCCATAGTGTTGACGGATGTAGTTCTCCTGGAATGGTTAAGCGGTCTGCCGTGATGAAAGGGTTAAATGAAGCATAAGCCAGAAACAGGCCTCAGTCACATCCTGTGTCAAACTAAACTCAGTTACAATCCTTTGTTTTGTTTAGGGAGTTTTAATTTTTATTTTCTTTTTTTTTGAATTTTATTGTTTTCTAAACAAATGTTTTGCTGAAATAACAAAAAATAGTTCAAGCAACCAGAAACACACATAATTTTGCTGTTTATTTGTCCTAATTCTAGATATTTTACTATATTAGAAATGTGATGCCATATGCATTGGTGACAAAACAATACACACATTACATGTTTTTGCATCAGTAAACAAAAAATGTTATTAGGACTACCTAGCTTCAAGTCTGGGACTGCAACATTTCCCAGGAGTGCAACTTCAAAAATCTTAAAAACCCTGATATTCGATATACAACAATGTTGGCCATTTTCCACTTTGGATATTACCTGGATTGCATCCATTGCAAACTTAGGATAAAAGGAAGTCACTAATGATGCTTTTTGAATATCTTTATCTAAATCGTTCCAGATGATTCAACCCCAAAAAACCAAACTAGTTTTATGCAATTCTGTTTTGTGCTTAGAAAAAATTTTATTACATGGCATAGATATTGATAGACTGTATCAGTATTACTTGTCCTTGTAATGAACATATTGTCTATATAGTTGACATAATAGAGCCATTATAAACTGTGAATATAAACTAAAATTTTCTTAAACATATTCAAGTCATCGTCCTCGTCTTCGAATCACTCGCACATTTGAAGACATCAACATTGTTGTCGTGGATAATTCGGGCTGCTTGTTTTTGAAGTTTTCCCCTCCCAATTTATTTGTAATAGAATTATTATGTTGCTGTAATCCAGTTGAGGTTAAAAATATGCTTTATAATAACATTATCTTGTGGTTAAAAGTTAGGAATTCTTGATGGTTTTTTTTTTTTATTATAGCAATCAGATATTCATTCTTAGGCATTTTGTGAGTAATATTTTTGATACACACAAACCCTCACAATATTTTTTATGACCTTTAACTCTGAAATGTGTATGTTGTATGTTTTATTTCAGTTCATTAAAATTAATGTAGGGCATAATATCATTAATAATGCTATGTCTTTTTCTGTGCTTATCAGCATCAAAAGCTGTCTTAGAAAAGCTTGTATCTTTGTGTCAATTTTATGTAACTGCAAATAATTTATGGAGTTCATCAACAAAAATCATGAGGGATTTATGAAAAAGTTTAACAAGAACTTTTGGCAAGATTTGTGAAAAGGTTTCACTTTAAGGAGCTTCAGTGGTGGCAAATTTTACTGTATATACTTGATTGTAATTGAGGCAAACTGCAAACTACAATGATCCTGATTTGCCATAGCATAATAACCCCGCATATTGGGGTCTATGTTGATGTTCTACTGATGAGTTCTAACTGCACAGACTCAGAATTGCTGGTGCATTACGCAATAGCAAATCTGGGTTTTTGCAGTTGGACTCTACTTAAATGTGACTATATACAGTATTTGTTTTTGTACTAAGATTACAGTAAGTTGCATCTTGGGTTGAAATTTCTGACATGCATTTCTCTCAATTTCAGTATTACGAGATGTCCTATGGGTTGAATGTGGAAATGCACAAGCAGGTATGTTCATTGATTGATGCTATAAAAAAGGTGAATATTGTTTGTACTGTTGGTGCTTAAAGTGACTGTACATTATATTTTTAAACAATTTTGGCCAAATTTGATGGAAAATGTGTTGAGTAAGGTTATTACATTTATGCTAATTAGATACTTGTAAAGTAATCATTTGCTGTTGAGAAGATATTGCCATATGTCAAGATAAATGGTGGTCATTTATTTTTTAATGTTCTGCAAAAATAAATTTTGATGTACGCTCTGGAGGCACATAATAAAATAGAATCTATCTGTACAATATCCAACTTGTGCAATCGTCAGATAAATTGAGCTCATGTATATAGCACACAATTTGTTAGCTAATCTACCACCCTGGGTGGCCAAGTGGTCTATAAGGTGCTGGCCTTTAGAGGCCACTAACATCTCGGTTTGAGTCTTGGCTCTGCCAGCATGGGCAGGCAAAAAAGCTTGCCAGTAGCTTTTCATGGGTTCTTTCTCCACTATATATACTGCCTGCCATGTATACTAAGCCTGTCATGTGCTGAAAATGGTTTTAAACATATTACACTATACTAGTTAGGGAGGTATATCTGGTGATTACATTTTGTTACATTAGAATTACTCTTTAAGTGATGCAGTTAGCTGAATATACTTCTGATCTTAGGTAAATATGATTACAGGTACATTCTTGGCTTTAAGGGTTATAGTCATTATCACATTTACAAAAAACTAGGTTAATGTTATCTGTTCACACTCATTTCAATCAAACTCTGTAAGAACTCTGTGAGCATTTGTATGTAGACATTATATGTGATGGATGTGCAGTTCTGACCCATGTGGGTGAGATTTGTTCTAAAAAGAGGGGAGATTTGCCTAGCACACCATGGAATTAGTCTGTCATCAAGGCAGGCATAACCCTGTCTGGTGTATTTGGTATTGACATTTACCAAGTGTGATTACCATGTCAGGTGTATTTGGTATTGACATTTACTAAGTGTGATAACCATATCAGGTGTATTTGGTATTGACATTTACCAAGTGTGATAACCATGTCAGGTGTATTTGGTATTGACATTTACCAAGTGTGATAACCATGTCAGGTGTATTTGGTATTGACATTTACCAAGTGTGATAACCATATCAGGTGTATTTGGTATTGACATTTACCAAGTGTGATAACCATGTCAGGTGTATTTGGTATTGACATTTACCAAGTGTGATAACCATGTCAGGTGTATTTGGTATTGACATTTACCAAGTGTGATAACCATATCAGGTGTATTTGGTATTGACATTTACCAAGTGTGATAACCATGTCAGGTGTATTTGGTATTGACATTTACCAAGTGTGATAACCATGTCAGGTGTATTTGGTATTGACATTTACCAAGTGTGAATTGGTGTTAATGTTTTTAGTGCATACTGAAATATTCATCACAAATGATTAAGAAATGTTCAAGCTTTGAAAAGTTTAATTTCTATATAATGTATAGTGGCTGTCTGATAGGTTACAGATCTGACAAGCTGCCATTAGGCCTATAAATCACATGATACACATTTGACAGTGTTAGTGTTTGTTAGTGGCCCATAGGTTTCAACACATGTTAGTAAATTAGTTGGCTCTAGTTCAAGCATTAATTAGCACAAGTAGGTCTACTTCCACATTATTTGTACCAACCAGATGGGTTTTGGTTATATGAAATACTAGTGCAGGTGAATTGAATATGGTCATCTGTTTGTTTTGGTTTTTTTTACTTGCTTGAAGTATTGCGCTAAGTAGGGAAATGTGTACTAAAAGAAAAATTATGATGAAATATATTTCTCCTTTCTGTAGGAAGAATAGGAAAGCAAAGTAATTGTTATTGGAAATGAGGTGAAGGCATTAGCAGTCAAACGGTTTATAATTTGCCACTTGGTATGCATTCAGTTTTGCCAGTTTGAAATAATACCTTATAGGCTGTATTACACCATGCCATGCCTGAAAATCTGGGAGTTCTTATCAGTAAAATACTGTATTTAACCCATAATTGTGCATCCTATAATAGACTTATTTCCTCCTTGACCACCAAAGTCTCGTTATCACTACATTTCCTACATTATACTTGTGAACATCCTCCACAGGAATGATTTTCTCCTGAAAATTGGGGTTTCTCCCATCACTCACTAATCTCCCAGGTGTAGTATTGTTTTTGCCATTTCTTTTCTTCACATTTTTGTTCTTGCATAGTATATTTGTAGTAATACTTCATATGATCACATGACTGAACTGGCATGAGCAAGACAGGACAGCAGATTTGTAATTTTACACTTGAACCATTTTGGAAGATTCTGATTGTTTTGAGTTTGTCAAAGTGGAATATACTAAATGCGAGATAAGAAATACTAAAAGGATTAAAGAAGTTAATTGATTATGATTGGGTTAATTAGGTGCTAAATTAGCAGAAAACAATAATTATTGATTCTTTCCGTAAGGTATGATCTGCCTCAGAGTTTAAATGTTGTCGAGATGAATTAAGAGTCTACTTTCTCAATGCTAATGTCCAAGCAACTGAAAAAACATGAAATTCATTGGATGGAAACAAATTTCTTTGGTTGCAATGTAGTTAAAAACTACATGAAAATAATTATTATATTCTTTCTTGAAGCTGATTTGAAACTGTTTTGGTGGCAAGAATGACATAACACATGATGCAGAAACCCCATCACATAAAAGCTTATTAACTGTGACAACAAATATGCCATCGCTGAAATCCATGTTCTCAAAATCTGCATCAAATGTGGATAAAATTACATATGCTCAGACACTGTTTGCCAACTTTATAGCTGAATGTAATTTCCCATTTCTGGTAGCAGATTGTTTTTGAGATCTAATGAAAATCTTCCCAGGCTGAAATCATACACAATTCTCGAGCAAACAGACAAAATCTGTTCTGTTACTATTTTTACAACATTGGACACTGAGACCAGTGCTTCATAATTAGGTAAATAAAGTAGAGGAATGGTTCTCAAACTTTTTGTATCTGCAACATGATTCTGGGTATGTGTCTAATATATCATCTAGAATAAGCCAGCTGCCTAAAAGTGGGCCACAACCATTACTTTGAAAACCTATAGAGTATTTCTGGTATGTGCAATCTATGGGCCATATCCCTAGTTATATCCATATATTTACATCTAATAGTGTGGCCTTAAAAATCTTTTTTCCTGTCCATCACTTGGAAAAAGTTGCACATGCCTGGAGTTGATAGATGGGCTCAGAAATAAAAGAACATAAATACCCTCATTTTGTTATGAAATGACAGTTTGGCATGTTTGTATGAGATATCATGTGATGGTGGAAGGACATTACATCAACTCCATGCCTGGGTCAGATATTTTGCACCTATCAAAAATCAAGACAAAGTTACTTCACTGATAACCGGAAGTTAAGGAAGTTAATACTCTTCCATCTGTGACTCGGCTGATCTGTCAAGTTGTAATGTCTTGTAAACACTGTACACCCAGATCTTTGTATACATTTCACAGATCAGAGTGAATTTTTTTGCAGTTGACTGAGTTACATGCAGACAATTGCATAGCTTTCCAACAGCTGGTTACTTGTAGGCTGTCAACCATGTAAGGGGGTTACCAGTATATATTTTGAAGCTTGATATTAAATGCCTAATAACTGAGATCACTTTTATACTAAACCAGATTAGTTGATCAGCATGCTAAAATAGGCTGGTTTGAAAAACATATGGATTTATGTCCACAAAGAAAAAAAATAGCCCAAGATTTTTCAGTCTGCTTTCAGAAACATAGTGGCATGTAAAACTTGTATTACAAGTCTCAAGAAAGTTCAACTGGTTCACTGTTATTCACAGTAACCTCACTATCCCATTCAGGATAATCACTGTTATGATGAGAGGAAAACAAAAATAACCATATCCAAGTTATGGCTATCTTAAGTAATTTCAATATAAATACTGATTTATTTCAAAATACCTAACCAGGTCTACTAGTATTATCTTTGCAATACAAGTCTGCTAAAATCAGTGAAAAAAAAGTTATTTGTACCAAATTTTAATGGCAACCTGATTTACTGTGCTGGTTGGTTAATATCAAATATTGCTGAAAAGTGCAGCAAGGTTTCAGTGTGTGCAGACTAAATCAAATTCCACCTGGTACTTAGTATGTTTACAATAGCAAAGGTTCACATTCATATTTTTGCCTTAAACATTGATTGGGTGACAGGACCTGTAACAATGGGAGAATAAAGGTAAATCTTTTGTTGTAATTGATGTGAAATTTACAGCCATAGAAATAAAAGTGATGAGAAGACAAAATCATGTGAAGATAGGACACAAAGGATACCCTGCCACAGCTCTAATCTCTTTCTCATAAGCAATGTATTTGACCACACTAGTATAGCCCTGTGCAGTATTTGTCCTGGAGATTTGATATAATGGATGGACTTCATTAAGAAAAGATAAATACAGCTGGAAAACAATGACATCTGGGTTACAATAATTGGAGCCAAAAGCCACCAATGGAAGTGCATGGATTATGAAGGGATGATTCTCCATTCCGGTGGGGTCAATAATTACCATGCCCAAATTTAAATTTGCATAGATAGATAGATCTGGATCATTGAGCCAGAAAAATTGGCTGTCAACAAGGATGATTTGTTTACCACTAATATGAGGATGGATCTGGTGGACCAAACCGGCAAATACCATCACAAGGACTAATCCAACGGAAAATTTATACTTCCTAAAGAAAAATTTACATAATTTTTACTGTACGAAGTTTATTCATGTATGGGTTTAGAGTTGGTATAGTGTTAAGGTCCCTGTGGTGGACAGATATAGAAGTCTGGGAAACATTCAAATAAATTATTCTGTCTTCTGATCTGATTTGGCTTTACTGGGTATTATTTACAGGGTAAATTAGCATTAAAATAGCACAGGTAACATATGTCAGAAGGAATTGAAACATTCATGAATATTCATACAATGTGGATTGAACATGCCAAAGCAACTTTGTCATGCACTGTATATAGTCCCTTACAAGTTGAGTCAAAATGTAAACAGCACAGAGCAAGTTAGTATGTATTGTAACAGCTGAAACACCCCAAAATAAACAAATGTTGTATAGATGTGGTATTTAGAATAATCAAATGTCAAGCTTGAATACATATTCCTTGTAATCCATCAAGCAAACAACAATATTCATTTTGAAGATAAACTTGTACTGATGATTATATAAGTACAATAATTATCTAATTAGTTCTTATATGTTTCCTCGTTAAAAATTGATAACTGCGATAATCTGCAACACTCTGGTATCTCTGACATTTGCTTATCAGAATGCTGCCCTTGCTTCAAAAAATAGACGACACTGGACCAACTGAAAAACTCATTTAGCTCCCATTCCATGTGTTTGTAACTTAGTAATGAAACAAATAAGTAAACCAGATTACTGAGTTAACCATCTGGATTATCATCCACTTGCAGATCTTATTCCATGTTGCAGGGTTTATGTTTGGAGATGCATGATTGTCGTCATGCTCTTTAGCTTGCTTCCAGAAGAGCAATCCATTAACCACCCTAATCTTGGTATTAAAAAATAACGCTTTTTGTGTGAACTTTTAATTTTTGTGTCATATTTTATGGCAGTTGCCATTCAGAAATACAGATAAGTTTACATGTTCTGCTATTTTGATATGTCTTGTGTCTTAAACGATATAAATATTTTAATGGCAGGAAATTCTTTCAACTGTTTAGTTTAAATATGAAACATTATTACTCCTAACAATTTAGCTTATTTGGTGACATCATCTTATCAAACCAGTAGTTTTTGTTTTGAATGTGCAAATTTACTAAGTGACATTTACTTTAACAGTCATCATAGTGACTTTGTATACATGCAAAAATGTAATCGGCTAAAAACTATAAAAGGCAGTTCAGTTTGGGTGGTCCCATTTCAACAAAGGAATGTTCCTATGTTTGGATAAATACTCACAAGATTGATGGTGAAGAAATCAGGATAAAAATGTGTAATTTTTCAAAAATATGCAGTGACATTAGTATTTTTGAGTAGATGAAATAACTACTTTTATCCACAGCTCTCCTACAATTTACAAAACAAAAAGGCTGATGTTATTTGCCATTTGTACATTTTCATTGGTTTTATGTGAATTTATTTTCTCATCCCCCACCCCTCTCAAACCTCCACTTTCTGGTTATTGGACAATAAATAAAATGGGAATGGGAATTTGACTGGATTAAGAAACCACATAATGTAAATTTTAAGGTGGAGTGATTTATAAAGCTGAATCCTGATTATAGATAACTGAATGATAAATATGCTCTTGTTTGATTATTAAGTCAAGCAGCCATTATTCTCTCTTCTTTTCTCTCTTCTTTAGAGTCAAATAATTAAATTAGTTGACACTGGTATATCAGAACATTTTTGTCTTTTAAACGATTTCTGCTGGGTCTTTTTGTACACAATTGTGTTTATAATTGTGCACCATCAACTGAAGACCCCATCTCATCCTAATCATGGATGTGGGAAATGTTCTCCTGTATTACATACATGTAGGTGATATGCAATAAGTTTGGAATCATTAACATGTATATACATTTGTATATGTTCTATTTTAAATGTACAATGATATTTCCTAACTAGGTATCAACATTTCCTTACTAACTACTATGCCTTGTGGACACAGCCATCATTTCATTACTAGTTTTGTTGGGAGGGGTTAAACACTTATGGTCCTTCAGTCACATCCTTACTTGGAATGGGATATGGACACTCACTCACAAGTTTTAAATTTTCAGTCCTGTGATTTCTAATCCTTCATTAACAGTGGATGACAGATCATTTCTGATTTATACTAGCATGATTAATTTTAAACTAAGATTAAATAAATAATCTCTACAGGAAAATGTTGGATAAAAACAAGATTTACTGTACTTGCAAGTCAGATCCAATTACTAACTGCATAGACCCTGATCTGCTGCCACATAATGTACTGACAGATCTTGTTGTTTGTAGTTTGTTAGGAATAATTAGTAAAAGAAACAACATAGACCCTGATCTGCTGGCCATATGCAACATCAGATTTGGGTCTGTGTTGTTTGTAGTTTGACCTAGCTTGGTAACAAGCCTATCCATTATGCAAATAAAAAGAAGTCTGTGTACATGATAGTTGATTAATGTGATATGCCATAGTTGGGTTTTCATTTTCACTTGGCTCATCTGTAGATTTTTATGGACTAGTTCAGTTTTTCGCCAGTTCCACTAATGGTATTTGAATACTGGTACTTGAGGATCTCTTCATTTCTAAGTATGGGTTTTACAAGGTGTCACATGACGAGAGGATACAAGGGTCTTGTTTTAAGCAGTTACAGGATGTTAACTGTTTATGCTAAGTGTATTTTTCCCCTTTTTGGGGTCACTGCAGAAAGTGTTTTTCTATATTGATACTTGTATTCGGATGTTGAGCTTTTTTTAAAACATGTTTCTTCAAATAAAAAGAGTTACCATTTCCTGAAACTTTAGATTTCTGCACAGTAAAACTTCAACACTGGAGATATGTGGGCAATATTTTTATGTTTTGTTATTGTTTCAAATGTATGCATCACAGTCCAGAGAAATCTGACTGCTGGAAAGGAGGAGTCATTAGGGTTATGATTAGAGTGATTGATGTTTAATTTATTGATGTTTTGTGACATAAATATCAGTTGTGTATGATTTATTATGGGTATTTTTTTTTACACTGTTTAGTGATAGACTGATGTGAGAAATCATTAGTCTGGCAAGTTCTTGATTTTGTAATACATCACACATACTACTTTCCTGGTTATCTGGCTGTAATAGACTGGACATTCAATTTCTTTATCTCCAGTCATTTATCAAACAGATCATCAGAGATGATCTTATAGATGGAGAAAAAAAATCAGTCTAGGAAAGTTTAAACATTTTGCAAAATGTACACTACATGAAAGCAAATTATACAAGTGATAGTTAGCAGTTAGAATGTAATATCACCCTTAAGGCAGGGAGGATTCTTGACAAGAAATGGCAGGTATATATTGCCCAGTATTACCGGTATTGACCAGACATTGGTATTTTTATGGACTATAATGAAGGGTCAGTACCAGTCACAAATAAGGGGAATGATCATTGATCACAGTAGTTTGTGATGGTTGAATTCCTTATGCAATTAGCTATCAAAAGTTCAGTATATATTCATATTCAAGTTGCCACAAACCATATAGGCCATGGTCTCTCACTGCATAATGCACCAGAAAATCTGGGTCCATGTAATTATTTCGGACCAGTCAGTAATGCAAGAAACATTGATCTGATCTGCTGGCAAAATGAATCACATATGCATTTGAGATGATGCAGCATTGCAGATCAACATACATGTTTGTGTATAATGCATATCATCTTTAAGCAATGCAAATGTGCTGTTGCAAAATGCTCCTGACGATAGATCTGGTACCACTTTAAACAAGTCATTTTGAGTGGGTTTTCATTGTGCCACTTGCTAAGAAAACCCCCTATTACATACTATATTCAATGGTGTGAACACGTGAACACGTGGTCACTATTTATGCTCTGGTCAAGATCTGCTATTTAAAGAAAGTAGGTCGTAACTGTCTCTCTCCAAAATGGCATTTGATGATATCGTTCAATACTTGCTCAAGTTTTAACAATTTGAATCACAACTATGAATGCTTCAATAATGGGTAAAGGCTCTGATATTGATGTAGGAAGCCATTAGTTTTTATAAATTATCAGATTCAGCTGATTTAGTGATGTAGACACCACTAGTTATCATGCAGCTTCACTAATTGGATTGTATACAAGTTCTTTCAAGATCTTAAAGCACATTAAAAAAATTTATTTTGAGAAAAATAATTATACGGCTATAACGGCTGTATTTTTACTCATATCTTTCCATACATAATATATGTGTATAATATATGTGTACCAAAAACGTAAAATGGTTTAAATTGCTGTTAAACATAACATGCGCCTCATTGCTTAACAGGCCTATATGTAGCGCACTGCACTGGGTAACTTTGCTACATGCGTATAGAAGGGCTAAAAAGCCACACACTCTATGAGGGAAAGGGTTAGCAAAGAATGGCATGGATCTGGTGCCACTGTGGCATTCACCAAGGCCATTTAGTGGCCATGTTTAAAAAAAATTTTTCTCAATAAATGATGTTTTCACTAAAAGACTTCTTATGTCACATTGCTAGGAGAGCCAATGTGGCTGCCATGTCAGCAATCTTGAAAATCCTTTTATTTCTACATTGTGGAACAGAAGGTCATATTGATGTGGGGTTGCATTTTGTCATAAAATGCTCTCTTATCCAGCTTACCAATGCAGTCATCCTGCTATCTCTGTTCCTCCAGAACTGAAAGCTCTATTGACACAGGATCTTTGATTAAAGACTTTTTTTATGATGACTGGTGATAGCCATACCAACAATGAAAACAGTCCCACTTGAGCAACCAGTGTTACATAGGTAACCATACCAACAATGAAAACAGTCCCACTTGAGCAACCAGTGTTACATAGGTAACCATACCAACAATGAAAACAGTCCCACTTGAGCAACCAGTGTTACATAGGTAACCATACCAACAATGAAAACAGTCCCACTTGAGCAACCAATGTTACATAGGTAGCCATACCAATAATGAAGACAGTGCCACTTAAGCAACCAATGTTACATAGGTAACCATACCAACATTTAAGAAAAGCAAATTCTTGAAGTAATATGATATGAAATAAAACGAAATGATACTAGTCTAACCTCAGAAATGTTTGTGTTGAAAGTCGCATGGGTTTTTCCCTACACCACTATTACAGTAATATATAGTTGGTACTGAATCAAAATGACATTCATTTGACCTCCAGCATGCTACCATAGTGGCCATCTTAAAAATCTGGTTATCACTTAACCCCTCTTGCATCAGTGATGGCTTTAACATCGGGTTACAACTAAAACACTTTAAAACATTTCATTGGTTCTAAATAAAATAGTTGAGATCCGATGACCATTATGTTCTAAATTTTTGTGTAGTTTTGAAACCCTGACAGATTTTACTTTTGTCTATAAAGTTTTAGGTTATTGATTGCTTGTTTTGACTGAGCTTTCAATACTGTGACTTGTATATAAAAAATGAACTTTGACCAGATGTATTCTGTTACATTTGAAATCAACAAGATGATAGCAAGCACATTGAATTTAAGGTCAGTAGTTTTGGCAAATTTTTAGCTCTACTGGCATATAGTCACAATAATGTAAATATGAATTTTCATCATCAGTCAATTTTGTGTATACATCATACAGGAATAATGCCACATAAATAACTTGATTTTTTAAAATAATTTTTGCAAAATATATCGGTGATAGATTTAGCTGAACTTGGCTCATGGATATACGCCTGACAGGTTTTGAGATGAGTGATTTTCATTCCATTATATTGGGTTCAAACTAAGCATCTTTGATAAAGATATTTTTCATGGAATGTGGATATGTGGGAAAGCTTGCCAGTAGCTTCTCGTGGGTCAGTGGTTCTTTCCAGTTATTTACAGGTTTCTTCCTCCACCATTAATACTGGCCGCCAAGAATAGCCTATCGTGTGCTGAAAAATGGCATTAAGCCCAACAGCAATAAAGATCTTTTTCTGCACATAATGTCATGTGAAAAATGTCAAATCCGAAATATAAGAAAATATTTTTGTTTCCAAATTTTGTATGCAGGTGATAATCAAGAACATCAGAGGTGGTTGCAGTAATTGGATCATAGAAATTCTTTCTTGGCAAGTATAATTTCCATCTTTTTGAGGTGGTCTTGTCAGTAAGATTTTGTCACATACCATACCTGAAAGAATTCAGTCACCTTGATATTTGTCAAGAAGAGGAACCTAAATTTGAAAGAAATGTCTATACTAATTATTGGTCAGAACATTTTCAGATCTAAGAGGTCAATTGATGGCCATGACCTCCACAGTCAGATATCCACTAATTATTGCAGCTGGGTGTTTCCCCATTGTTGAAATTTACAATGTGTTTTTAATTGCATCAGTACCAGATTTCAGTCAAGATTCATTGATACATAATTACCCTATCTGTAGTTCTCATCCTTTTGCCACTCTAGAGGCAGTTATTGTGAGCTTTGTGCTAAAATTCACACTACCTACTCACTGATTTCCCTTCCAAATTCATCTGCACTTTCTGGAGTTTCCCCCATTCAATCTAATTACACCCTGTTTTGTGGCTCTTAGCACAAGATCCAAGATTAATCCAATTTTATGGCAAGGATGTTATCTTCTTTTGAGTGTGTTAAATTAGGCCCACCAAGATCATTTAACAGAATTGGCAGACCTGATCAAATTATTTCTGGCAGGCTGACATTGTGGTCACTGTTGTTATGGGCGGCTGGTGTCCCTCCCCCTGGGGTTAGAATGAAGTACCAGCTTTGATTAGAAATGACCACTACATTAGACTGAGTCACATTTCAGTATTTTACATTCAGAGGCAGCTATATGTAAATCACAAGTGCCATTCTATGATCCCTTTTTTGTTGTTGAGAAAATACTATTAGATCATGCAGACATTACATTTTTTTTTATAGGTGTTGCTAGAATTTAAAGATAACTAGCATGGTGCATGTTGCAAACTCTGACTGGTAACTTGTTATTTGGATTCAAATGTGCTTGCAGAAACATTTTAATCATCCCCCCCCTGTCAGTGACCAATCACACCAACAAAGCAGTTATTGGTTTTACCATATTCTACACCTGCCATAAACAATATGGTCCCCTCCATTTTTTCCCCTCGAAAAAGTGCATACCATAGACTTATCAATTACAAGCTCACCTGGTCATAGACTGACCAACATCAGGCTTTTCCCAAATATATGGTTTTGACCTAGAAATTTACAATATCTGCTTTGTCCAGGATGAGAAAGGTGCCTGTCTGCTATTTCATGTGGACAAAGTGCTGGTCATCTTGAAAATCTTGTAGATACTTCTCAAAGATATTAACTTTCACTGAAACACTTCTCATAATATCCAGTTAGCAGCCTTTTTTGAAAATCTTGTATCAAGATTATAAGAAATAGATGCAGCACTCAACATTTAAAGAGAAACAGAAAGAGTCCTATTTTGGATTCCTGGAAATTCTTTTGTCAATAGAGCTTTAGTCCCATTTTGAGGGACTGCTGTCAAATTATTTTTAGAATTAATCAACTGACCCTTCCTAAATAATGACAATGTAAATTTAAAAGAAAAGAAAAACATTTACAGCAGCGGGTTTTTCAACTCTACATCAGACTACATGTAGCTAGATCAGTCCATGTGAAATGTCCTGTTTGGGGAGCACTAGCTTCAATCCACAGCTGGTTTCAGGATGTAATTGTCTTGCAATTAATGTGATCTTGATTATTGTGAAGAATGCTCAAGTGATGATGGAAGAAAGAGTATTTCTTACAAAGTTGTGTGATGAAAGGTGGTAGGGTGTTGTCTGCCAGTGGTCTGCACTGGAAAATATGAGCATTTGGAATGTGAGAATAAGTTGAGCTATATCTAGTCAGACTACTTTGTAATCATAAGAAATGCTTTAAACATTTTGGCTGTAGTTTGATGTGACAGCCAAAATAATTGTTCAATCAGTGTCGATAAGAAATGAATATCAATGGAGATAACTAGCTGCTACTTCAACTCTTTGCTACATTATTACAGATTACTTGTAATAAAATATAGGAAAAATACTTGAACAAATATATATCTGGGTCTATGCATTTTGTTAGGAGTAACATTGAACAAACCATATAGACCCTAATCTGCAGGCACAATATATGCAATAGCAGATCCGGGTCTATGCAATTTATGCCCAACTCTTTAAGCATGGATTTATGGTAGTTTTCATGGGTTATATTTGGGATACCTACTTTTTTTTTTAAAAAAAAAATTGCAAATTTAAAAAAAATGACCTATATATGTTCAAAGTACCTACTAGATTTGCCAGAAATCTTTGTTAAGTTTTTGTAATGTTTAGGACTTTTTTATTATTATTATTATTATTTAATTTGTTTATATCACCAGACAGACAGACCAAGAGCACATAGTTCTATATATGCAGCTAATCTGGAAAAAAAATTTTTATCATCACAAGATTTTCCACAATAGCCTCCATTTTTAACCATAATAAAATGTTGTGCTCTCTGGGAGCTGATTCTGCATGATTTTTTTTTTTAAATGTAAATGCCTTCTAACCCTACTTGTTCATTTTGTTAAATGAAATTTATGGCTTGTCAGTTTGTCTTGCTGAATGTCACCTGTTGTTGCAACGATGCTGATTTGTGTCTGTATAATTGGAGATTCGTTCATCATAGAGATTACATCTCTAGTTTATCCTCTTCTTGTGTCAAAGAAAGCTGTTTTAACTTAGTGTATTGGTTATTTGGCTTTAACTTAGTAGTTTATTGGATATTTGGATGATTTTGTTGTTATGTCAACTGATTAAACTGTGCCTTTTTATTGACTGATTTGTTCTCTCATCTGCATAAAGAAATTGAGTAATGACATCCTTGCATCAGATTTGATCACTGATTTTGCCATGCTAGGATAATTCAAATTTTTTTTAAAAAATTGCATTTCTATAGGTTTACATCACTGTGATCTTTTTGTGTTGTTTATAGTCTTTGCACTTGCACTATTATAATTTTTTGGTGCTAAAGGAATCGCAGTACTAATTCAGTTCCTATAGTAAACCTATGCAAACACCAGGATATTAAAAATTCAATAACTTAAAAGTTTGGAGAGCTCATGATCAAACTTATATTTATCAGTATAGATGAAACCTGGATGTCAGCTTCTGTGCAAAGGAAAGAATGAGCCACAACATTTTCTGGAGCTGCATGTTTGAAACAAGCTTTTAATTCCGCACCAAAGAGTCAGGTGCTAATTTTAGTAATGATTGTTCCAAACTCCAAGACTATTAAAGAACTGGAATCCATCAATAAAACAATGTCTCTATTTTTATTCACTTTCAACTAGGATAAGGTCTCAAAAGATTCTTTTTCCTACAACATAACTTATATCATTAAATAATCCTGGTCAACTAAACCTGTATATACTATATTTAAAGTTCACCCATTTCTAGGGTGGTTCCCATTTTTCAATACAATTAAATTCTTGGAGCCAGTTTACTTTTGTACATCAGCTAATTTACACCTTTTCTATTGGAATCACAGACTCTTATTGGAGCTGTGGCCAGAAGGGTGTGGCTTAGATTCCCAGCATCACCCCAGTCTGGTCTGACTTGCAGTCTGTGTTTAGTTTGAATTGTTTGCATCAGTCTATGTATTGTTTGACTTGTTTGCATCACTCTTGTTTGTTTTGTTGCATTATTTTGGGGACTTAAAAGTCCAATGAATATTTTTGTGCAAGAACCATAACATGCATACTTCCTTTTCAGTCACATATGACTGCATGTTGCACAGATCCAGATCTGCCATTGCATAATGTGCCAGCAGATATAGTTTATTATGACTAATCAATAGAACAAACATAGATCCTGATTTGCCTGTGTACTATTTGACAGCAGATGAGGGTCTATGTGCTTGCAGTTGGGCAAATTCTGCTTGAGTTGCCAAAGTAATATTTCTTGGCTTGAATCTAACAGGAAACCACTGCTGATAAGCCCTTTTTGCACATTACCCTTTATCCAATTGTAAGCTCCTATCCAAATAATACCTATTCCTCCTTGGTCCTATCAGTATTCTTGCTGTTGAGAAGTCTTCACTGGTGATTTCCCTGCAGGCCTATTGGTATTCACCACTCAGACAGCACAACCCCATGGGAATTGGAGGAAGATTACATTGACTTCTATCAGCCTCAGCAGCCTGTTGTGGTTCCCAAGGGGACATAATTTAGGACTCAATACCATTCAGTGGCTTAGCAGGGCATAGATCTTCAGAAAATAATAAAACCATTATTTTCTTTTGAAACAAGCATGTGTTACTGAGAAGATAAAATGAAACCAAATAGTTGGCTTAATTATTTCAAAATTCAAGGCACATTTAAGACTGCAACATGCAGCCATAGATACAAGAAACAATCAATAGAAAATTTTAAAATTTTGTTTTAGGTTTTATTTTGTCTTAAGGGAAATAAAATAATGTAGTACACAGTTGAGATTAATGGAAATGTAAAATCAGACTGATAAAGTCACTCTTTTGCTAAAACTGTGTAGTTCCCTATTGAATTGGGAAATGAATGGAAATATTTTCCAAGGGGGGTTGGAACACTGCCTGCAGACTCAGCAGAGAAAAATCTGCAAAATGAAAAACAAATGAAACACATTTTGTTTGCAAAGGTTATTTAGGTCTCAATAAACTCTTTATGTGGAAGGATGTGTTAATCAGTCTCTCTGGAATTGTCTTTGTTATACATCCTTGGAATAGTTTCCAAGTGGCTGTCAGCATTGCAGAATTCCACAGTAAATGGTATGGAAATAGCTCCACACTTTTATGGTATGGAAATGATTGCTGGGCAGTAAGACCAAGTTTGCCAAAACAACTTTGAGGTATTAGTCCCAATAGTACTGACAACTAAAGATTATTGTTGGAGAGGAATTTTATGTAATTAACTAAAGTTTTACGTGGAAAAATAAACAAAAATGTTAATTTTAATTCAATTTTACCAGTATCATCAGAGCTTAAGTGAAAAAGTGAATTTTCATGCCCTGCTTTATTGTTTTTATCAGTTTGAATGTACACCCTATCTGGTATTGGATGGGAACCAGGTACTGGATTGGGTCAATCAGGTCAATTGTCTTAAAGGACCTGGTTATTATAGTCTGGTGTGTTTTGTTTGGATAGTCAATGCATAATGATCACATTCCAAAATAAATTTTGTTGATGCTTCAATTTGTGGGAAGTGCCATGCAAATCCAATCTTATGACACCTACCTTCAAAGATGCCTGACTGGTTTCCAACTTGTGTAACCCAGGATAGTTACCCAGATAGTAGAAAAGGGCAGTCTAAAATGTAAGCAGTATTCACATACAGAATTGCTTATGACTGCCTTCAGTATCTTCTGTACTAACAGCATAATTAAAGATATAAATCAATAGTTTAAAATTGTAACTGTGACTAAAAATCATGTACATTTCATTAAATAATTAAGATTTATGAAGGGTCTTGTGTCACAGTTTTTAAAGCCATTAATTTTATTTAGATTAAAAAAAATAGATGCACATCAGACAGTTTTTAAAGCCATTAATTGTATTTAGATTAAAAAAAATAGATGCACATCAGACAAGATTTAATAGGCATAAAAATGAAATTGATGAAATGAGAACTTTTCAATAATTCAAGTTTAATTTTATTTATTTATTATAATATTCAGTTGGGGCTTAATTTCAGTTTTAATATATTTGGATCCTTACTAGATGTGTTTATTCTTCCTTATCTAAAAATACCATCACTATCATTTTTGTCTTATTTATACATATTTATACTTATTACATGTGGCAGCTGCAAACTGCATAGACGCATATCACATGTTGCGCTGGCAGATCCTGGTTATATAGGGATCTGTTCAAAAGTAATTAGTAGAACAAACAACATAGATGCTGATTTTCTGGCACATAGTGTGACATCAGATACTTGTGTTGTCAAGTCACCCAGCAACCTGAAGGTCATCCTCCTATTATTTGAGTCTGATTTCCATGAATTTCGGACTACTTTTGTCCAGATTTAATTTCACTGGAAGAAACATTTACCATTGGTAGGTTAAAGGAAACTGCATGGATTGTGTATTGAGAATTTGAAGGGTAAGAAGTGAGAATGCTGTCATTAATTGTGATGCATCAAGCTTGGCTATTATCCGATATTGATTGAACTGCAGTTGAGAAAGTGTAATGTCTTTTATTAGTGAATCATCCTGATGAGACTGACTTGGGGATTTATGGAGCACGATACAGGAATTAATTTATGTGATTCTTGATATAAGGCTACATTGGATAAGTTAAAATGGGCTTAAGCCATATCAAAATATGCCATTCTTTTGGATTACAAGCATGAATCAATACCCCTTTGCTTGGTTATTGGATTTTAGTATTGCTTTTATTTTATACATATGCTTGGGAAGGTCACATTTTTTTTCTCCAATGATTACCCATGGGGATCTGCCTTATAGTTTTTGACAATTTTTATCTGGCATCAGGGTCATTTTGGTTTGGTCCTGTCTGTACTTGCATCCTTCTATCTGTCCCTAAAAGTTTGTTCACAAGATGGTGCAAAAATCACAAAATGTAGACAGATGAAATGGACTGCAGTGTCTATCTATATGTAGATGGTTTGATTAGATTTTGAGGCAGTATAGCATGCCTAGTCATCTATGCATGCCTAAGACAGCATATAATGGTGGAATTGTGTGCCCTTCAGTATTTTTTGCTTACCTGGCTCAAAACTTTCTGATGATTGCAGAGATCTGCATGAAACTGTACCCATGTACAGTCAAACCCACTTATCTCTATTATGTCAGTGATGGGGTTTTAAAAAAAATTGTCACCATAATTTGGTCCCAAGATATCTGTGTTCATAAAGCCGGGAACATAATTTAAGATGTCCTTGACCATTACCCCCACATCTCTTGCTCTTGTGTTTAACATATGCTCAACACCATGACACTTGCCACAAACAATTTCATTTTTTAATGCATTTAGCCATTTCATGAAACAGCATATACATGTACTTGTCACCAGAAAATAAACTGAAGGGATTTATTACTATGCAGAATATCACAAATGAGAGAGACACATCAATAGAATGCTTTCAGGCACCCACCATTCATGCCAAACACTGTTATTTGCAAAATATCCAAGACTGTATTATATCCAGGTTAATATATGACAGTATCTTGCAAATAAAGATCAATACATGTTTTTACAAATACATGTACATGTACTTTCATTGTGAGTGCAAATGACAATCCTTTCCCTAGCATGGGTTACAAAGAGTATTATTAAAGCAAGCTGATGTTGAGTATACTACTTACCCTGCAGGCATCAATTGAGTTATTTTATAGCATTTTATGACAAAGTAGCCAAGCATGTCAGCATTATTTTTAAAATATCTAGGAATTAAAAACAGCATAATCTGCACTGCAATTTTTTAAATAAATATCAAGTAATATCAGTCTGCATTTGTTTAATCTGACGATGATTTGTAACACAATTCAAAAACGCTTATGTTTTCTTACATATGCTCCACATTAAATTAAAGAATAATTACTGTCATTTAATCAGTTCATAAAGGAAACCAACACTGGTGTTGGTAAAATACCTATCATTAATTTAATCAGTTCATAAAGGAAACCAACACTGGTGTCGGTAAAATACCTATCATTAATTTAATCAGTTCATAAAGGAAACCAACACTGGTGTTGGTAAAATACCTATCATTAATTTAATCAGTTCATAAAGGAAACCAACACTGGTGTCGGTAAAATACCTATCATTAATTTAATCAGTTCATAAAGGAAACCAACACTGGTGTCGGTAAAATACCTATCATTAATTTAATCAGTTCATAAAGGAAACCAACACTGGTGTCGGTAAAATACCTATCATTAATTTAATCAGTTCATAAAGGAAACCAACACTGGTGTCGGTAAAATACCTATCATTAATTTAATCAGTTCATAAAGGAAACCAACACTGGTGTTGGTAAAATACCTATCATTAATTTAATCAGTTCATAAAGGAAACCAACACTGGTGTTGGTAAAATACCTATCATTAATTTAATTACACTGTCTCATTGGATTAAAATTAGTGAGTTGCTCATTATGATCTAGATTGAGTAAACTCATTGCAATACAACACTGCTAATTACTGGCTTTCTTTAGTTTGAGTTGTTCTGATTTGCCACTTAGCCCAAAAATGCAGTCAAGCAGGATGTAAGTGTATACACAAAGATGGGCTAGAATCAAGTATTCAGTATGCCAGGAGGGCATGATTGGCTAAATAAAGGTACATATAATGATAAAAGCATGAAAATAAGGACTAGAGGGACTTTTTTTGCTCAGCCCTGACAGATATTCCCCAAAGCTGAAAGTATCATGGGATAAAGAACTTTTGATTCTTGATAAATGATGTAACCGCTCTGGTGGCATAGTGGTTAGATCATCTGGATGCTGGAAGTCATGGGTTTGATCCGTGGTCAGTCATACCAAAGACTTACAAAAATGGTACTAATTGCTGCCTTGCTTGACGTTTAGCATTAAGAGGTTAGTGTCAGGACTGGTCGGCTTGGTGTCAGGATAATGTGACTGGGTGGGACATCATGCTACATAATGCCCCAGTGCTAGACATCACTTTAAACTGCCACACTGCAGCCATCATAGCGATAGGACTGAAAAATTGTTAAAGCTACATTAAAAATTAAAAACACCACTTGACAAATGATACTGATGTGCTAAAGATGAAGACAAAAAATACAGAAAAGGCTTGGAACAGTTGTTTGCAATTAACAGTAATTGAACAAATGTATGTAGAATCAGTGTTACTGAATCTGATTTAATGACCAACTGCTCATGCTTTTGACTGTTTGGGAGATATTGGTCAGGTGTGCAATCTTATGCTGTCTTTGACCTCTTCATTGAAAACTATGTGAGTGTGACCTCTTAATTGAAAAGGTATGTGATGGGTGTGTCATAAAGCAATGGACTAACTATAAGTTCAAAAACTTTTAATAAAACTGACCTGGGATGTATATTGCTTGGTTAACATATCCCAAGATGCAGACTTCAGAATAAATCAAAATCTTCACATAGAAGTAATTATAGGTCTTAACAACGATTAACATCTTTGGGGTCTGATAAAATACAACCATTATACATCTTGCTTTTCAGTATTTCTCTCTCCTATACAGATTCATCATTATCTGTGGCCAGACTGGTCTGGTAGAACAATGGTTATTTTTGTTTGTTGGTATTGTTGATCACAGTTGAGTGATGTCAGTCCAGTGGGCTTTTGTTCATTGAGGCTTGTCAGGGGGGAAAAAAACATTAGGAATAATTTGAAATGAGTGGTCACACTAAAAGAAATAAAAATGTGATACTGCAAATAGATTGGAATCCTTCAGTTACATATTTTAAAATAAAATACACACTTTCACTTTTAGATAGTATTTTGTCAGAATCATTTTTGTTGGACAGAAGCTTTATAAATGTTGTAATTTGTTGAAATGAAATAAAATGGAAGTTTTGGAACGCCACAAAAATTAAAGTTCATGTACAAGTAACAAATGAAGGCAGTTGCCTTAAATATAAATAGAACTAACTTTCGTAATGAGTCTTCTTTCACATTCTTCTATGGTTGTTTGGAATTTTCTTGTTTATTGATATTATAAATATTTCTCAGATTGTTGAAGCTTCTCCCAAGATTATATTTTTTTTATTAACTACTTTTTTTGGAGTTAATAATTTTTTTATTGTAATGAACTCTTTCACCTGAGATTAACTGTTTATAAGACACTGAAACTTTCTTAATTGAACCCTCTATAATGTGGCTGCTTCTGCAGATAGGCCACCTCTTTTCATCCTGCTAAGGTTATTCTTATACAAATCAAATCATTTTGTACTGACCACCAAAAGTATGAGAAGACCAGATATTTGTATGTTTACGGCAGGTTTGAGTTGTACTTTCAATCTATTAAAAATAATAGGTATCAAAAAGATCTACTGCAGTGCAGATACCTGCATGTTGCAATTCATGTTAATTTAACTGATTCCCAAGGGATAGCATTTCATTTATTTGAGAAAGTATTGATCTGTGTTGGAACCTTATTCTGCTATAGGAAAAAATCCTGAAACAAGTGTGCTGTTTTTAATGCTGCTTTCATTTGGATCAACTGTCAATATTTGACAGATTTGCATACATTTATGTTGGTGCTGTTGAAACCTACTTGATGCTTGACATCACATATAGTGGAGCATCTACGGAACTGTACCCATGCAGTTTGCCATTATCTTTAGCCTTTCTTGATGTCTACCACTTTTCAGAAAGTATATAGAATACTACTTGGAGAAAATTTAAAAATATAGCATGCATAGCAGGCATTCTTAAATCCTGTATTTGCTGGACATGTCTGACTGACTGTGATTCGGACTTTTGACGTACCTTTTAAAAAAATTCAGTCATATTGCTACAATGCCTGCAGTGTGGAAGTTTATAGTGATATCTAGCACAAGGACAATTTGCTACAGGCTTGTTGCATGATATCCCACCCAGTCACATTACGCTGACAACCACCAACCAGTTGTACACTAACCTCTTGATGCGGAAGCAAGGCAGCTGTTAGCACCATTTTTATAAGTCTTGGAATGACATGGTTGGGGTTTGAATGTTTGACCTACATCCCACATCTGAGGCAGATACTCTAACCATTAGTTTCACAGTTCAATAGAAAATACTCTTTGAGTAACCAATTATATAATTTTTTTTAAATTGGTGGTGCTTGTATATGCCTGGAGAGACTAATAATTATCAGTGTTGTAATGCTTAAGAGAGCACCATATGCTATGGCTAAGTGAAGCATAATAGTGAAGAAAATGGGAACATTTAGCTGGTAATGCTGATAGATAACTATGCCATATATTAGCAACATGTTAATGAATTTTTGACATTGCTAGAAGCTGAGTACATGTACTATAATAGGTATCTCACAATGTGAACTTTTTGTGATTTTTAAAACCATGCATGATTGTGGTTTCTTGAAAGGGATAGAACTGATGTCTTCATCACATGACAGTGACTTGCCAGCCAATTCAGTCCAGTATTTATGGCTTATTTGTGGAAATGTACTGATAAATTTCCAGTTCAGAAGATTTTTCCTGCATTCACCTTCTTCTGAACCAAACATTTTTACTCAAAATGTAACTGATGTAGCCACAGTTTAGTAATTAAAACATGGAAAGTTATTGCAGTCAACCAAGAGAGAACAGTGATGCAGTCATCTGTGCAGACAAAATAAAGGAGTTGGTGATTCTTAAGTATATTGCATAAAACAACAATAAAAGATTGCAGCTGAATTATGGAAATACATGTAACTGTTTTAGTGATAAAAATTTCGTAGGTACATTTACTGTCAAGGGTAGAGTGTGAACGTAAAGGTTTGCACAAGAAATTTATAAAAACTAAACTGTAGTACAGGCTGAGTGCAGATACTCCAGATGAAGGCATGGGAATAAATCTTTTTGATATAAAAGACTTTGATAGCAGTCAAAGAATATTGAAATGTACATCTGTATCAACAATACAATCAGAATGCTTTCTCCTAACATATAAACTTCAAATGGATTTTCTATAGTGTACATGTGACAATGTCATGATTGTTGGGTGATTAGGATATTGTATACATAAGTTTTGTTACAAATTGCTTATAAAATAAATAAAAAATTGTGGGGAAATCCATAGCATATCAAGGACATAAAATTATGGTTGGCTGCTATCACACAGAGAGACCCAAAGAGGAGATAAAATTTAGGTATGTCTATTAAGTCATTAGAATGTTTGGTTGCACTTGGAAAAATGTAAGGATTTTTAATACTCACATGCACATGTGCAAGCACACACACACACATTAAAAAAGATCACACATTTTGTTCTGATAATTTTCTGTATGCAGATTTATAGACGTGAAAGGTATAAGCAGCAGAGAATTGAACATGAGATTATCATGGCAAGTAGAGTTGTGCTCCTTTTGTCCTGCAAGCCAGCTCTGCTCCCTGACAATGTTTTAAAGAGCTGGTTTGACCCATCATTTTGACTATTTTGGGAAGCCTTGATAAACACCCTTCTGCTATTTTCAGAAGGCAAATGACCCGCAAAGTGGATTGTGTATGTAAAGTCTGGAATGAAATTCAGTAAGCTTCAATAACTGTATTTGCGGCAACTTAGTGCTTCATTTTATCCTGTAGGTTTTAAAAATTTAGCACCAGTCTTCAAGATGAAATATTTGAATTCATTAACTAGTGAATTTATACACAAAATGTGCCATTTTTTCAGTGCTTTTGTAAGGTGCATCATTCTACTAAATGCAGTAAATTTATAAATTTACTCTATAAGAAAAATAAATGTGGAAGGTAAGAATCCATGGCTTTCTATTAAAAAGGTTGGAAATTTATAAGTAATATTTTTAAAATGGGTTTTTATACAAGTTTCACATATGATATTTGTTTTGTTTTTCCTCCTTTTTCAGACTGAAATTGCCAAGAGGTTGAATGCTATCTGTGCGCAAGTCATCCCCTTCCTGTCCCAGGAGGTTGGTACTTTGAGGAGCATTGTTAAGTTTATAACAATTTTTTGTCTCGCCTGTAAAGTGTAGGAAAAACATGAATATAACTTTTATATTGGAGTTGTTTTAGACATAGGTTTCAGCATTGGATGTTTGCATTCAGTTTGGTTTCCCCAATGCTATTGTATGCATCCTGTAAAACAATGGATATCACAGACAAAAGGAGGTCACAGTGACCAGTTTTCACCCTTCACCAACTTTGCTGCATATTTGGAATACATCACTTTAGAGGAGGTGAGACATTGTGATTCATTCCTTGTTCAATATGTAGTTAGCATTTTCTGGCAACAGCAACAATGGCCAATACAACATTTTGCAAGGTTTTGAAAGCCCAGTGTTAAACATCATAGTAAGGTTACAGGTAAGAAGAACTTTTTGAGAGTATTTTCCATTAGACAGGAATTTCTGTATACATATTTGGTTTCTTGTGTCAGAATCTTGCATAACTAAATCAGCCCAGTTTAGTACTGGTGTCAGACTTAAAAAAATTATGTTCTTTCTGTAACAGTATTTAGTATATGTTCTGTGTGATGAAGACTAAGCATTTACTTAATTTCTTATTTTATCAGCGTTGTCTTCTCTTTGTTTCAGCATCAGCAACAGGTGGCAGCAGCTGTAGAAAGAGCAAAGCAGGTCACAATGACAGAATTAAATGCTATCATAGGGGTATGCATGTATACATTATAAGTGTTGCACATTGAGTGTTGCATATCCCAGGATGCCTTTTCCCAGCTTGAATTGTGTTCCCCTGAATTAACGAATGTGCATATCTTGATCAGATGGGGGAGGGTCTTGTGTACATAAATGTTTCCATACAACTCAACCAATGTGCAACACTAATTGTAATTTTTTATGTTGAATAGGCAGTAGATTCATAAACATAGTTTTGAGGTAGAATTTATGGTTTAATATGTTTGAAATTTCAATGTATATTCATAAACCTGTATACAACTTAACTGCAAGAAACTCTGTGGCTTGTAGGTGTTTCTGTATACTGAATATAAGAGGTCAATGAAAAACAAATATATCTTGCCCTTTGTGGCCACTGGGTAATAAAATATCTCAAAATTTCTGTATAAGATGGATTAAATTTTGTAGTAAAAGTTTTAGTGTTGAAATGTTTATATAGACTGGTACAATCATGCATTTTTCACTAAATTACATTTTATGCTTACATGTATATGAATTACAATTTTTTGGTACAATACAAAATAAAATATGATTAAAGCAATATAAAGTTTTTGTCCTTTTTATTATTATTGCTTTAATTCCACTCATAAACTTGAGAATATTCTTAAAACGATGACTGCTGAGGAAGATTAGCCTAAAAGTAATTTATTTGCTATTTATAGCAATTGTACATGACCCATTTTCAAGAAAGCAAATGGCTTCACTTCATCAAATTTGACTTTGCTTGAAGACTATTTTATCGATAAAGCTAGTTAGTGGACCAGTCTATATTTTAACTAGCGCTACGTACTAAACTAAATGCTTTGCAGTTCGAGTTGTTGATGTTATGTGAAGGACATACTAGCGTATATGGATCTTTTCAAATTACAAAATGTGTCAAATCGGGAAAAGGACAAATCAATGCTGCTTTACAAACTTTAGAAGAATATGGCAGTATCGTAATACTTCACTCAGTGAATATTATTTTACTTATGGTAAAATTACAGTTCCTGATCATTCAGTGAAAGGTACACATGTACACTAGTGAGTGCTGAATACAAATGATTTTTCACTATATTTGGTGTTGTATTCTGGTTTTAATCCACATGGATTTTACCCTTTGTGATAAGAATTTCAAAGAGCTGCAAAACCAGGTTAGCAGGAAAACTAAGTTTCATACATGCTGTAATTCTGGCATGTAATTAACTGATTGAGGTACGAGGGGGGCATGTATTATGGATAATATGGTGTAAAACATAAATAGGATACCCTGAAACAGTCAAAACTTAAGCTGGCTTTCTTGCTGATTCAAAATGAATTTGTGTTGAAAAAAATCCAAGTTTGTCTGTTAAAAGCATTTTAATTATCTTAATGTGAACATTAAATGAAGATGGAGAGAAACTAAGGTCATAAGGTTGGTTAGTCCTATTTTTGTTTTGTCATCTAATGAGGGTAAAATATTCTGCATGTCTGTAAAGCACATAGTTTGGCACATGCAATGCAGTTCTGTTGACAGTTACATCATAAGAGTTCTGACATTTAAATCTTCCTTCTGTTACAAACTGTTAACATTTTAGCCATTTACATTCACACCATTGACCCGGCCTTGCACTTTTAATTTTGAGGAAGCTGCTTCAGGAGATACTGAACAAGCTGTTGATGAAATAATTGGTAGAGTTGTTTGTCAAATCGACATATTTTAGTCTGTTATCTAATTATTTTTTTTAAATATGTCTTAGGAATTGTTTTTCTCAAGATTTTTACTGACATGATTTTTGATTAATATTGGCACCAAAAATAGTGCTGGAAATCCTTGCAATCTGGACATTTATTTTTTGGTTGTTTACAATTTATTTTTATTTTTTTAGATGGAAAACTTTTGTAGTTCTATATTAAATATATTTTTATGAATTGATGTGATGCTGTCTCGTGTGCAAATGTAAAAATATTGTTTTCAGATTTTGAAGTCAGTTTTTTGCCTTCCGTCTTCATTTTAACCATTATTATAGAAAACCAATCAATTTGTCACATCAGTTATAAAATTTTGGAACCATTCTTATGGTAAAATAAATTTCCTCAAGACTATATAATACATTAAAGACTGTCAATGTCATATGATACAGTATATGTTTTATGATCAGCCTAGGAGACCAAGTTGATAATTGTAATGGAAAGTGAGGGGAGGTGTTTTCTATCATTAGATATGGCCTTAGAAAACATTTACCACAATTTCTTTTACAAGATAGAGATGGGTTTATCACCAGAGAAATATGGTAGTGATGTCTTCTTTTCAGCAACAGATGCAGGCTCAGCATCTGCCCCATGCTCATGCACCCCCAATACCAATGCCACCACACCCAGCAGGACTCCAACCACCACTGCCTGTGTCAAGTGCTGCAGGTCTACTGGCTGTGGGAGTTGGCTATGCAGCTCAGCATCCTCTCAGTGCTCTCAAAGAAAAAGATGGTAAGAGTTGATGCAGTGAAAGGAATGGGAAGTGGGTGGGAGGATTTTAAAAACTGACTTTTGCACCATATTTTTATGGGTTTTGTTTTTACCACTAGTCACTTAACTGTACCATAGTGTAAACCTTCCTTGTGAAGGTTTAGAACTATTTGCCATCTTTGGACCTTTGTTGATGGATCAATCAATCAAACCAATGTTTTCCAAAGGTATTGCTTTTTATATTCTGAAGTAAACCTTTAATCATTTTAGTGATTTATCTATGCTAGCTTCTATCTATTGTGTTTTTGTTTTCTTTTTTCAGATTTTATATATTATATATTTTCTATGCGTATGTAAACCATTCACAACCAGTAAAGCTTTGAGTTATCGTATATATGGTCATCTTACTGTTATTTTAACACTCCTCAGGTTTTCAATGCTATCATCTGTAAAAAAAAAAAATTAATAAAGTCAAAGAAGCAACACAAGTTATTTCATAAAATGCATGTCAAGTCTGCATATTGTAGTTTAGAACTGGAATCAAATTATGTTTCACAGATTCTTTAATAAGCCCTATTAAAGTTTTAATTTCTAAAATTTTTTTACAGTTGAGGACAAGCATGTGAGTATTGCCACAATCTTATTATCTACTTAGTATGATCATAAAAAGTGACAAGGGAAAATTGATTTTATATGGATGTCCAATTGTTTCAGCTGCCACCATTCCCAACACCCTCTTTATCCAGTTTGCTTGTTCAGCATTAATAAGTCCATGCCAAGTTTTAGCATAGACTCTCATCATCCATGTGTTGTGCATCATTAAATTTAGTTTACACTGAAGTAAAATATACCATTAAAGTGAATAAAATGGCATTGCATTCAATTTCAGCAAAAATGCACACATCATTGCAATGATAAAATGTGCAGTTTATTTAAGACTTTGTCCTTATTTTTTTTTTAATTTGTCAATTGTTCAGTTAGACTGTGTCTCCATACCATTACCAGAAAATGAATTGTAGACTGTGTCTCTATTCCAATACCAGAAGAATTGTCTGTAGAGGTACAGACCATTGCCTGACCTAGATCAGTTAAAAAGGTCTCAGTGTAGCTGAAACATCTGGTTTATATAATTGTTGCTTGGATCAATAGTAAAAGAATATTATTCAGATCCTAAAGCTGTGACAGGCTTTCACACCATTGTACACTAGCAAAGGTGCCATTTCATGCAGGTGACAGAACATCTATATTTTTTTTATTATTGTGCCAGCAGTAATTTTATATCATGTAATTGCTTTGCTGCAAGTTTTATAGACTATAGGCAGATATCTTGCTTAATGTACAATATGAAAGTGACCACTTTATTCTTGAAATAATTACTGTAAGAAAAATGGGAAATGGGGATATGTCAGTAAACTTGTTTTGTTTTTCCACCTGAATAGCAAGTGATCAGTGTAAAAAAAATTTGTAGTTGGGATTTGGGGGGTTAGGATGGGGGGGAGCTAATTTTGAAAACCATGACCAGATCAAAAGAAAAGGGTTTTGAATGAAATCATCAAAATGATTGTCAGTTATGCTTTCATACGAAAGTTAACATAGGATTTCTTTATCATCAGATATTGTGGCACTAACCACCGATGTTTTGTGATCAGTAGACAGTGCCAGTATGAAGTTATACTAGAGTATACATGTTAACACATGCTTTTTTGCAGTACCTGATGTTGTTGTTGGATTTAATTCCATTTTTCATCACAAGATAGGTTGTACATGATGGTCAGTATTAATAATGGAGAAAAGAAAGTCAGGAAAATTTTGGAAAGAACCACCAACCCATGAGAAGCTACTGGCAAGCTTTCTCACATATCCATATTGGCCAAACCTGAAACTCAAATCCACAGAGATAAGATGGCAATGATCCATAAAGGGGTGAGTGTTTTAGACCACTCTGCCACTCAGGGGTCCCAAGTACCTGACTTAAAAGAACTGTAGACTCTTGTAATACATAGAGATTTAAAACCTTGTTAAAAAGATATGGACTTTAGCACTGTAGTGATATTTTTCTTTGCGCCAGTTTGTATTTTTTTTCAGGACACAAATATATGTTGGTTGATTAATTATCTTTATTGTATCAACAAGGATAAAATTAATTTGCAGCCAGCCATTTTATCTCCTAAAGTGTGTCTGTCTGACAGTTCATCTCTCTTTTGTCAGCCAGTCCTTCAGTGGTTAGCATACCAAGACTTGTGATGAAAAGGGTTGTGGGTTCAATTCCTGTCCAGACCAGGCTGGGTCAATTGTTGTGGTGTTTCAGGGCAAGACACTTCATTCCATTTGCTTTAGCAAAATATGACCTCTCTTCTGTTGATGTGATGTTAAACATCAGTCAGTCAGTCTATCATTTTTTTCCAGAAGATGGAAGATAATTTTGCTCGAGTTTGTTGACACAGTCACTGTTAATAATGCTTTTAAAAGTAGTAAATTTCTAAAGGAAATTGAACTGATTCAGACTTGGTCATTTTTTTGATGGAGCATCTCCATTACAATAAAAACTAATTTACCTTGAAACCATCTATGATTTACTTATATCAGGGAAATAATATATAATATATTCACATAAACACATGCATGCCACACAGAAAGTTAAATTTTTACAGCAGGTGACTGAATGTTTTGTACACATTTACAGAAATATTTCTTGCCTATCAGACCACCAAAAGTAATCACATATATCAAACCTTATTCCAAGAAAGCATGAACGTTTTCAGTCTGAGATCTGGCTTAATGATGCAACAAGGGAATAAAATAATGGTGCATTTGAAGTGAGCAGTTTCATGACACTGGAATCGTCATCATCTTTCTCACCTGTTCACTTGAGTTGAACATGTCAGATCGGACTTACCTGGTCAACAAAACCCTGAGACATTTAATTCTCTTGCCAGCTTTTAGGTCGTGAGGATTTTCTTAGAGAGGGAAATCTGTAAAATTGAAAAATGCTGTTGTCCTGCTAAAACCTGTTTCAGCTTGATTTAGCAGCACAGTAATCTAAACTTCATGTATTGTAGAGTTCACATTCAAATGGATTACTGAACTTCAATAGGAGTCTCAAGGAGTTGCAATTTCACTTGATAAAAAAAACCAGTGACCCTTCAGATCTTTTGCATGAAAAACATTAGAAGGGTGACAACTCTCAGCAACTTGCACACCATGAGTGTACTTTCCAGGCAACAGAAGAGTGGCACAAAGTATCTATTCAATAAATTTGCCATTGATCATTGATATTCAAATTAGGCACTTATTGAAGATCCAATTTCTTAATCGTGCCTGGGAAATTGTCATTGTCACATCAGGGGTTGGTCATGCAGAGTCCTTAGACTTGCTCTCTGTCCATTGTAGATGTAAATTGATCATGGACAAGAATTGTTAATCAGGATTTTAGAGCCCTGATACCAGCTGTTTATACAAGGGCACATTTGTAAATTTGCAGTTTTGTTCCGCTTGTTTACCTTGGAATAGAGATGTATCCTTAGTCCAGTGGCTTCTCTGTGGATTAGTCTCACCTTTGTATGCATTATACATCAAATGCAGATATTTAAAAAAAAGCAGCCCTGGCCTGGAATAACTTAGAGCACTAGGCAGGTCCTGTTGAAAAATGCAGTTTGTGTCTAATTTAAACATCTGCTCAGAAATGTTTGATTGTAAAGGTTGGCTTAGAATTTCCAATGAATATGTGTCCCTTTCATGTGGAAAAGAACATCATGCACAAAGGTGATTTAAAATCTGGTGTCTTGTTTCAGTGTCATTCATGCCTGCTTACACCTTATGACAAAGACCACTGGATGACCAAAAAAAAAATAATCCCAGATTAAGGTTTTATTGGCAACATGCACACCTTTCAAACTTCCTTAAAACCACAAACCACTGCAATTTTAATGTTCTTTGTTTGAAGTAAAGAATTTTGAACATTGAAATTTGTTTTATTGATAAAGAAAAGCTTGTCAATCAGTTGATAATGCATACTTTTTGATTGCTATAAAGATAGTTTTTTCTTAAAGAAATAAGAATATATTTGGTAGAAATTCTTTCAGATGTTAATTTACAAAAGTGTTTTGTATGTTTTGTGCAAATTTGGTTGAACTGGAAGCATAGATTATGCTGATCTTAATTTTACAGCATTATGAGAGAGTAATATTTTAATTTTCACTACATGTATACAGTTATATTGTTTTTTGTTATATATTCCTCTCTTCCCCCCCCCCAATTTTTTTTTCATGCGACATTAGGTGTGATTCAGTACAAAGTCTGGTAGAAAACTGATGAGATTTACCTCCTGCCCCATTCTGAAAGAAAGCGCTAAACTAATTGATATTTTGCAGAGGTATGGGCAACTATTCAGTTTCAGAGTGTGTAATTTGGTTACTGTTTTCTTTCTACAATTTAGTACTTCCAGATTTACGTAGATTTGAAATATTTTGAGTGAAAATTGACATTGGTATAATTTTGTTTGATTTCCCTGACAAAAAAATCCTTTGAGAAAAAGATGCTTTAATGCAGAATGTTCGTGAGTGGGGAGTGATTAATACTCTAATGTCGTAAAAGTCTTGTCTGGAATTCCACTCCAATACTATCAAATATAGCCGTTTATTGACAATAATTTCACTTATCGATTGGTTTGGTTGTTTCAAGACCAATTTCTCCAGCGGTGTGAAGTGTCAATGTTGCAGCTGACTGCGTTGATATGGAATATTAATGCTGTTTAATTTGTAGCAAAACCAATATTTACATGGCAGACTTATAGGCTTTTGTTTGCTTGCTTGTATTTTTTGGGTACACCTCACCCCATGAGTACATAGAAGTGGATAAACGTCCCTTCACAAACTTGACATTTGTTCATATTTGCCAAGCTTAAACATTGAAAGATTACATGTCTCTTCTGTGGAAATGAGTTTATGTCCATTGATTTTTTTTTATCGTAGTTTGGCTGAGCACTCATCTCAGAGTAAACCAAATATCTTTATTGTAGCAGTGCAAAGACAGGGTGTTTACAGAGTAAAGATTCATCTCAATAGAAAGGAATTAGTTTAGTTTTGTCTTGTTTGTCTTGGAGATTTCCAAACCCTAGTCTGTGGAGTTTCAGTTATTTTTCGTTGTAACTAGAAAGATTTGTATCCTCTCTGTAACCTTCTTTTGTCAAACCTATCTTGGAAGACACTTGGGCATCCTTGTTTGTGCATATGTCTGTCTCTATACACACTCTACATTAAAGCTGGTGCTAAAGTTTATTAGGTTAAGTTATATTCTAGCAATGTAATAGGTGGTGACGACAAACAGGAAGTTTCTTTTTTGTTTTATAAAACAATTAGAGCCATGCTTGTGTGTGATATTTGAGTAGTTTTAAGGTTCATTTTTCATGTGATTTTTAGGTACACAGCTTTATGGTTTATTTTTTATGTGATATTTAAGCACATGTCTTTATTGTTCAATTTTCATGTGATATTTAAGCACACGGCTTTGTGGTATGTTATTATATGTAAGTATACAATTCTCAGAATCATTTTTTAATGTGATATTTAAGTACACAGTTCTCAGATTCATTTTTTAGTGTGATATTTAAGTACACAGTTCTCAGATTCATTTTTAGTGTGATATTTAAGTACAAAGTTCTAAGATTCATTTTTAGTGTGAAGTTTAAGTACACAGTTCTCAGATTTATTTTAAGATTTATTTTAGTGTTATATTTAGGCACACCATTTTAGTTATTACTTACAGGGTTCCTGCAGGTCATGGAATCCTGGAAAAGTTTTGGAATTAAAAAAATAAATTTCAAGGGCCTGGAAAAGTCATGGAATTTGTGACAATGGAGTTAAAGAAATTGATTTCTTCAAATTTCATAGAGCACAGAGAACTGAATAAATAAAATGATAAAATTACAATCAATAAATGGTTTCAATTCATATAACAAGAGTAAGTTCCCATAATGGAAGTATCACATGATTTCCAGAGTATTTCACTAAATAAAAGAAAGCAACTGGAAAGTAATGTGTTTTGTTAATATTGTAAATAGGAACACATACAAAGACTACATAGGATTGGTTCCTTTTTTCTTTTGAATACAAATTACATTGAACATTGGATTATGACATAGATTACTACATAAAGTCAAAGTGTGCTAGCCCAGGTAAAATTAAAACGTACATATTAAAGATATTTGTTTTTTAACTTATTTATTATTTTAGATTAAAAGATACCATTCTTTATGTTCATTTACTTGACAGTGCAAGATAGTGTGGTCCTGAAGTTTTATGCAATGGCCCTGGAAAAGTTTTGGAAAAGTCATGGAATTTGTTTATGTTAAGTCTGCAGGAACCTTGTTACTAAATTTTTCATATGGATGTAGTTATAAATTATTTAGATTGCATATCAATAATAAAAGATTATGTTAGCTATGTCAACATGGGAAGGATGGGAGAAATCAAATGCTTTTGTTGACATAAGTTGGGGATCAAAACAGTGATGACAAAATAGTACACAAGAAATAGTATAAGCTAATGACATGTTAAATGAAGATGGAATGTATTGCCTTTTAAACTAGGTTTTGAAGCGGTATGTTAACTTGGTCTCTGTACTATATTCAAAACGTAAGGGTTGAAATGAAGATTATATCACAAATAATTTTCTTCCTTCTTACATGAAATATTGGTTATACAAGTGATGTTTCCGCTTTAATGTGAGTCATAAGTTCTTTGACTACTTTTCCACAGCCAAATTGTGTAGAAGATATCGTGGTCTTTAGAACAAAATTAGTGGAACCACTCAAGCTTCGGATGCTGTCACTTACTCTGAAATGATACTTAGCAAGGACTTCCGTGTATTGTGTGAAGATGAGATAAGTATTTCTACTTCCCTATAAGCTGTTAAAGGACATGCACTTAAACAGAATGTTGAAGATCAGACTTGTTTAGAGGACACAGTGTGCTCGTTGACTTAGAATATTCAAATACCAAAGGTTCTCATCTTTTTCATTTGTGTGAAATATTGGTGTTACAATGACTTGGTCAGTTCATATACTGAATCAAAATTTTACATGCATTTTGTTTCCTCTAGTTTGAGTCCTCAGAAATGACTATTGCATCACAAATTGTGCTTTCAAATTAGTGTATTAAATTATTCCAATGTTACAGCATATGTAATTCAAGACTTTATCAAAATTTCACAATATTAAATTCTCACCCCTTTTTCTTTTCTCCTCTGTGATTTCATGGAAGCTCAGTTTGCTTAAAATGAGCCTTGGGTAGAGTTTGGGCAAAATGAGCCTTGGGTAGAGTTTGGGCTATCTCCTATCTTATTTTGTCGACAACTAAACACCTCTTTTTTGGTCCATCTGTGTGACTTATTTTCCACACACATTTCTGACCATGTTACGTTTTGTTTCACTAATTTGTCGACCTGTTTTATTGTCAATTGTTTTTCAGAATGACTAATCTTCAGAACTAAAGTTATTTGTTTGTATATCAGATGTTAAATAAATTCTAGGTCTTGTGGTTGATCAATAGATGCCTTTCATTATGAACTTAAAAAAAATAACTTCCTGCATGTTGAGTATGTATTTGTTAAAAGATGCATTGGTACAGAAATGTGGACATGTATCCATACTTTTTATGGAAATAATCTTGTGTGTACAAAAAAAAGGAGAGGACCCTGAAAGGCAGAGTGGTCTAAAGTGCTCACTGTTATGGATCACTGCCCTCTCACTTCTGTCTGCATGGGTTCAAGTCTCGGACTCTGCCAATGGAGGTACTTAAGAAAGCTTACCAGTAGCCTGGACTCTGCCAATGGGGGTACTTGAGAAAGCTTACCAGTAGCCTCTCATGGGTTGGAGTTTTCCTGGATTCTTCCTCTACTATTTATGCTGGCCACTATGTATAGCTTAGCTTATCTTGTACTGAAAAATGGCATTAAAACTTTATAATAACAACAACATAACATAGGTGTTAAGATTTTAGGTCTCCAAATTTTATACAAGTATAATTATAAATGACAACTAATTATTTAAACCCAGGAGTTTGTTTATATATTTACCTTTCAGATAATCCTCTATAACAACAGGTTTTGAACTTCTGGCCCTAAGGCCAAATGAACTTGTAGATTGACCATGTCTGTCATCCATTGGTCAACATTTTGGGGCATGTTTTTTTATCAAACTTGGAATATAGGTTTATATCATCAATACCTCAAACAAGTTCAAATAAGCACAAAAGCATGGTCAAAGCATATTTTGATGTGATATTGCATCTGATAGCTTCTTGCCACTTGGGTGGCCATATTTCTTATCCGAATATCAGCATGTTGGAAAACACAAATTTCGTTGAGATCTCAGAAAATGTTGTTAATGAGTAAGATCCCTGACAATGTATGAAGTTAGCTTGGATCCGATTGGCTCAGCTTGGTGTCACTCTCAAGTTGATAATTTTAATTTGATTTTGATCAAACTTGGAATGTACAATCAAGATCAGGATAGGTTTGATAATACAAATATAATCATGCATCTGAGTGGTTCAGTTTTTTTCCTGTTTTGATTGAACTTGGACTATATGCTTTTCATCATGATCTTGAACATGCTTGATAGTGAGCAAGAGTAATATACATGCATAATAATGAAGTGATTTTTGCTTATGATAAGATGAGCTTGTTACTATGATATAAGCATAATAATAAAGTGATTTTGCTTCTGATTGGATGAGCTTGTTGCTATGATATATGCATAATAATGAAGTGATTTTTGCTTATGATAAGATGAGCTTGTTACTATGATACAAGCATAATAATGAAGTGATTTTGCTTCTAATTGTATGAGCTTGTTGCTATGATATATACATAATAATGAAGTGATTTTGCTTCTAATTGGATGAGCTTGTTGCTATGATATATACATAATAATGAAGTGATTTTGCTTCTAATTGGATGAGCTTGTTACTATGAAATATGCATAATAATAAAGTGATTTTGCTTCTGATTGGATGAGTTTGTTACTTAGAAGGAAATTCTGTTTCAAAGCAAATTGGTCCTGTTTGGTGTGAAGTGTGGCAGTTGCAAGTTTTGCCTTGTTGAAGCACATGAATCATTAGTCATTTTATCTGTTTTGCATTATTTAATTACATTTCATATATTCAGTGTTGTTACTTGTAAATTGCATGGAATTTAAATTTGTTATTTAATACAAAAGTACACATGTACACAAAGTTAAAAGAGTATAATATTAGTGTTTATATTAGTGTAAAAGCCATTGACTTGGTAGGCCACAAATTTAAAGCTAGTTTTGTATTCACTATTAAAGACCTTTGATGATTTAAAATATATGCAAGAATCTGCGCTGTAGTAAAATGTCTAACATCAACCTGATATAAATCAATTTTCAGAAATAGTTTGCATCAGCCGTCTTCTTAAGTATTACATAGGCAACTTGGACCTTGCTTTTATTTGGTTTTGACTATACCTGCTGTCCACTCACTGTTTAAATACACAAGGTCACTGTCAAACAGGATGCCCGTCTTTATATCCGTCTTCTTGTCCTACCTACTCTACATCATCATGGTCAGATGGTATACATGTAGTCTGAAAGGTAACCATGGACACACTAAATTGGCAAATCCAGGCTGTTCCAGTCGTGGGAATTGAACCTAAACATTTCTGATAATGCATTTAATCTTTTAACCACTATGCTACTTTAGGGGCAAATGGTATGAATGTAAATAGACAATTGGTTATAAACCATAATTTTAACATTCAGGTTAGATGTTTTTAAAAGTCAGATGGGTGAAAACATTGGTTTACCTTTGTCTTATCCTTCATCTTGCAAAAAAAAACATGCTTCTTTTATTATTGAATTTATGCAGATTCTTGGAAAATCTCTGGAGTAAATGCCACCCTGTTGTTTGCAGTAAATGTAAAGTCCTGAAACAAATCTGACAGTCTAGACAAAATTTATTCACAGTCATAAAGCCTAAAGGGATAAAAACCAAGTCACCTGTTCAAATGAGCCAAATAGAAGTTTCTGATTGGTTGAATCATTAGAATGCCAGTGATGACATTACAGTAAACTTATGGATGTTATCACAGAAACAAATAGAAAGGGGCTCTTGATATTGCTGTCAAACCAGATTTTGTTATAATGGCTATAAGACTTTAATCTGGATACAAGATTCTGTTTTCAGAATGAAGAATGATAAGTTCTTTATTTCCTCCTCACTCAAAATAAAGAGACCATTGTATATCATATTTTTTTTTATTCTGTGGAGAACCTAAGCATACATGTAAAAAAAAAATTGAATATTTCACTGTGTTAAGTAAATGGTTTTCTTTTTCATTTCATTTCAATTTTAATTAAATTATATACTGCAAATTTTGTATTAAAAGTTGCTTATATGGTGTTTCTTAAGAATGTTTTAATGAATTTAGTGCCAATGAAAGACAATATATGATGATTCCTATTCTAATTTTACACTAAACATTTTTTAAATTGTAAGGTGTTGTGGCCAGTAGATCATGTCAGATTTTTAAGACATAGTTCAGTTGAGAGGTGGACTATCAGATTTATTATAGTAGTTCAGTTTAAGATGGTCTTAAGTTCCCCAGGAGAGATTTCTTTTACTTGTATTTCTGTAATAGCAGCAATCTTGTGTGGACATCTAGCTCTGGGTTATTGAAATAAATACACAAAGGAGCTCATATTTCATTTGGGTGAATACTGAATGGAAGTGAAAATATTGATAGACTCAGCAAGGCAAATATAATTTACAAGTTCTCAGCAGAGTAAACGGATTTCTATTTTGATAACAATGATTTGGCCTAACTAATAGAAAGTATCTAACTTGATGTCCAAAGTGTTATGTAAATACTTCGGATCACACCAATAGATGACTGGTTTTATCAGTGACGGCCGAGTAAACACTACATCAAGATTGGAATGTTTTAACGAAAATCAATAAGCTTCCTGATAGAATTTATGAACCCTGGAGTAATAGAACTCACTAGGCAATAGTCTGTACACACACAAGAATAATTGACTTTTGAAGGGTGATCAAACCATAGTCTAGGGGAAGTAACCCAGTTGAAAGCAAGGAAAACAATTGTAATAGGAGCTACCAATGCAAATAGATGATCAACCATTAGCTTCACATGAAGCTTAATTGGTCAGTTGTTTACTTTATTTTTTAGGTTAGAAAAGATACAGGCTTTAAAATGAAAAACTCCAGGGCAGGATATGTACTGTAATAAATCTGTTGAAGGCTGGCTATTTTTAAGGAGATGTGGGACTACTACTAAAGATAGAGCAGTGCAGCTTTGTAGCTTTTCTTGTCTGCCCAGTAACTTAACATCTGTTGTAAATTTAATCATATATTTTATTATGGTGATATTTTTTTCTTTTGGTTTGGTTTTACTGATTGTAATGGGGCTTTCAATACAGTGACTGTATCATTCTGAGTGAAGTGCCTTTCTCAAGGACACACCATTACAGCTAAACAGGTTTGACTGGGCAAGAATTGAACCTACAAATTTGCACTGGAGGTATTAGTATAATAGTTTGGATGCCAGTGTATTGCTTACATTCACAGTATTTTGACTGTAGGAAATAAAATATAAATAGAACAATTGTATCAGGATTCACAGAAGTAAAAACAATTTGAACTTGTTTTATATTTCAGCGATCATCAGCCTCACCGGCGGAAAAGTATCGACCTAGAAGCCGTTCCCCTGATATGATGAACTCAAAAAAGAGACGACAGGAAGATAAAGTAAGTATTGCTCACAATTTACTACATTGACAATATTCAGAAGACTATGTATAATGAGGACAAAACTTTCCAATCTTCACTCCTTTGCTGATCTTCCAGTTTTAGAATACAAGCTACACACAGCATATTGGAAGGGTAGTAACCCATCTGTACAGACATTTGATAACATGAATTAATGTGGGGTGTGGGCAGATTAAGAGAATGTTCAAAGGGGGGAATCGTTCATACACCCCTCCATCCATCTTTCCATTAGAAATAAATGTGCTCATCTTGAGCAGAATGAACACACATATTTTTAAACTCTTAAACCATTAACTAAAATCCTGGATCCTTCATGATGATCAACTCCTAACCCATTGGCTAAAATCCTGGATCCTTCATGATGATCAACTCCAAACCAATTGGCTAAAATCCTGGATCCTTCATGATGATTAACTCCTATCCCATTAGCTAGAATCCTAGATCCTTCATGATGATCAACTCCTGACCCATTGGCTAGAATCCTAGATCCTTCATGATGATCAACTCCTGACCCATTGGCTAAAATCCTGGATCCTTCATGATGATCAACTCCAAACCAATTGGCTAAAATCCTGGATCCTTCATGATGATTAACTCCTATCCCATTAGCTAGAATCCTAGATCCTTCATGATGATCAACTCCTGACCCATTGGCTAGAATCCTAGATCCTTCATGATGATCAACTCCTGACCCATTGGCTAAACTCCTGGATCCTTCATGATGATCAACTCCTGACCCATTGGCTAGAATCCTAGATCCTTCATGATGATCAACTCCTAACCCATTGGCTAAACTCCTGGATCCTTCATGATGATCAACTCCTAACCCATTGGCTAAAATCCTGAATCCTTTATGATGATCAACTCATAACCCATTAGCTAAAATCCTGGATCCTTCATGATGATCAATTCCTAACCCATTAGCTAAAATCCTGGATCCTTCATGATGATCAACTCCTAATCATTCTCAATGTAAAGATCACTAAACTTTCCCAAATAAAGTGAGACATTGAAGTTTTAAAATTTTATTTACTTCAAGAGTAACATAGCTTACATAAAATGTTATTTTCCACCAGTATTTTATGAAATTTTGTATTAGAAAATTATACTTAATTTTCAAAAATGCCACCCCTCTTTTGTGATTTGCAGTATTGTATGCTACAATTTTTAAAGAAAGTTTGTTTTATAAGGCCAAGAATATGTATGCCCAAATTGTAGGAAAAGCTGACATCAACTGAAAGAATATCTGAGACCAAGATAAGGGCTATTGCCCAGTGGAAATTATGATGGGGTCTCATAAGCCCTGCACAGAAACCACATGGCATTCAAAATGTATTTGGCAATAATTATTATTCCATACATACTTGCTTATAAGTAGTCAAACTTAAAACAATGATCCTGATCTGCCATAGTATAATGCACATATCAGGGTCTATGTCTGTTCCACTGATTGCTCTTAACAAATGGCACAGACCTGTTGGCACATTATGCAACAGCAGATCAGAGTCTTTGCAGTTGGACTTGTAAGCAAGTACATATGGTCCTACATTTATGGTAGTAATATTTGTCTTACCTAGATAAGCATGATGGGACATAGGTCTCAGTTTCCATGGTGAAAATGGCAGCAATGTTATGAGTATGCATTAAGTACTTTGTTAAAAATTGTTTTGAAGTTCTGCATTGAAGTTCTGTGTGAAAGTTGTGTTGAAGTTTTGTGTTGTGTCTTGATGCTGCGTGTTAAAGTTTGTCCGAAAGTTACTCGTTAAAAAGTTTGTGTTAAAGATGTGTTAATGTTTCACGATGAAGTTACATGTTAAAGGTTCGAGTTAAAGTTCTGTGTTTTTTGCAACTTAGATGCAGGAGGAATGTATTATTGTTTGGGTCACAGACTGACTAACTATCTGTATTATCTTGCAGTTGCAGGAAAGTGATGGTGAGAAAAGTGATGCAGATGATCTCGTTGTCGATGTTGGAAATGTGAGTGACGAGTTTTTTTTGTAGTGCTGTCTTTTGACTTGTCTTTCTATTTCTATAAACAACTAAAATCTGTCAGTGATCATTGAATCCAAGTTACTGAGAGATTGATTATTATGAATGAGACTGCCTTGTTTATGCAAACACTGTTTATTGACGCAACATGATCTGATACAAATTATTTGATTTGTACTCTCCAGTTTACTCATTGTAATTTAGGGGTCGCAGGTGACTAGTAGCTCCTAACATATTTGACTTATTATCTACAATGTGCACTTCAGTTTTATGAGGTTAAAGCTCATTGGACAATGTCATAAATAGCATCCTATTCATGTGTTTGTACAAAGTTGAAGAGTTAATTCCCTTTGCTCTGCACATAGGAGGTGGATTCAGTATGGTTGCATTGGATGAAAATAGTAATTTTGTTTCTATACCCAAGCTGGGGAAAATTGTAGATTATTATAATTTCCTGTCATCTGGGTAGTTGTTCTGGCATCCTGCTTGCTTTCTGGATGACAGCTTAGTTCTAGTGAACAGATTTCAGTACAGCTTGGTACATGCATCTTTGGCATAAGAAAGAATTGTATTGATTTTGGGGTTAGTAGCTTCAGGTCATTGCTAAAAAAAGATTTTCCCCCTGCATTTCTTTCCCAGATGTTAACTCCATTTTCAGAAGTCAACCAAGTTCAAATAAATATGGAATGGATTGGGAGCTTTAAGGTCAAGGTCACTGTTACTAAGAATTAAATAGTACCTTTTGCATATAATTCTAAACCATATCATCACTTCATTTGATTTCAAGGAAACTTTGTACGATCATTGCATCTTCCTGTATATGTAGACTGCATATCTTTTCTTGTAATCATATCTAATAGTGGATGTAGCAAAATGAAAAATAGCATGGCAGTTTTGAGAAATCAGAAATGCATCAAGATTTACCTCTAGAGAATTGTTGGAACTATGGCTGTATGTCTTTTAACTCAAAAGTAGACTGCATAAATCACATTTAGACAACTAATCTTGTGTTGGCAGGGTATCATGTGGTTATTAGGAATTTTTTTGTTGAGACCAGTTTGACTCATAATTTGTCACATGACACAAGGAAAGTATACCAAGTTCCCAATGACAACATGACACCAGCAAGCATATTGGCAGGTTCCCAATTGTAATATTATACCAGACAAGTATAACAGCAAGTTTCCGATAGTAATGGGAAACAGGCAAGCATAATAGCAAATGCCAAATGGTAACATGACGCTAGGCAAGCATAGTAGAAGGCTCCAGATGGTAACATAAAACCAGGCTAGTATTTTGGCAAGTTCTCAATGGTAACATGATACCAATCCAGCAAAATGTTAAATGCCGAATGTTAACTTGATACCAGGCAAGCATTGTGGCAAATGCCAAATGTTAACTTGATACCAGGCAAGCATTGTGGCAAATGCCAAATGTTAACTTGATACCAGGCAAGCAGTGTGGCAAATGCCAAATGTTAACTTGATACCAGGCAAGCATTGTGGCAAATACCAAATGTTAACTTGATACCAGGCAAGCATTGTGGCAAGTTCAAAAAAAAACATTAATATTTGAGGCAGTTGTTTTTTTTTTTTCTCAGCCTTTTCCCATGAGTTCAGACAGAAAGAGGAGTGGTGGTGTGCACATGCATGTATATGTAGGATTTAAAGGTACATAATCCTGGCCATACAGTACCTTGCTATGCATATGATTTACATAATCCTGACTAGATAGTACCAAGCTGCACCACATAGTTTGTTTTAAAGATAAAGGCAGACAAAAGCAAAGAAAATGCATACAAAACAAAGAAAAGGCATACAAAAGCAAAAGAAAAGGCATACAAAACAAAGATAAAGGCATATAAAACAAAGAAAAAGTATACCAATCAAACCATGCGAAACAAAGAAATGGCAAGATTGAATAAAGTCTCTATATAGAATGTTTATATATACACTTTCAAAAAGAAGTCCAAGATCCTCTCAGCTGGAAAATCCTCATGGGGTGCATGTCAGGGATGCCAAATTTTGTTGCCTTGTAAGATAGGTAAAGGGTGGATCTCAATCCCCACCTTGTATGATATGGTGAAGGGTGAATTAAATTTTCTGTATCCCCAATCCCCACCTTCTATGATATGGTGATGGGTGGATTAAATTTTCTGTATCTCCAATTCCCACCTTGTATGATATGGTGAAGGGTGGATTAAATTTTCTGTATTCCCAATCCTCACCTTGTATAATATGGTGAAGGGTGGATTAAGTTTTCTGTATCCCCAATCCCTGCCTTGTCTGATATGGTAAAGGTTGAATTACATTTTCTGTATCACCAATCCACCTTGTATGATATGGTGAAGGGTGGATTAGATTACCTGTATCCCCAATCCCCACCTTGCATATGTAGGGTGGATTAAATTTTCTATATCCCCAAAGCCCTGTCTTGTATATGTAGGGTGGATTAAACTTTATACCTCCCCAAATACCCACCTTATATAATATATAGAAGAGTGGATTATATTTTCTATATCTCCAAATCCCTGCCTTGTATATGTAGAAGAGTTAATTAAATATTCTCTATCCCCAAATCCCCACCTTGTATAATATGTAGATGGGTGGATTAAACTTCCTGGATTATCCAGTTAGGAATTTGAAGGGTTAAAATGTTCCTTCTCCTGGAATTTGAGGGGTTAAAATGTTCCTTCTCTTGTAATATGAAATTTACCTGCTGAGATTAAAGACCTGGAAATTTGACTTCAGGACAATCATTCACCAATGAATGGAGACATCTCTCCTGGTCAGAAAACTAAGACTGTAGAAAACAGGAAGAAGGACGACAGAGACAGGGATAGAGATCGAGACAGAGAAAGGGAACGAGAACGAGACAGAAGTAGTCCCAGGAGTGATTCCTCATCCCATGGCAGTAACTCCTCCTCCAAGCATAATAAAGAGGTAAACGGTCAACATAATGAATATTTACTGTGCATATCATTGAGGGGTTGAGTTGGGTGGTGCTATATTTACAAACAAAATGTACACATAGTTAAAGACTAACAAATTTAAACACATTTACCCAAAAGATAATCATAGATCAGTTTAATGATGTAATGAATATGGCTTGCATAAATTTCCATTGAGAAAATTTCCAAATTTTTTTTTTTACTGCAGATGATAAATGTAAAAACTATATAGTTAGTTTCAAATGTTTACTTCATTAGTGTATCATGGTTTGTACAGATTTACTGAAACCCAGTTTTGCAGCAAATGTGTTTATTCAAAGCTTTCAAAATAAACACTCCATTGGATCAATGCAATTAGAATATAATCCAAGTAGAATACAGTCAAATTAGAATACAATCCAAGTAGAATACAGTCAAATTAGAATATAATCCAAGTAGAATACAATCCAAGTAGAATACAGTCAAATTAGAATACAATCCAAGTAGAATACAGTCATATTAGAATACAATCCAAGTAGAATACAGTCAAATTAGAATATAATAAAATTTGACAACACATCATCAGTTTTAAGGAAAAGTAATGGATCTTCATTAATAGTTCACATTATGGATTACTTTAAAGGAATATACTTTATTCAGGTACAGCTATCCATTGGTATATATTTTTTGGTGTTATTGATGATCTAGACCATTTGCAACTTACTCCTATGTTAGAATAACCCAAGAGTATTGTGTACATCAGAAAATAATTATTTTAAAACATTGCTTACTTGCTATGGTCATTTTAAATATTTCGTTAATTATTTTAAAACATTGCATACATGCTATGATCGTTTTAAATATTTCGTTAGTTATTTTAAAACATTGCGTACTTGCTATGGTCATTTTAAATATTTCATTAATTATTTTAAAACATTGCTTACTTGCTATGGTCGTTTTAAATATTTCATTAATTATTTTAAAACATTGCATACTTGCTATGGTCATTTTAAATCTTTTGTTAATTATTTTAAAACATTGCATACTTGCTATGGTCGTTTTAAATATTTCGTTAATTTAAAACATTGCTTACTTGCTATGGTCGTTTTAAATATTTCGTTAATTATTTTAAACATTGCTTACTTGCTATGGTCATTTTAAATATTTTGTTAATTATTTTAGAGCCTCAGTTATTACATAGTGCTTCAAAATTTACAAGTGCTCACTCCATTCTAGGTGAAAGGTCTCGCAGTTTGTTTTTTTTATTTGTAAATTTACATTGTTATTATATATTTTGAATTTTTCTCATTTTGAAGTGGTGACATGTCTCTTTTTTTAAAAGAATGAAAAAGCATCCACCCCTATTTCCAAATCTGCAACCCCAACCAGTTCAGGCAACACAACACCAGGGCCCTCTGGCGGTTTGAAGTCTGGTGCAGGAAAAATCCCTTTAGGTAAGTAAAAAAAATCTATAATTGGGGCCTTGTTTAGAATCCCTTTAGGTAAACCTTTAATCATGGGCCTTATTTATCATGAAATATTGGACAAATACATTATGCAGAACACTAATGAGGTCAAGCAGGATCATTCTTTTTAGTGTCAGTAACCCAAGCAAGTAATTTCCCTGAAATGTGTGTCATGTTTCCTCTGTTTGATATTAATTCAAGCTTATAAAGAAGATCACTCAACTGTCCTGATTACAGCATGTTTCCAGTTACAAGGCATGTAGGGTTTTAGATCCAACTTTTATAATGACATATTTAAGTTAAAGGTGTAATACACTCCCATATATGCAGTACAATACATGGCATTGTAATGAGGGACTGCTGTACATTTCTAGTCATGCTAATTAATTTAGTTCTCTTTTGTCAACTTTGGAAATCATTACTTGATAAAATCAATGACTTCATATTGTTAGAGATCCTTACCAACATATCTGTCAAGTCCAACTTCTAACAATATGGACAGATGCCATCACATAATTGACCAGCAATAAAGAGTCTGCTGATTACTCTTAACACATGAGATAGACCCAGGTTCTGCTGGATCATTATGCAATGGTAAAGCAGTTTGCTCATTGACTCAGCCTATAAGCAGCTATATAGTCTAAAACAATGAAATCTTGGTATAAATATTTAAGCATGAGCAGCCTGTAATTAAAAAAAAAATTAGGCTGATTAGAGGTATTTTAATTCAGGCTGAGAAGAGGTTCTTTGATTAAGGCTAATTAGAGGTTGTTTAATTCTGGTTTACTAATGATGGTTTGATTCTGGTTAACTAGTTTTAGGTTAATTTGTGCTCATTAGAGGTGGTTAAATTTAAGTAAACTAGAGGTGGTTTAATCTAGGCTAACTACGTATAGTTTAATTTGGGCTAATTAAAGATAGTTTAATGACGACATTCCTATATTGATAAAGATCAGATTTTGTGATTGGAAAATTAAAGGTAGAGGAACTTTAAGATCTTAATATAAACCCATTCTGAATAGGTCCTTAGCAAATAACTCTCAAACCTCTTTACCTATATATACAGTGGGTGGACAGCATACAAATTTCTTCTTTACAGTGCTACAAAAATTTGAAATTATGGTCACAAAATACTGAGGTATGCCATGCACATGTATTACAAAGATAGACACTTGACAGTCTTGTTTGGGCCATGTCTGTTTTACATGTATTACAAAGATAGACACTTGACATTTGACAGAGTCTTGTTTGGACCATGTCTCTTTACATGTATTACAAAGATAAGACACTTGTCAAAGTCTTGTTTGGGCCATATCTGTTTTACTTGTATTACAAAGATAGACACTTGACAAGAGTTGTTTGGGCCATGTTTGTTTTACATGTATTACAAAGATAGACACTTAACAGGGTCTTGTTTGGGCCATGTCGGTTTTATGTGTATTACAAATATAGACACTGACAGTCTTGTTTGGGCCATGTCTGTTTTATGTATATTACAAATATAGACACTGACAGTCTTGTTTGGGCCATGTCTGTTTTATGTGTATTACAAATATATACACTGACAGAGTCTTGTTTGGGCCATGTCTGTTTAACATGTTGTTTCCTTGAGATCTGAATGACCTTTCTTCCGCTTCTGAACACCATAGAAAACCAGTAGTAAATTTTTTTGTCATGCTTCTGATCTGGCTGCTCATGGCATTTTGTGAGTTGTAGTAGTTGTTGTTGTTGTTGATCAATAGTTGTTGTTAGAATGTTCTGGAGACTATGAACTTCAAAATATGTGAGACTTTTTTTGAACATGTTACATGATCAGATCAGCATTGTAAAAATGTAGACTTCTAAAATGAAAACTTTTCATGCATGTAAACGCTTCAGCTCTTTCTGGCATCCAGCATTTACCTCAAACCTCATTTTAAAAAAATTAAGTAGTTGTGTCTCCTGTTTACATTGGTGTGTTGGGATTACACTTGGCACTTGGTCTTTTCTCTAAGCTATATGCAAAGACTTAAATGAGATGGAAGGTCAATGTTCAAGGCTACATATTGGATGGTGTTCATCACAAACAACATAATAACAATCATTTTATACAGTGAGAGGTGACCTTCAAGAGACAGACTGACTGAGAGACGGGATGGTTTATTCTGTTACAGGCTATCCCCTTTTGCCCCCAGGTCACAGTCTTGCTTCGGATCTCAGCCCAGCCTACCCCAGCCAGATTATGAACAGCATCTCACCCAGTTACCCAAGACCACCCATGGTGAGTTTTCATTAGACACTTAAATGAGCACAGTATAAAATATGTACCATTTTAGTTATTTTTGTACTTTGCAATTGTATTGCAAGATATTTAATGGAGTATGTTGTATCAATGCACATTGATATTGTTTCAGAATTAAACAAGTCGACATTATTTTGAATAAAGATGGATAAGAACAGTTCATTAAAAAATGGTTTTCTAATAAGAAAATGGAGTTATTTGAAGGTTTTCTGTATTCCACATAAATTCATACATAAGTTCATGTATATTTTCAGGTATAAATTTTTTATAATTTCTTAGTACAATTTGTGTACATAAGATGAAACATCCATATTGGCACCTCCTTTTTTTGTTTCTGCATAACTTTATACTAGACCTTTAAGCGTGACCAGACATAATGGATGACTTGCAGTTGAGGCAAGAAAGTCAGCTTTGATTTTGTGTGAAAATGTAGGTCAGCATTATTGTATTATAAAAGAAAAGATGGTTTCAGGACAGTAACTGTTTAAACCACTCGTCTTCACAAAACATTGTGATTGGTTTCTACTTGGACTTAAACAAAAATATGTAAATTTAGATGTCAAAGATAAAGGTCACTGAATTATCAAAAAAAAAAAAAAAACTGGTTTCTGCAGAATTAAATTTCTGGGTCAAAGTTCATGGCATTTGTGACTAAGAGAAGTGTGTCATCACAGTAACATTAGTTCTATATATTTTACCTGAACTTTGTGACTTATGGAGTTTTGATCCAGAAAGTTAAAGGTCAAGAACACTAACAGAAAAAGAAATATGGATTAACTCTAGTAATACTAGTTTTGTGTCACAGATCTGGACTGCACTTTATGGCTAGCTTACATATGAAGTAAGGAAGATGCATATTGTCTTCAAGGTAAGTATATAAAAGGTCAAGGACACAATGACTGGTAAAGGAAATATGGTCTATGCAGAAAAAAAAATCAGTTCTTGATCATGTACCTTCACCAAATTTGCGATTGGCATACACTTAGGTAAGTTGCCTTTTGATTTTGTGTCAAAAAGGTCAGTGGTCAAGGTATCTGTAACTGAAGAAATTATAAGCATGATAATGCTACCTCTAGACTGCATACCTTGACAATTTGTGGATTGCATATATTTAATATAAGCAAGATACGTGTGGATTTTGGATCAGGGATTAAAAGTTGGAGAAAAGGGGGGTTTTTCAGAAAAAAATGAAATAAAAATTTGTGATTGGCTTTTATTTTTGGAAATAGTGAAACCTGTAGATTTTGGGGGGAAATAAAGAAACCTGTATATTTTTTTGGGGGGGGGTAGAGAAACCCATAGATTGGGGGGGGATAGAGAAACCTGTAGATGGGGGGGATAGAGAAAGCTGTTGATTTTTGGGGAAATAGAGAAATCTGTATATTTGGGGGCCTAATGGCCAATGGTCATGATAAACATAAAACTGGTTTCTGCACAGCAAGTTTGGTTCAAGATAATGTACCTTAAAGATGAACCAATCCTTGCTGGTGCCATTGATGGTACTATTATTGTTTCTGGTAAAGTTTATTGTGACTAAAAGTAAAGAAAAATAGTTTCCTTACAATTTAATTATTTTTATCTTCATGTCGAAAAAGAGGGTCCAAGGTTAATGTTACTGTGGCTTGGAGTGGGGAAGATAGTTTCCACATAATAACTTTGGTTTCTGCACATTAAGTTTATTCAGTCCAGAACCACATGCCTTGACCAAACAAAAAAAATATATTGAGCTGGATCAATGGTGAGAGTGTCACATATGGGACAAGATTTCTATTTACAAAACAACATTAATTGGACGCCACATTATCACATAATACTGAAGAATTTAATTACTTGCAGATGTTGGGTCAGACAGGTTAAAGGTCAAGGTCACAATAACCTAAATAAAAATCCATTAGTTTCTGCATGATAACTTGTTATAAATCATCTTGCAACAAATTTAATAACTGACTTGTCTTCAGACCAAGAAATGAATTACATGGTTAAAAAGTGAAAGTCCAGTTAACTTTGACCTCTTTTTATGGTATAGATTAATTTGAGTGGGACCAAAATGTTTACTCTCAAATCAGCAAAGTATTGGTTACCATATACATTCTCCTATTAAGTCAAGTCAAATAGCAACTTGCACAGACCCAGATCTGCCACTGCATAACAGCAGATCTGGATTTGTGAAGTTTGTTAGGAATCATCAGTAGAACAAGCAACATAGACCCTGGTCTGTTGGTGCATTATGCTGCAGAAGATCAGGATCTTTTTGTGTGCAATTTGACTTATAATTGAGTGTATATGGTATGTTATTTCTTTGCACCAGTTTAGAATGAAACTCATCCTTTCATGATGTGTAGGATGGAAATCCAACTGGCAGCAATAATAATGGCTTTTGAAAAAGGTTACACATGCCTGTGGAAAATTGTGACATTTATATAACTGAACCTAGTGATATCCCAGTGTCTCTTGACCTATCATCATTTTATGAAAATTTATAGTCATTAAATAGTTAATTTATACCATGTGTACTTTCCTATAAAATGGATCTGACTGCAAAAACAACATTGGTCCACATCTTTCATCACATATTCCTGTACTTTGTTATGACTACTTAGTAGATGTTGCTGCAGGTTTAATGCAACTTTTTAATAAATTGTTTACTCTATATAGCAGCCAGTATGTCTTGGGGGATGGGGGTAGAACCCAGAAAAACACCAGTTTTACAGGATGCTACTGGCAAGTTTTGTCACATAGCCATATTTGGCCAAACACAAAACTTGAAAACACATCCACAGAGGTGCAGTGCCTGAGGCTGACCAAATCAGTAGAACAATATTGACCATGATATATGGCACATTATGTGACAGCATATCAGGGTTTGTATTATTTGCAGTTTGTAAGCCAATATATATGGTATTATGTTAGAAATTTGAGTGATGGTAATATGCATTGAAACTGTTGTACATATTACTTTAAGCAGAGTTTATAGTACATCCTACACTTGTAGGTTGGATTCGACCCTCACTCTCATATGAGGACATCAGTTGGCAGCATTCCAGGTGGAAAACCGTGAGTAGCCTTATTTATTCTAATTTTGTATTGTAAAACATATCAATGTTCAGTTCCCACATTATAAAACTTACTCAGAATGATAAGCTACAAATGTTACATCAGGTATTGAAATCTTGCTAAAAAAATTGACTAGTACAATGATTTGATTGGTCAGTATTGTTGTTGTAGATTTAGAGTTTAGTCTGGATTTATGATGGAGTGACCAGATGATTATAAAACTGGACAAATGTAGTGCAGGCTAGAAAGAATGACCCATTTTTTTTTTTATACATGTCTGGTATTTTGATGCTTTTGTTTTAGGTGTATGTCAGTTATAGGCAGTAAACATCCCCAGCTGCAAAACATATTGATTTTTAGTAGTTTTGTTTTGCCTGCATTAGCTGTTGTAGTGAAAGAGATCGACCAGTGTTCTATGGAAGGTCTTTTTAACATGGTGCTTCTTGGTTCATATGGCTTCTTGCTGAATGAGTGCAGGTCAGTTTTTGTTTACTATAATATAACATGGTGAGACATACTGTGCTCTGCAGAACCCATGTACTGTGAAATGATTTATTTTGTGGCATATACATTTTTATAGTTTGCCCCAAAACGGATTTTTTTTCTGTACTCTTTGAAATTCTTTGGGAAAGTGGTCTTATTGTACAGAAGGATAAAGGTAATTTCTTTGAAATTCATGAAAATTTCAACCTCATTCCAATTGGTGCACCACAGATAAGTGACTTCACAAATTTTAATTTTCTGTATAATTTTTATCACATATAGTTTACAGCATTATATATCAAAGAAATTTTCTTAATCAGAAGTTTTACCGTTTATTAGGCAAGTTTATATTGTTTTACTTTTACCTTTTCCAGGGCATATTCATTCCATGTTAGTGCAGATGGGCAGATGCAGCCTGTCCCATTCCCACCTGATGCATTGATTGGCCCTGGAATACCTCGACATGCCCGGCAAATCAACACACTCAATCATGGAGAAGTAGTCTGTGCTGTGACTATTAGCAACCCAACAAGACATGTCTATACAGGCGGAAAGGTGGGATCACCAGTTACAACTAAGCACACATTGTTACAAGTATACATGTTGCTAGTTTTCATGAAGGTTATAACTGTATGCTTCCTGAGAGTCAAAGCTTATCTTTTACCTAAAAAAAATAGTCTAGAAGCACTCAATATTAGCATGAAGTATTTTCTTAAAAATAAAATTATAAATATGCCTGCTGTTATCATGTTTACTCTACATTGAAGGGAGACCTCCATAATGCTTCATTGTGTTTACCAACATCATTGTTCTTAGTACTTTACAAGGTAATAAATAGATGCTACAAGCTGTACATTCAAACCAGTCATAGACTGGTCACAGCAGTGAATCTGTTACCTGTCATATTCTCATATGTCCCTGTGAAATGCCTTGAGAAGCAGAACTTGTATTATGAAGTCATAAGAAGCTCCATGAAAATAACTTTTTCATGGATTTTGTGGTTGCTATGATGCCATGAATTTAATGATACAAAGAAGAAAGATCATTCTATGGAAAATATAGGATTTTTTAACAATGTTATGTATTTAAATATTGCTAAAGTTATTATTCATAACTTCATAAAAAATGTATATCTGCAAAAAAAGTTTTTTTATTATGCTGTTTTTAACAGGTTGTATTTTATTTATTTTGAGATGTGGGTGTTTTTAAATTAGTGTAATACCATTTTATTTTGTTTGCAGGGTTGTGTGAAAGTATGGGACATAAGTCAGCCTGGCAACAAGAGCCCAGTATCTCAACTGGACTGTTTGGTATGATGTTGCTATTTTATTGACGTAAAGAAACATTGAAGCATAATATTGCAAGTTTTTTAAAGTAGTCCCTCGACATTGTGGATTTCATTATTACACACTATCCAGCACAAAAATAGCCTGATGATTCCTTTAACTATTAAGTACTCTGTAATAACAAACACCTCATTATTACAGATGTTTCATATGGATAATGAATCTTTCATTTTAGTAAGAGATCAATGTGTTTAATTGTACAAGTTTTACTTGGGGATATTTGCTTGTCAGAAAATATGCAAAATAGAATGGAATTTACAAATAGATGGCTTGTATTTTGTTAAACAAATTGCAAAATCTTTACACCTGTTCAGTAGGTATGCTTATCATAATACCAGTTTTTCTTGCTGTGTTACACCCAGTGTTTCAACAAAACCATTAAAACCAAGCAATCTTCATTTTCAAGAATATATTTTTATTCCAAATTATCTCCAGAAATTATGATGTAATTTAAATGAGGATTTTTCACAAGTGGTGATATCTCAAAAGAAAATGAAATGTTTTCAGAATGAATTTATCAGCTAGTTTGTTGTTAATAGATTAAGATTGTCATACACGGAGCCGTGACTAGATTCGTTGCCTGTTGCCAAAATGTATTTTTAACTCTCTATCAAGCATGTGGGTAGCTGCATAAAAGTACAAGTGATAATATAAAATGTACAATCCTACAATCCAATTTTTGTTTAGGTTTGCATATACTTGTGTCAAGTTAAGCAGTTGTAGAAAACAGTATTCACCTAAAGTCATGAGTGTTATTGCTAACCTGGCTATATACTATAATGCAGTGGATTATGTTCTTGCACTTGGTGATACAAAACAGTGCCAGAACAAAAGGAAATCTTGAAGTAAACAATTATTTTGTTTATTTATTGATAAACTTCAAATACACAACAATTAGATGTAAGTGATTTGCATTTCAGCAAAAACTAGATAATGAAATTCCAGTCAAATGCACTTTAACTTTCAGCTTTTTTTAATCACGACCTTCTGGCACTTAAGCTATTATTTTTGTTTTTTTTTAAAACTGGATTATTGTATAATGGTGTTTTGTTTGATGCCTGTCAGTATATTTTAATACCTTGTCCGCTTTAATTTCAGCAACGAGATAACTATATTCGGTCAATAAAGCTTCTGCAGGATGGCAGGACACTAATTGTGGGCGGAGAAGCCAGTACTCTGTCAATATGGGATTTAGCTGCGGTAAGAAGTGTTCTACTCTTAAGTCAACTTGTTGGTAATAGACATAGACCAAAGATTATAGAGAATGAGACAATTATGGTAATGAAAATGGTACCAAGATTATAGAGTGAGACAGTTATGGTAATGGACATGGTACCAAAATAATTTAGTGACAACAGTTATGGTAATTGATTGGTCCCAAAATTTATGGGAGGGACATCAATTCTGGTAATGGACATAGTCCCAAGATTATAAAGTGACATAAATTATGGTAATAGACAAAGTCCCAAGATTATAGAGTGTGATAAATTATGTATAGACTTTAGTCTGATATTATTGAGACCTGTATTAATGAACATTTCCACTTGAAGTACATTAAAGCCTTCTTCAAGTCTGCAACCTTGCTGTTGATAGGTAGAGTTAGGTTAAAAATGAGTAGAAATTTTTGAACACATTGTTAAAGTTGTTTTTGTATTTGTAAAAGCTAACGTTAAGTTTCATTAAATTGCTTCTATTTTTAAATTTGTACACTTTATCTCTGTCAATTTCAATGTGAGTTTGCTAACACAGAGATTACTATAAGCTTTATGACTGAGACTAATCCAGGATGTTTGCTAACACATACCCTGGATTAATCTGTCATAAAGCTTAGAGTAATCTCTGCATTTAAAAGGCAGGTGTAACAACAAGGTTGTCCTTGTTTAAAAATTTAATTGTCAGAGATGATATGATACCCTCCAGCCATCTGTCTTACATTACCTTATCTCCATCAAATATTAGTGGACTTTAATGAAACTTCCAAGCAGTGTTGCCCATATGAAAACTGTCTGTAAGAGGGGCATTATTCTAGGCTCCAGGGTAGGGGTCAAAAGCTATATATACAACAAGTGACAGATGGATGAAGATTTTGCATCATGACCCTTGCTGTTAGGAGCATTAAGTAGTATATACATTCAAAGCATGGTGATGTGTTATAGCTAGCCATTTCAGTTGAGGTAGTTTTCTTATGCTGTTGGTTATTATTAAAGCAGTAAACATGGAGGTGGAGAAAATTTTATTTTCTGACAATATAAATCTTTATATTTCAGCCTACACCTCGCATAAAGGCCGAGCTAACATCTAGTGCACCTGCCTGCTATGCTCTTGCCATCAGTCCGGACTCCAAAGTGTGTTTCAGTTGTTGTAGTGATGGTAACATTGCTGTATGGGACCTTCACAATCAAACACTAGTCAGGTATGTGTAGAACATGAAAAGGGAGTGTATGGAAGGATTTTTTAAAGGAATAGAAATCTCATATGTCAACAACATTTAGTAATATTGTCCCAAAATGGGGATAGGGTCTACTTCTTTAAATCTGAAAGAAACTAAAATTTTAAAAATGGTGAGACAAACCATCAGCTTTAGGTCTGTTACCTGTATCTCTTTCAGCTTCGGGTTTACTCATTTCTTTTAAAAGTAACCTCTATAATCTGGGAAGAAATTGTTGTGTTTTTGTGCCAAAACAAAATAATGTAAATAGTCTACTTCCCTGCAAGGTATGATTTTGATGTCAAATCCTTTTTGTCTACCAAAATCAAGATTTCATGTTGTATATATGTGTTAAAAATTTATTTTGTGTAAGGTTTAATGTTCTTTCTATTTCATTTTTGTTTTCGTTGTATTTAATTGCAATGAATATTTTTCTCATATTTGGGATTCTATTTTTAGTAGTGCGATATAATTTTAGCACAAAACTTTGTTTATGTAAGACGAAATAGTAATACATGAGAGTTGGCATTTAGTTTGCCTTACCATGGTAACAAATCGACATGAAGTTAAAGTGTTTTGTCAGCATCAATAACATACTTTCTCGGTTTGATCAATGTTTGTAAACAACTTATTTTTATGATTGGTTTTTAAGTTGGTCTGTACTGTGGACATGACATATATAGCAGAATAAGAGACATGACCAATCTTGCGAGATTTGAAGTGATGTTTTTGAGTGTAAATATGCATTCTTAATATTGTTTTAGCTAAAGTCTTTTAAAATCTTAAAAGAACAACATGTATTTATTTTAAATTTGTGGCCAGAATATTTTATTCGTCTGATTTTTGGATTCAATAATTTATTTTCCTGGACACTCAAGTTGACTTGCTTTTAAAAACTTCTGATAGATATTCAAGGAAATTAATTCTGGAATTATTTGGAACCAAAGATTCTGATTCAAGTGAGAAATTATTGTTATTCATAGATTGGACTACATCTGAAGTCATTGCCCTCCATATTCATACATGATTGGGACTCAAACCTGGATTCTTATAGAACTATTTAGTTATATAGACTTGTTTTTTTTTTTAGAATCATGTATGGATTATATTCACAGATTGTAATTCCTATTTACAAACTTTTACATTGTTGTCTAGGGAAATAAATTGTTTTGTTGAAATATACGAAGCTTGTTGGCTTTCACTCATTTCTTTATTACTGAGTATGAGCCCTTGTCACATAACAATATGTACATTACTTATAAAGATGTTAAAACCATTAAGAATGAAGGCAATATGTTCTACATAGTTCCTGTTGCATTCAATATGTATACTGCTGTAATTTGAAGGAATTAGTCATATTTTTCATAAATGATCTGCTATATTCAAATGATATATTCATTTCATAGACAATTCCAAGGTCATACAGATGGTGCAAGCTGCATAGATATATCCCCAGATGGTACAAAGTTGTGGACTGGAGGGTTGGACAACACTGTCAGATCTTGGGATCTCAGAGAGGTATATTGACTTACTGCAGTTCTTTTGGAACTGAATATAAATTTATAGTTCTGAGTTTTATAGACAATAAGCCTTACAGAAGCAATAGCCCCTTTTTGGAGCAGTTTTATAGAAAACAAACATTACAGAATGAGCAGCAACACTGGCAGTTTTATAGAAAATAAATGTCACAGAATCAGTAGCAAAATTGGCAGTTTTATAGAAAATGATTGTTACAAAACAATTAACAACTTGGGCAGATTTATAGAGGATCAGTGTTACAGAAGCATGAGCAAATGTATCTGAGAAGAAAACCACTTCCTTAATAAAATATAAGGCTGTCCATGATGTAACAACAATTTTTACATTTGATCATACTGGAACATTGTCCTCCTTATCATTGAAACGCTCTTAGCACATTTCACTTGTCATCATTGTCATTGAACACATCTGCATTAGGGTTTAATTCTCTTATTCTTGCGTTTTTAATTAATTGGATTCTGTTTCTTCGGCTACTTTACGATTCCATGCTACTATTCTCAGTGAAATGGAACGTTATTAATTACTGATAATTGTCTAATTCCAGGGGAGACAACTCCAGCAGCATGACTTTAGTTCCCAGATATTTTCCCTTGGTTATTGCCCAACAGGAGAATGGCTGGCAGTTGGGTAAGATATGATTACAGCTATGTCAACATCTTTCTGACCAAGTTATGGTCAATAAGCATATAATGAAAATGGATAAAACACTTAATAGTGTATTCATTTAAAATATTCAGAGTATAAAATTTAGTATTCGCATTTAATGGTACCTCAGCATAGAAATGGCTAAATGGTGCCAAAAGTTCTATCTAGCATTGCAAAGATGAAGAATTGCATGAAAAACCCCAGGAAGCTCAATCCTCCCATAAATGTTAAAGGTGATGTTACAGATTCTGTCAAAAGAATATGAAGCATGTCAGATCTTTTGCAAATGTAAGGTTATTAAAACATACATCATGTCACAGTAGTTTATGCTGCTGAGGTAAAATATGAGATTTTAATGGTATCATAGTGCTGCAACATGTTACAGAATGCTGTTATTAAATCTTTCATCATTCTGCATGTACGAAAGAGTAGACTAGTGATGAATTTGTGACGCACTAAGAATGTGGAAAATCTATCCATCTGTGCATCTGTCTTGTATAGTTCTACATTGAAGGTGGGGCATTCCTGTCCCATACACAGACCTATAAGAACGATTCATTTGAAGATAAATGCCCACCTTGAAACTTGTCACTTGATAAAATAAAAGTTGTGAAAATTCATTTTGGCTTGCCTTTTGGTATAATAAAATGATCTTGCAAAAATGTCATATTCATTGTCCATTGTCATTCATCATTCATGTTACATTTCAGACTCATTATTTATGTCGGCTCAAACTGTGTGTAGGTCAATTAATTACTACCGGGTAATACTAATATTTCATCTTATACTTCAGGATGGAGAGCAGTAATGTTGAGGTGCTCCATCACTCAAAACCTGACAAATACCAGCTTCACCTCCATGAGAGCTGTGTGCTGTCCTTGAAGTTTGCCTACTGTGGCAAGTGGTTTGTGAGCACTGGCAAGGATAACCTCCTGAATGCATGGAGAACACCATATGGAGCTAGCATATTTCAGGTGAGCTTAACATTAATGTATAGAAAATAACTTGTTTAGCTCTTCTGTAATTACTTTCTTAGTATTCTTTGTATTGTGTTGATGTATCGTGCACAGTTAATTTTCTCACCAGTTTATAATTATGTGTAATGCAGAGTAGTTATCTCCTCTGTAAATGCACAGTATAAATTGCCTCACCTGTAAATGATTATGTATCATGTAGAGTAGTCATTCTCACCTGTAAATAATGACCATGTCTCCTGCAATCTAGTCATTACCTCACCAGTAATCATTATGTATCATGTAGATGCAAAAAAGAACACTTATATCTGTTCTGTTTTTTTTTTTTCATTGTTTCAAATGTATTAATACTATTGCTGTTGAAGGTTTTGCATGATAAAGTAAAGACTTTTATACAATTTAGCATATTTTACAGTGGGTTTTTTTTTTTAGCTCAACTGTTCAAAGACCAGAAGAACTTGTGCATATGGCCCTGTGTTCATTGTCTGATGTCCATTAGCAGCTGTTTTTTATTGCAACACAGTTTACACTGCACATTTACGGCTAATTCTCTTAGACATTTTGTTTTATTCATCTTGGGGTTTTCAGCCGAAAATATTTAACCATCATTAATAAACAGTGGCATAGACAGAGTTTCAGAAAAACTTTTCTTTTAGTACGTAATTGGACTGAATGAAAATTATGCTTTTCCATATATATATATATATATATATATATATATATATATATATATATATATATATATATATATATAATCTGATAAGGCTGTAAAGCAAAATCGCTGTAAAGCAAAATCGGTCACATTCTACATGTTGGTGTTTTTAATTTTATAATTTATTTTATAAGATATATATATATATACACACACACACACACACACACACACACGATTTTTAGCAGTGGGTAAGTTCATTGGTTTCAACATCTGAGATCTTGAATCGTGTTCTTATGTGGCATGTGAGCATGATAACACATAAGGTATGAATGGATATTTTAAAAATACTAGTATATTTGAAGTTTTGCATAATACTTGGAATGCTGCCAGTAAAATCCTTTTCAATTTCTAATTTTGGAGTTGGGCATGTATGTATAGCTTGACCATACGTAAGACATGTTCAGTATTTTGTTCCTAGTGGTTAGAGCATCCGCCTCGGATGCAGAAGGTTGTGAGTTTGATCCCCAACAGAGTCATACCAAAGACTTAACAAAAATTGTACTATAAGCTGCCTCACTTGGCACTCAGCATTAAGAGGTTAGTGTTATGATTGGTCGGCCTGGTGTCAGGCTAATGTGACTGGGTGGGACATAATGCTACATGTCTACAGCATGATGCTTCTCTGCTAGACATCACTATAAACTGCCACATTGCAAACATTGTAGCAGTATGACTGAAAAAAATTTAAAGTTACATTAAAAGTCCAAATTACCCAGTCTGCTGTTGATTTTATCAGGCTTAGGGTTAAGTCATAAAAGCACTTTTTTATTGCCCTTGTGTGAACTTGTCATATTTTGCATTGCCCTTGTGTGAACATGTCCAGGGTTTTTTTGTTGCCTTTATGTGAATATGCCAGCTCAGACACAAGAAAACAGTTTTGATGAAATGATGAATGATGGATTTCGGTAATGAACAATTCATTAAAAGAATTAAAGGTGAGAAGAAATGGAATCATTGTGGATTCAGAAAATATTTTAGCCAGTAGAATATTAGTCCTTTAAGGATTATCTGTTTTTTGCTATATTTAAAAAAAGACTTGTTTTTCTTTTTCAGTCTAAGGAATCTTCATCTGTACTAAGCTGTGACATTTCTGCAGATGACAAATACATTGTGACAGGGTCTGGAGACAAGAAAGCCACACTGTATGAAGTTATATTCTAATTATTTTGGCCTAATGCCAGAGGGCTGTATTTAAATATGGAAAGGAAGCTTTCCATGAAACTAGGAATTCCATAGTGATCAACATGGCAAAGATTTCATGCATCCAAGATGTACCTGGATAATCACTGTCTAAAGCTGTGTCCCTTGAAAATTGTGACCAATGGATATACAATTCCTAGACATACAGTGTATCCAAGCAATGATATGTGTCATAGTGCTTCACTTCTGTGCAGGATGCTAATTAGTTCACTATTGTGAAGTCATTTTTTATATTTCAGTCAGTGATTTTGTGTTCTAACAGCAAAGAAATTGTCATGACTTGTGATTTTTTTTTTTGTTATCAAACTTGACCTGATCCAGGTTGGTTAATTTTTACAGAATTCAATTCAGGATATGAATTTTACAGGAATTTATTGACATTCGGATTGCTTTGCATCCAAAAAATATTGTAAGTCTGTATAATTATACCACATTTTGAAAACTGTAAACATTGGACAGGAGATTTTCATTATGAAGAGGAGGGTATTGACACGACATAAATGATCAGTATATGTCACTTGGAGGGTATTGACACGACATAAATGATCATTATATGTCAGTAGAAGGGTATTGACACGACATAAATGGTCATTATGATGCAAGAAAATTGCATCAGTTTGATTATGTTTATTGTATCATGCAGCGAAAGATGAACTTTCTACAAGAAAAGGGAACCACTTATGTCCATTTTCAAATGAATATTTTTAGTATATCATGGTAACTTGTGTACATGAACATTGTTCAGGTTACAGTGTACTCATTGCAATGCAGTGTTTAATCTGTACTAGAAGGTGTCAATATTAAATCATTTTATTAGTTTGTTTCTCAGCATAGTAAGTTACTCAAAAATAATTTTCTTGTGGGATGTATTAATGCATTGGGAGTGATTGCATTCTTTAATATTGGATAAGTACGTACTTGATATAGATTGTAAAGTACATGGATTGTAACTGTAGTTTGCTTGGAGCAGAATGGGAGAATTGAATGTTACATTTTTTTCGTATACATTACTTTGAATTGTAATGCAACTGATGAGTCAGTTGTACTACCTTTTTTCACTAGTGTACAGATGAAGTTTTAGATATGGATATAGCTGTCATTGTAGAGATGGAGAATGGAATGCTACCCATGATTAAGTACGATCACAAATACAGGCAGAAAGCATGACAGTTAAAGCAGTGACTCAAGTTGGGTTATAGAAATGGAACTGATGAGCAATTTTTGTTGTTATTGAGGAAGATTGTCTAACCATGCATGATTATCCATTGTGAATAATCTGAGTGAAGAATTTTAGATTATTTTTACAGCTAAGAAAATATTGTTTCAAGTTAAACCACCTTTTGTTAAATTATATGAAGCTTCAGAAAAATTGATATTGATCATGAATGAATTGGAAAGGATGAGATGCCTAATCCTTCTGACTCAACTTGTACATCTCAAAGTAAATGCCATTTATCTGCAACCAGAGTTTGTCAAGAAAATTATGAACAGAATCAAGTTGTGCACATACCTAGGAACAATATGTAAGAAAACTAGATGACAGGAATGATAACACTTGAAGGTAAAGTCTTTAGGGGTTACATCAAGTACAACAGAAGGATACATCAATCCTAAGTTGAACAAATTACTATCGTTACTTGCTTATAGGTCTGGTCCAACCGTAAACTGCATAGATGCCTATCTAACATCACAAAATGCACTGGCTGATTTGGGTCTGCAGTGTAATCAGTAGAACATAGACCATAATCTGCCATCATCTGCTGGTACATTATGCAATGGCAGATCAGGGTCGATGTTGTTTGCACTTGGACCTGACTTGTGAAATTATGATTGATTTACCTTATGGTTGGACATCTATTAAACAATTCAACATGAAGCACATAAAATACCCAATATGCAAAGATGACAGGGCTGGCATTTAAATTTTAGTATGAATTATTGCTATATAGGAATATATCAGCAGGATCTTGTTCAGTATTAATTATTACTTTTGAAATTCTGTGTGTTTTGTCCCATGCTATGTGTGTACTTCTGGGTAGTTTGCATTTTTGAAGTGGTAAACATTTATGATTTCCATTTTTAAGCAGATGGCAACAAGTCAAAAAACAAATCATATGTTTAAATACCTTTATCTAGCACTTGTATTGGTCTTTAGCAGATTCTGCCATGTTCCATGATGCATGGTTAGGTCAGACCTAGATAAGCAATTGTACTGTTGGGCTGGTTAGAGGCCATGTATGGCAATTTCAGATGTCTTGTGCATGACAGTTTCACATTCATGTAAGTAGAGTTAAACTGCAAACAACAAAGATCCTGATCTACTCTAGCATTGTGCCAGTAAAGCAGGATCTCTTCTTTGTTCTGCTGATGGTGAACAAACTGTACAGGACCAGATCTGCTGGTGCATTATGTGATGGCAGATCTGGGTCTGTGCATTTTGCAATTGGACTTGTAAGTGAGCATATATGGTACAGAATTCAGCTCTTCCACATCCAGTTTCTCTCCAAAGACATAACACTTCACTCTGATATTTTACCACAGTAAATATCTTGTTGATCATTTATCGTTTAAATCTTGTGCTCTTTATCACATAAATGTATTTTAAAAACAAGTAAATACTGCTATACATGATGAAGCAAAATAGTAACATGTATTTGAACGCTGAAATTAAATGTGTGCAACGTATTATTGTAAAGGATAAGGTAATTCAGTATAGTCTTGGGTTTGTGCATTTAACAAGATTCAGTTCAATCCTAATGATGTGGACATGGGTAAAATGGAGTGGAGTGTAGTTGGAGGTTAAAAGGATATGTTAAATATGATAAATATCACATCTGAACTATTTGTCAAGATTAAAGATTATTGGTCAAGTGTTAAGGGAGAGATTGCTGTGGCATTTTGTCTGTTCATACACATTTCATAAATTCTGTACTGTTTTCATTATTCTTTACATTACCAATGAAACAAGTATAGGATAGGTATTTTATAAATCAAGAGTACTAAACCATAAGGAGGGTTTTGTGGGGTGGTGGTGGGTATATCATCTCAGGATGACTCGTTTATTTGTTAATTTGCATACAATCATTGGTACTAACTTGAAAAGGCATCACTTAATTATACATGTTCTTTGTGTACCCTTTTGTGAAAATGGATATTAGTTCACATTGATCATAGAAGAAAAACACAAGCTTATAATCATGTTACATAGTGACTGTACATTTTCAAGTTGTTTTTGTTTCTTTTCTTCTTTTCTAATATGGAATTCCACTGACTGATAATAGTATTCAGTTTCCTTTTACTTGGTTCAAAACCATTCTCAATCCACCCTTGTATGTAAGGAGACACCACCATGTTGATAGTCCCTTGTTTTGATTGAGCCTGCCCTTGCATTGTACCTAGTGTTGTATCTATATCTACTGCAATAATTGTAGATTTCTTTTTTGTAACAATTTCCTTTTGTAATGGTTTTGAGTGGTAAAGTAAAGAATCACTTTATATCAATGTATTCATGACCAAGTTTTTGTGTCAGACTTTGAGCAGAGGTCTTACAAGTTGGAATATATATGTACATATGTATATGAATGTAAATATTATGTTTGTGTTCTCGTTTGTGTTGATACCTCATATCGTTGCTCTTTAAGATGACATCTTAATTGCATACCTGTGGTTCATTGATATATTGTATTATTTGTTGGATAACATCTGCATTCCCCTACATTTCAGTAGTTATCAACTTTTTACTTCCAGTCAGTACATTATTGTCAGCTATCTTGACCTGCTGAAACAAGCTTGCTCAAATCTTGTTTGGTGTTGTGTGTTCAAGAATTAAAATTTAAAGTCTGAATTTGTACTTGAAATGGAATATTAAATTTGTAACAAATGATATGTTTACTGTCATCAACTTCTTATGAGATGTTATCAAAAGTAAGGTATAGAATAAAAATAAAATTGATTGTTTAATCAGATTTTAGGAGGATAAACCAAGGAAACTATGTAAAGATATATCAATTCCCAAAAATGTTACACCACCACTGTGGTTTAAAAATGTAACTCTTGATTGACTCAACAGTGTTAATCTCTTTCGACTTGGCTGTACAAGGTCCTCTTTTGACATTGCTGTACAAGGTCCTCATTTAACTTGGCTGTACAAGGTCCTCTTTTCGTGGGGGAGTAAAAGGTCTTTTTCAATCACCTTGCCATACATACTCGCTTATAGGTGGAGTCCAACTGCAAAATTCTGACATTGCATAATGCACTGGTCGATCTGGATCTATGCAGAGTACTCAGTACAGCAAACTACATAGAACCTAACCATATGGGCATTATTCTGTATGCAGTTGAACTAGACTTGTGTGCAGTGTAATAAGTGAAAAAATTCATCCCTCTTTGTTTGGCCAAACATTATACCAGTTATGAATATCTTTGGTAATATCATTACCTCAAATGAAAGAACAATTAGTGTATGTGAATGACATTCCTGATTCTTTTAATTAATTTATTTTGTGTCGGTTTTTGTCAAACATGTAACTACCTGGTATCATTATCAAATAAAATTAAATGGTGGATTCTAAACAAAGTATTATGCAACTTAGTATTGACCTTTAATTTCTTGATAATTCTTATACTTTATTCGAAAAAATTTAAAAATCATTTTTTCTGTCAGTTGACAATATTCTTCTTAAAGAAGTGACAGTTTTATTTCCTAATTTAATGTTGCAAATGCAGTGATAGATGTCAGCATGCACTGTTTTAGTGCTTTCGGTAACTCAGGGTATATGGAGACTCCTCGTTAAATTATAACAGTATGTTGTCATAACTGTGAGTGATGTTGTCCCTGTCAATTTAAATATCACATTGACACCTTGTCCTGTAATTATTTGCACGTTCTGATAATCATGTCACAGAGAAACGTTTTCTCTTGCATTATTTCTGCACATCCTGACTTCATCTACTGCTCCTTTCAAAAGACACTCTTGTACAGTTTTCATTCTTGCATTTTGTGAAATTTTCACTTCCGTAAGTAATGTACATATGAGGACTAGAGAGAAACTAAATTTTAGGCCACAAATTATATTGGAATTGGGAAGTATTAGACACATATTTCTATAAAGAAGAAAGTTTTTAAGTCAGGTCTTTTATCCTGATGTAACAGGTAATGTGTTTGCAACTTGGCTGAAAACCTGCATAATTGACATATATATTGATTTATGTACCTCTGATGTTAGGTTTTATTATTTGTGACTGAGGACAGTGTTGTGCACTTGGATTCACTTTTTTCTTAATTTGCTGAGATAGAAAGAATATACAGTTGTAGATTATGTACATTTTTGTGAAATGTAGTTGTAGAAATGGCATTTCATGTATATGTCTGTATTGTTAGTTGGTTGACCAAAACAATATCAGATTTCAGTATAGTGTGGTGTCCCCTCAGAAAGATTTCAGTATAGTGTGGTGTCCCCATTGATAGGAGGAGCTACAATAAAATGAATTTATAAAAATTTCATCTTCTCCTTTTTTTTCTGACAACTTTTCTTAACCCCTGCATTTTTCCCAGTTTCTAAATTATATATACTTATATTGAAAAAAGATCAGAATTTCTAATTGTGATTTGGTTTCCCAATAAAGTGGGAAGAAAATGATACAGCTTTTACATATCCTTCTTGTCAGGAGTAGTCTCGTGTAAGTCTAGGACAGCTGAAACCCTGATTTGCCAGTGCATATGTGCCAGCAGATCAAGGTCACTATTGTTTGCGCCAATGATTACTCCTAACAAACTGTATACTCAGATGTGTCAGCAGATCAAGGTCAATATTGTTTGTGCCAATGATTACTCCTAACAAACTGCATACTCAGATGTGTCAGCAGATCAAGGTCAATATTGTGTGTGCCAATAATTACTCCTAACAAACTGCATACTCAGATGTGTCAGCAGATCAAGGTCAATATTGTGTGTGCCAATAATTACTCCTAACAAACTGCATACTCAGATGTGTCAGCAGATCAAGGTCAATATTGTTTGTGCCAATAATTACTCCTAACAAACTGTATACTCAGATGTGTCAGCAGATCAAGGTCAATATTGTGTGTGCCAATAATTACTCCTAACAAACTGCATACTCAGATGTGTCAGCAGATCAAGGTCAATATTGTGTGTGCCAATGATTACTCCTAACAAACTGCATAGACTCAGATGTGCCAGCAGATCAAGGTCAATATTGTTTGTGCCAATGATTACTCCTAACAAACTGCATAGACTCAGATGATGTGCCAGCAGATCAAGGTTAATATTGTTTGTGCCAGTGATTACTCCTAACAATCTGCATAGACTCAGATGATGTGCCAGCAGATCAAGGTCAATATTGTTTGTGCCAATGATTACTCCTAACAAACTGCATACTCAGATGTGTCAGCAGATCAAGGTCAATATTGTGTGTGCCAATAATTACTCCTAACAAACTGCATACTCAGATGTGTCAGCAGATCAAGGTCAATATTGTTTGTGCCAATAATTACTCCTAACAAACTGTATACTCAGATGTGTCAGCAGATCAAGGTCAATATTGTGTGTGCCAATAATTACTCCTAACAAACTGCATACTCAGATGTGTCAGCAGATCAAGGTCAATATTGTGTGTGCCAATGATTACTCCTAACAAACTGCATAGACTCAGATGTGCCAGCAGATCAAGGTCAATATTGTTTGTGCCAATGATTACTCCTAACAAACTGCATAGACTCAGATGATGTGCCAGCAGATCAAGGTTAATATTGTTTGTGCCAGTGATTACTCCTAACAATCTGCATAGACTCAGATGATGTGCCAGCAGATCAAGGTCAATATTGTTTGTGCCAATGATTACTCCTAACAAACTGCATACTCAGATGTGTCAGCAGATCAAGGTCAATATTGTTTGTGTCAATGATTACTCCTAACAAACTTCATACTCAGATGTGTCAGCAGATCAAGGTCAATATTGTTTGTGCCAATGATTACTCCTAACAAGCTGCATAGACTCAGATGTGCGAATGCTATATATGACAGTTGTATGGAGGGGATTGTTTGTCACTTTTTTGTTAACCAAATAATGAGGTAAATAAATTAAGGAGTACGTTGTTCTGGGAGCAATGGAAGCAGTTAACTTTAGGAACTGTAGGTCATTGAAATCCTAAATTAATACTTTTTAAGAAGTAATATTCAAAATAGAGTAAAGATATGATACTACATCATGGGAAGAAGCAAATATTGTGAGATGAAAGAGAATTTAAAGCTTTGCATAAGATGGAATACATATGAGTGGCAACATTTTTCATAACTGCACTTCCGTAAGAGCACATGGTACATTATCATAAAATTTCCTTTACAATTCACATAAAAGCTTAAGTCTCACAAGGTGGATGTCGTTACTCTTGACAAAAAATCCACTTTTGGTGAACACTGACAATGGTGCACTCTTTAATTTTAACTCTTCAACGGATGTGTAGAAATTTGGTATGTGTATTCTAGATATGCAATTGGCACAATAACCTGTCATCCGTGTGATTTGTTCTATATGATGGATGGGATTCGTGTTATGGCCCTTAAGGAGTTTTCATATCACTTATTCTGTCGAGCATACAGAACATGCCATTTATACAATATTTTAAATAAGTTCATGTATATGGAATCTTCGGTTCTGAAACCGAGTGCAGAGCATCTTTGGCTGCGTTACCAGCCTTTTCATTCCGCTTAAAACCAATATTACCAGGCAGCCAAAGCTACCGAATACTTTCTCCCTCGTTTTGAGCCATTCATGTTTCCGTAAGGTCTGAGATATTACGAGATTGTTAAATTGAAGGTGTTGCACTGCTTTCGATGTCGATGTGGATAGGGTGTATGAAAAGAAGCTGAAATTTGGTGGGGGTTTTTTTAAAGAGGTTTCAGTGCAAATTAAGCTTTTGATAGGTCTGTGATGTTTTGGTAAAATTTGTGACTTTACCAGGTGACTGGCTCAAAATCGTGCCATGGGGCGATACAACGGCAGTTCGAACCTATAAGTATATTGTCATGATGGAGGTATGATTTAAGTGAACAAACTCTCTGACAAAGCAGAGGAACTGTAGAGGACTGTTTAATATGACAAATACTGAATCTACATTGAATGTCTGACGGTAGTTTGCAGGATTAGGGATGCCAGAGAAGTTTGTCGGTTATCATTTGTTCAATGGTATTGCAAGGACAGCTTGCTAGTGACGTGGAACAATAATTGGTAAAGTCTGTATCGTATTTTTCATATTCTATTATCGCTAGCATGTATATAAAACCGCGTAATGTAGCCAGTTACCCAAAGGTGAAAATGTTTAATAGTGTATCGAGAGCTGTATGGGATAAATGGTAGTAGATATGATCTGGTCCTGCTGAAATGGCATGGGCTCGATCAACAGTGTTGTATCTCTCTGCCGAAATATCATGGGCTCGATCAACTGTGTTGTATCTGCTGAAATGGCATGGGCTTGATCAACAGTGTTGTATCTCTCTGCCGAAATATCATGGGCTCGATCAACTGTGTTGTATCTGCTGAAATGGCATGGGCTCGATCAACTGTGTTGTATCTCTCTGCTGAAATAGCATGGGCTCGATCAACTGTGTTGTATCTCTCTGCTGAAATGGCATGGGCTCGATCAACTGTGTTGTATCTCTCTGCTGAAATAGCATGGGCTCGATCAACTGTGTTGTATCTCTGCTGAAATGGCATGGGCTCGATCAACAGTGTTGTAACTCTGCTGAAATGGAATGGGCTTGATCAACAGTGTTTTATTTCTGAGAGTGAAAGGTTTATTGTACTGTTAAGCAATAATAGTTTTTAAATTTACAGGACTCTTTCCTTTCAGACTTTTAATGCAGTTTTCATAATAATTAAATTTAGTTTTTCGAGAATGATTCGGCTAAATAATTGAGGTTTCTGGTTATCTCATGATCATTTCATCAAACTTTTTCAAGTTTGCTAAAGCTGCTTTCATTCATTTCTGACAGGACGGCTCCGGTGGACTTAGTGCTTGGAGCATCCGCCTCGAATGCGGGAGGTCACTAATTCGAACCCCGTTTGAATCGTACCAAAAATTTATTAAAATGATACTTATAGCTGCCTCGCCATTGCCAAGCATTAAGAGGTTAGTGTTAGGACTGGTCGGCCTGGTGTCAGGATAATCCCACTGGGTGGGACATCATGCTACCTGTACGCAGCATGATGTCCTAATGCTAGACAGCAGTATAAACTGCTACACTGCAGACATCGACGCAATATGACTGACAAATTGTTAAAGCTACGTTACAAATCTAAATCACACACACACACACATACACCAGCGGCTTTGTCAGTATTTCTTTAATATTTATTCTAGTTTAGGGGCCAACCATCTAATTTTCGAAGAGATTAATGGGATTCATTTGAAGAATAAAATCTGGTTCTCAAATATATAAGATAGATAAGAATTAAGAATTCTTTATTTCAGACTGCATACATCTAAATAAAAAGCTAAGTTACAGATCTAAATCACACACACACACATACACAGATATATGTACAGAGGGAGGTGATGGTAATTTTAAAGAAGTTGGCTCAAAGACCATGCATACAGATTTTTGTGTATTATAGATATCATTCACTAATGCATATTGTTCACATATCTTCAATAATTTTCTTCTTAAACCTGCGACAGACGGACGTATCAGTGACATATCGTCAGCAAAGCAAAAATTGTTAAGAAACAGCCCACCTCCCACATAAATGTAATGACATTTACTAACAACGATATCAAAAAATAGTATAAATGTAACGCCTTTTACTAACAACGTTATAAAAGAATTGTATAGATCTAATGCCATTTGCTAACAACGTTATTAAATGGTAGAAATATAATTTCATTTGCTAACAACGATATTAAAAGAATGGTATAAAATGTAACGCCATTTACTAACAACGTTATCAAAGAATGGTATAAATGTAATGCCGTTTACTAACAACAGTATCAAATACATCGCTGTTACTAACAAACGACCCAGATGGCTGAGGGACGTTGTAGCGCTATCCATCAAACTGTTTAAAAGGAGATGTCTATTGAGCATAATGTGGCTTCCTCTTGATAGAAATAGGTTGCTACACATTCCATTCGTGTAGATACGGAAAACAACGACAAAATTACGTGTGTTTATGGCCTTGTAAGCGGTAATCTGTATGACAGCACAATAATCGAAACATTTCAAACAAAGTCTGTTGGGTAGGGGGATGAAAAGAGGCCTCGGATAGCATAGCTTTACGAAATATACTGAAGACTGATAATGAAGAAGCTTTTATATCTTATTGTCAAGTTCCTGGGAGATAATCTTCCTTCCAGAGTAACACAAGTTTCTGACTAGCTGTCATACGTACATCGACGTACCAAAGTTACCTCCTTAGAAGGACAGTCATTTTCTGTGAAAACTTCTCGTTAGATTACTCCCTATCTCCCACACTTAGCATCGTTGATATTTTACGGCCTAACAGGTCTAATTGAGATTTTCTGATCCTTTTATCTCGGGGTCAATTGAGTCGGGGTGTGTAAACATTTGTGATTAAACAAGAACACTGAATATATACAACAAACCAATTTACAATGCAAACAATTTAGCAGTAGTCTCGTTCAAGGCAAATTAAAGATAACACCCAATATTTACTTTTATCACATGAACGATAAACCTGCGCTTCAGCTGAGTCATTGACTTGTGTCAATAATGAAGACAATTGAACTTCAATTTGCACAGATTTATCAAATAAATACTATACAGTCAATCCAAATCCAAATCTATCAGAGATCAGCTACAAATCTGAGTTATCGCCAAGTAAACAGTTTCAAAGATCGAGGATCACATGGAGAGAAAATAATGCAGGCTACGTGTTCACAAATTGCATATCCATGATCTAATTTTTATAATAAACTTGTATATTGTCCAAAGCCTAGGTTACGTTGGAAACAAACGCACGCACGCACGCACACATACATATATACATACATACATACACACACACAACTATATATATATATATATATATATATATATATATATATATATATATATATATATATATATATATATATATAGTTGCTAATATTTATGTTGACTGCCGGGATATTAATAATAACATGATGATGGGGTTTTCACATCTTTAATCGGAATCACAAACAATATGTTAGAAACGTACAAGTTTATTCACGTGCATTAATTCACGTGCATTAATTATTGACACTTTTAATTACTTACATTAGAGTTTTTTCCATTACTTTTTTTTTTGCAATAAAAAAAGTACTAACAAATGAACTTAGGCCAGTAGAAACAGACTAAGATATGCGGCTAGTTCAACACGGGAGCATCGAGCTGAGCGTAGACAAGAGGCAAAGGTGGGGTAGTAGACACAAATATAGTAGTTTTAAATCTTTATTTTACATGTTATAAGTTGACATTAAACTTGCACCTAAACACAATATATGTTTTGTTATACCAGAGTCTAACCCAAATTGAAATAGACAGTCACCTAACTCTGATCTACTCAATCTGTAACCTGGCATAGTCGACCTTACCGGGACAAAAAAAAAATGAATGAATAAACGAAAGCTATAAAGTCTATTTAGTAAAAAATATTCAATTTTGTTATACTGGGTTAGTGCAGGCTACTGGCATAGAAATTAAACCTACAATTATTTCTTCTTTTTTTTCAAATTAGCCAGTTCGTCTGACAAGTTACAAATTGACGAGGATCTGGAACAAAGTGGACGACGAATTAAAAACATACCCAACAGATGAGCTGCAAGATAAAAATTGTAACACTTATCTTCGCATTTTTGTCGTCTATTTGTTTTGACTACATCATATACCAATTACATTCGTTGCTAAAAACCAGCTGTACAACATTAAAAAAAAAAACGAGACAGAGCAATGGACCATTTACGCTGACAGCCTCAACAGAGCAAAACAAATGGCAAACCAGACACGAAAACGAAAATCGCACAGCCAATGAAACCAACGGTACAGTACAACCAGTAGACTCCACAACTATTGCAGGTTTTATGCATTTTAAATACAAAAGAAAGTAAATGCCATTTACTTGATATCGCTATGTACAGTAGTAGCGGTGAGTTAAAGCTTGTCCACTGCAAGAAAGGGCTTCCGTCTATAGATCTCTTTCCGTGGGGTTGTTTAAACTGGTTCTGTCTTGATCTAAATCACAGTTTATCAAGATATTTGTATACGGTTTATTGCCCTATACAATTATATCTTAGGTCGAACAGAATGAGCCTCATACTTTTTACATTATGTGGCTAATTTTAAAGTTTTTGTAATTCATATAGTTATACCGATGTGTGTGTGTGTGTGTGTGTGTGTGTGTGATTTAGATTTTTAACTTATCTTTAACAATTTTTCAGTCATATTGCCACGATGTCTGCAGTGTGGCAGTTTATAGTGATGTCTAGCACTATGGCATCATGCCGCAGACCTATAGCATGATGTCCCACCCAGTCACATTATCCTGACACCAGGCCGACCAGTCCTAACACTAACCTCTTAATGCTGAACGCCAAGCGAGGCAACTGTTAGTACCATTTTTGTAAGTTTTAGGTATTACCTCGACCTCCCGCATACAAGGCGGACGCTCTAACCACTAGGCCACCGGAGAGGTTTACTATACTGATGTAACAATTTATTTAATTTACCGCGTTAATTATCTAAGGAAAAAACAGATGTTACTCCTTGCTGACTAATCACAAAAACGACATTAAAAATAAATAATGGTAATAAAGACCAGCCTACCCGAATTTAAAAATCAGTGCAATATGGACACGTATTTTTGTTTTGGCCTAAGATATTGCTCTGATGCCAACTCGGACAATTGCACTTTTGTCTAATCTGAATACCGTTAATACAGATTATATATATATATATATATATATATATATATATATATTTAGAGAGAGAGAGAGAGAGAGAGAAGAATTATAAATATATACCAGACGGTATATTATGGTATATGATGGGTGCCATTTACTCACGGACCTTGGTTCCAAACTCCGTAGTGTACGAAAGTACGAATTTAATTTATCTAGCCTGTATGATAGTATTGTTTGTATACATACATACATACATACATACATACATACATACATACATACATACATACATACATACATACATACATACATACATACATACATACATACATACATACATACATACACGGAGCTAACAAATAAAGACAGAAGCAAAAAAATGATTAAAAATGATTTAGAAGCAAAAAAAAATATGAGGAGGAAAGAGATAAGAAAAAAAATCAAGTCAAAGAAAAATGGAAGAAACAGAAACAAAATTAAAAGAAAAGGGAGAAATTAAAGTATGAGTAAGTAAAATGAGAGAATGAAAAGCGTGGTTAATAGACAGAAAAGAAGATAAATCAGAAAAGAATTTTTTTTTAAACATAGTTTGGTTTCTAAAAATGTAACAACACAAACGATGACAGAAACAGGTGTCAGCATTTCAATGAAACTGGAAATGCATCATACTTTTCTGAGTACAAATGTGTATACCTCATGAGCACATAATTATAATACGTCATAATTGTATAAGCACATATATGTGATTGTTTAATGGGCACATAATTATAAGTCAATAGAAGTGAAGATCATAAATGATATCGCTCCAAAGAATCCTGAAATATGTTGTGTTGACAAGGGGGTTTCTGGTACCAAAGAAGTGTCAATTCTTTTATGTTTTTGTAAGCGTAATTTTAATTATTTTTTCTTTTATGTTATTTTTATCTGCGTTCATCCATCTGCAATTTCAAGAAACCCTACCCACCCACCAACAATAAGAAAAGAAAAAAAAAAAAAACCAATAGCAAGAAAAAAAGGCTTTAATGGTTAATTATTCTGCGAAGTATTTGAAAAATCAAACAATTTTAATAACCTATATCATTTTTAATCCCAGGCTTTTTGAATTTTTGATCAGTCATATCGCTATGATGTCTGCAGTGTGACATTTAATAGCGATATCTAGCACTGGGGCATCACGCTGCAGACATGTGGCATGATGTCCCACCCAGTCACATTATCCTGACACCAGGCCACCCAGTCCTAACACTAACCTCTTAATGCTGAATGCCAAGCGAGGCAGCTGTTAGTACCATATTTTAAAGCCATTGGTATGACTCGACAGGGGTTCGAACCCACGACCTCCCGCATTCGAGGCGGACGCTCTAACCACTAGGCCACCGGAGTGATTCCCAGGAAGTGTAGTCGTACGACGGTTATGCCCCCAAACCACGCCACATCCTAAGGGCTGACCTTAGGCCGATTGAACCGTTTTGGCCTAATTGGGCCCTGCGCTCACAGGGGCTCGTCTATTTAGTAATTTTTAAAATATATCTAGAGAAAGTTATTTTTAGTTCAATATCGTTTAAAACTTGTTTAAAAGTTTATTTCCAAATTCCGTATTCACGAGGTGGGGGTGGGAGAGGCGTAAATGCAGGGGGCCCCGCCAAAATGATCGAAGTTGGGCATCGCGTTGCTAAGGCCGTTCTTGCACACACACACACACACACACACACACACACACACACACACCATGCTAAAATGTAATAAATTATCTTTATAAAATCTCTACTCCAAGCCATCGAAATGGATTAGATTCAATACGTTCAAATGAATTAGATTTGCCGTTTGCTAAGCGAGTTATCAGCATAACGTAAATTAATAACTCGCCGACTAGCTAACAAATTAGGCCAAATCGTCTTAAATCCCTGGACTGAGCACACGCCAGAGGCGCGTTTAAGCTTTTATTTCTGGATTAACCATTCATCTTTCCGAAACAGTAAATACCTTGGATACTACTCTTATCTCACTAATTCTTAATTAAGGGTCAAAAGTTTGGACATTTTAATAAAACAAATGCCTTTTAATGGTTGTAGTTAGACATTTCTGAAAAAAATATTATATTCTTGGTATTACAAAATCTACTCAAAGTGATTTTGTTTTATGGAAAATTAAAGAGATACATAAAGATCAATATATATATATTAACTGAATTCTAAAATACTGAACTGAATTTAAACCTCTGGTGATAAAAACTATATATCAGTCATAACCTAATGTTTACTGGCATGGATATCAGTACTAGCATGGATATCAGTACCGGATATCAGTACTGGCATGAATATCAGTACTAGAAAGTTGTTCTAGTTGTAGTTGTCGGGCTTAACGCCATTTTTCAGCACACGATAGGCTATACATGGCAGCCAATATTAATGGGTGAGGAAGAAACAGGAAATCTCCAGAAAGAACCACCGACCCACGAGAAACTACTGGCAAACTTTCTCACATATCCACATTCGCCGAACCCTAGACTCGAACCTACGCAGACTGAAGTGAGATGGCAGTGATCCGTAACGGACAGCGCTTTAGACCACTCGGCCAGTCATGTCCGCCAAGTACTGGAAAGAAAAAAAAAATGGACGGCACTAGTTTCGGATTTATTAAATGGTTGTTGTCTTTGGAAGTATAGATAAATGAAGATGTTGATTCAATCATGGAAATCTAGAATCAAAGAATATTCAATAACTAGATTGTATAGAATTTTTTGTTGTAAAACGTTGGATATCAGGAGTATTTTGGTATAATAACAGTGAACAAAATTAGAAATCTGTATTTAAAACAAAGCATGTCTTCCAACAAGAACAAAGGACTTACATTTTTGCTATGTATTGGAATATCAACGTTATCTGCTGCTAAGGAAGAGGCGTAACAGTTCTAGAAAGGCCAAAGTACGCTTAAATTTATGAAATTACTAAAACTTTCATAGATTATATATATATATATATATATATATATATATATATATATATATATATATATATATATATATATATATATATATATATATATATATATATATATATATATATATATAATAGTGTGTGTGTAAATTTAATCATATTTTCATACATGACATTATTCTTTCTCCTTACTGATGGTCACTCGCATTTTCTCACAATAGCGTGACAATATATGTATTTAATAACTGAAGCCAGTGGTCACAGGTAGGGAATAGATACTAATATTTTAACTTTTCTCTAACACTTTAATATTTATACGTGTCGGACATTCGCCAACGTTCAGGTCTCAAACCCAGCCTCAGGCAGTTTGTTATCTTTAGGTGAGTCACGCGCTAATTGTTAATACTATAACTTTTGAGTTTTCATTTGCATAGGTATTTGGAAATAAAACGTACTTGTCAATAACGAACATCTATCAGGATTTCATCTAAGCAGGATCGTTGAACGGAAAACCCCATACAATGTGGTTAGGATCTGTTGATTACGTGGTAGTTTATAATTTTATATGACACCGAGTCAGGCTTGGCTAACAAATACTTTAATACTCGGTTTGTCCGAGGTTATGTGATTTCAAGGAGACTAGATTACAAGAGTGAAGTACATTGATAAAATCATTTGCGAGTATAAATTATTCCTTATAAAGAGTCAAGCTTCGTTATCCTTATCTGCATGATATAATTTTAATTGGAAAAATAATCTTCGATAGATTTGGCTTTAGATGGACTGTACCTATGTATGTATGTATGTATGTATGTATGTATGTATGTATGTATGTATGTATGTATGTATGTATGTATGTATGTATGTATGTATGTATGTATGTATGTATGTATGTATGTATGTATGTATGTATGTATGTATGTATGTATGTATGTATGTATGTATGTATGTATGTATGTATGTAGGTAGGTAGGTAGGTAGGTATGTATGTATGTATGTATGTATGTATGTATGTATGTATGTATGTATGTATGTATGTATGTATGTATGTATGTATGTATGTATGTATGTATGTATGTATGTATGTATGTATGTACGTATTTGAAGGACTCACGGTATTAATACTATGGAAAACAAGAAACCAGTCTAGAAATGGATGTAGATGAAATATAGCAGAGATGGGTTTGGCTGGCCAGGATGGGTTGATAATGAAAGTTGAATTTGAGTAAGAAGAAAGTTTTGACAGCTTATTCTAGTTGTAACTGAAAATAATATCAGTACAATATATTATTGATGAAACTGAATTTAGAAGACTCATGAATGAAATCAGAACCTTACTCTTTGCTGCGATATTGAAAACACATGTATAAAACATACGTAGATCCAGAAAATGCAGCAGCTCTCTACACAGAAGGTGCCATGAAGGATATGTCGATACACTACATAAGTTGCTCTCATCTACTTGCATTGGACTTTTCCTTGAAATAAACAAAATTTCATAAACGTTTTACATTTGTAAATAAAAGCAAAACTAATTGGCGACACCTCCCAGGTTCCAAAGTCCAATGAGGATGAGACATGACAGTGAGAGAATTCCCATCAATTTCGGGGACATTTCGAGGGAATTCCCATCAGTCCCTAGGACATTTCGGAATATTTTTGCAACCAATAGTAACCAGGAAAACATTTGCTACTCCAAATTAAACAACATTAGCACCTTTACCGTCAATACTCGCTTATAAATCGAACCTAAGTGCAAAATGTAGAGATACAAATCTGCATAATGCAAAGGCAGATAGGGGTCTATGCAGTTTGTTTGGAGTGATCAGTAGAACAAACAACATAGACCCTGATCTGCTGGCGCATTATGTTCTTAGCATCTGAACTCTAATTACAATAAATCATATTCGGTATATAACATACCTTAATTTTTCCAATGAAGGCTCAACTCCAATATGAAAGACCGGTTAGAAACCTAAATTCGTTTCCAAATGACAAGCTAAAGATTGTAACAATTCGTGTGTGCGCCTTCGCCCTAATGTATGCAACAGTTCCAATCAATCTTGAAGTTGTCCTTGCCAAAATATGATAATAGGGTAGCATTAATAAGCAATAATCAAGTGTATACATGTTTCGTTGTAGATGAAAATCTACACACTGAACTATATTTACTGTAACAATCATCGACACAATTTTGATCACAAGAGGATAAAGAAACTGTAAATAAAATATTTGCATAGCAAAAGTTTCTTCAGGTTATTTTACCTAATTGTGTACAACACATTATCCTGCCGAGAGTGAAAATGCTTGAATTCTACTAATTCAGCTCACTTACTAATGAATAATGATTTATTAACAGAGACCGATCGATATATATATATATATATATATATATATTTATATATATATATATATATATATATATATATATATATATATATATTTATATAATCATCATCATCAGAACCATGAATTTCCCAAACTTAGTTGCCCTGAGACTGGTATAGTAGGTGTCATTCGCAACTGCTAGGTTAATCCTACCTGGAATGCATTTGGAGAATTACCGTTTCCACCCAATCGGCTATTTACGAAACAAGAATGTACCCAAATTTCATAAGTACCGGTGTTCAAAACCATTTACTAAGTTGCGATGGTGCATTATTAACATCTCCGTCAATCCCAGAGTCAATCCAAATTTAGAAATAGCCTAGATAGGCCTGATTTCTTTTCTCACGAACAAAAATAAAATCCGGCGAACAAAGTGCGTGATTTTTCTGTACACCTTACACTCTGTATTTGTGTGTGTGTGTGTGTGTGTGTGTGTGTGTGTGTGTGTGTGTGTGTGTGTGTGTGTGTGATTAAGATTGTTAACGTAGCTTTAACAATTTTTCAGTGATATCGCTACGATGTCTTCTGCAGTGGGTCGGTAGTTCTTTCCGCGGATTTCCCGGTTTCTTCCTCCGCCATGAATACTGACCGCCATGTATAGCCTATCGTGTGCTGAAAAATGGCGTTAAGCCCAACAACAACATCTGCAATGTGGCAGTTATAGTGATGTCTAGCACTGGGACATCATGCTGCAGACATGCTGCATGATGTCCCAACCAGTTACATTATCCTGAACCAGGATAATCAGTCCTAACACTAACTTCTTAATACTGAACGTCAAGCGAGGCTGCTGTAAGTACCATATTTTTTAAAGTCTTTGGTATGATTCAGTCTTGGTTCGAACCTGCAACTTCCCACATCAGAGACGGACTCTCTAACCACTAAGACTACCGGAGTAGTCTCACATGGTATTTTTCTGCACAAAAATCATGTTTTACAAGACCTACCAAAGTTGGGCATACATTCATGCCAAATTTGCTAATAATGATGAGATAGGATAGCACAAACGTGTCGCAAGTATTACCAAGTTTACCTCACGACCATTCACAAGAAACTACATTTGCAACTTCCAGATCAATTCTGCGCATCATACCCCGAGTATATGCCTATAGCTGCATTCGGACGTCTTCGGCTATTTGCAAAACAAGTATTAACTGAGAATTTGTGAGAGGTTGCGAATACATGGAATTATTATTTCATTTGTACCATCTAGGTTAATTCTACAATCTATCAAATCGTAAGTTAGCAGTGCTATCCCTAAATAGATTGTGATTTTTACGGAGAAATTTAGGAAAGTATTTGTTTTCTTTTTGTTAATTACTGCTCCTACGTACATCAGATGTAAATTTTTGTCTCCCAAAAAGCCGCGGGCATTTCATTTGTTCATTGTCAGCATTTTAATTGCAGCTGGATCGCACGTGCTACTCGTGAGAATCCACGTGTTTTGCACGTCTTCCGATCTTTAATCAACGAAGGATAGTGGTTCAGTTTGTTAGAATGGGAAACAGAGTTGATGATACGCGTGCATATACCCCTCAGTCTTGTTTAAACATTCATACACTTTATTGAATCGTTGATCACGAGACGTGAGATAATTTCTAATACCAATTAAACGCACTCGTGAATACATTGTGCTACTGATAACTTTACGTGGTGAATTTATAACGGTGTGTGTGTGTGCTTGTGTGCGTGCGTGCGTTTATGTAAGTATATAATAAATGTCGACATTTACAAATACATGTATGCACTATTCGCATCAGCTCTTTAAGAATAATCTTCCATGCGGAAGTTTCAGTAATGAAAAGTTTCTAGATCTTGGAAGGTGAAATGACCGTTATTTACAGGAAATCAACTATGGCCGTCATTTACAGAAAACCAACATATCTTTTAAAGTTCAATAGTTTATCACGTGTGTGTGTGTGTGTGTGTGTGTGTGTGTGTGTGTGTGTGTGTGTGTGTGTTTATTGGACTCAAAATCGTAATATTTTGCATGAAGATAGCTGTCGGTGTCTTCGAGTAGTTCTCAAGTGATCTTGTAACATAATTAGGTATTAAACAAACTCTCTCTCTCTCTCTCTCTCTCTCTCTCTCTCTCTCTCTCTCTCTCTCTCTCTCTCTCTCTCTCTCTCTCTCTCTCTCTCTCTCTCTCTCTCTCTCTCTCCCCTTTTAAGAGGTTTTTAATGTTTTATTTAGATAGCCGTTTGTTTTCAAGCATCTAAATAATCAAATTTAAAAAAGGAAGCACTTTGATGCATTGTTTTCTTCGTAAACTGTTCAGGTCACATATTACATTTAGGAAATAAGAAACTGAATGCATTGGAAGACAGTATAAGCTAAACTGTCCACTTATAACGATTAACTAGCGTCCTTAAAAAGCAAAGAATTGGAAATATCTCTATTCTTCATGTTAATTCTAATAGTGACAAAATTAGTCATACTGAGTTGTGATCAAATTCCGTACTTTACTTAACTTAGGCTCGATTCTTTGTCCCCCCCCCCATCAATCTTTCCCAGTTAATATTTTGAAGGAGGTTGTAACCGCCTTCACGTATATCCAACAGGCAGGCGCTTTGAGTATTAGTCATCAATCCATAGTGTTTAATATATGCACACTTGATATTGTAACACCAACCTGCATGACGCCCACAGATACGCCTACTTGTGTATTCAGCAAAGTAGAATATTGGTGAAAACGTAAAATGACGTTCATAATATAGAAGGACCTGGATGTCTATGGCACATTCAGCTAAGTCTGTCTGGATGTCTATGACACATTCAGCTAAGTCTGAATGTCTATGGCACTTTCAGCTAAGTCTGGATGTCTATGGCACATTCAGACATTCAGCTAAGTATGGATGTCTATGGCACATTCAGCTCAGTCTGGATGTCTATGACACATTCAGCTAAGTCTGGATGTCTATGGCACATTCAGCTAAGTCTTCATGTCTATGGCACATTCAGCTAAGTCTGGCTGTCTATGGCACATTCAGCTAAGTCTGGATGTCTATGGCACATTCAGCTAAATCTAAGCCATTCCAGCCCGATGAGATGAGTCATAAAACAACCCATACAGATTGAAGAACTGGACAAAGTGGTGGCAATTCAAGTACCAATGAATCTGTCCAGCCAGTCTAATATAAAATCGAATATCTACTTCATAATAAGACTAATTTGCAATAAAAGGGTTTAATGCTATTAGGTAATTAAAGGGGTTTATGGGCATTTGTAATAAAATGGCTTTAAAGCGAATATGTAATAAAAGGGCTTTAATGTAATAAAGGGCTTTAATGCTAATATGTAATAAAAGGGTTTTAATGCTGACATGTATGTAATAAAAGAGCTTTTTTGATAATATGCAATAAAGGGGTTAATTCTTATATGTAAAAAAGGGTTTTAATGTTAATATGTAATAAAAAGGCTTTATTGCTGATATTTGAAAAAGAGCTTTAATGATAACATGTAATACAGGACTTTAATTCTAATATGTAATAAACAGGCTTTTTTGCTCAGGTATACATTAAACTTGCATGTCAAGTTACTGAAAAGAATATACTTCTAAAATAGCTCGTGTGTATGACATATCCACATGCTTATAATATTACTTTCGAAGAGAAAATCAGTCACATTCTTTGAGACTTCAAAAATATCAAAATATGTTAAGAGATATAAATAAAGTGACTCTCAATTACATAACAAATTTTGAACACTTGCCTGTCTACTCTGGGCCATTAGGAAAACCATGTTGACTGTCAGATTAAAATTTAAAACTTTCATTGATAGTTGATATTATGACCAGACTGATTTTGCAGTGTTGTTCATAATAACATGCAGTGTTGTACTTGACACACAATGCAAGTCTTGCGTTTGACAATACGAACATTGTTGTACTTGACATGTACAGTGTTGTACTTGACAATATTCACAGTGTTGTACTGGACAATATTTCACAACTTAAATGCTTCACCCAAGGTCTGCCTCCTGGAATACTATGAATAATTCTGTTGAATTTCAAATCAAAAGCGTCTTGAAAAAATCGAATGTTGGCTTGTCACTTAAAATAAACTTTTTCGACTTATCCACGTTTAAAGTTACCATACATGTTCTATATTTTAGCACGGTTTTTATACATGTTCTATATTTTAGTACAGTTTTTATCCATATTCTAGATTTTAGTACAGTTTTTATATATGTTATATATTTTGGTACAGTTTGTACGACCTGCATTATGTACATTATGCTATGTGACAGCAGACAGACTCGACATGATCAATGTCATAATTCACTTTAAAATCTGTCCGTCTAAATAGATACTGGAAATACTTCCTAATTACACATAATTGTAGAATTTACACACTTATATATTTAATTAAACACGTGGAATTGATAATAGTTATAGGAAAGAAAAGACATGCAATACGAAATTCGTTTACACTGTGATACATTAAGAAAGTTGTTATGTTTCGAAAGAAGTTTCTCCTTGCCTTCCTTACCCTGCTGCTTGGAGCACCTTCCCTCAACGGAATCAATTGCTATTTCTAAATTGATTCAGAATTCTGAAGGATTTGTTGTGAGCGATATTTTTTTCTGAACAGGGAAACCAAAGGTAGAATGTTCATGTACGCCACGCCACCTGTAATGTAAGGTCAAGTTCAATTATGTGAAAATAAACCCATGGTTTCAAAGAAACGTAATAACATGGCGATAACAACCAGAGAAATTGACATGGAAATTAGTCATACAGTAACTGTTGAAAAAATACACACTTTTTAATATTTTTTAATATTAAAAATGCACTTATTCATGACAATTCATTTTTATACTAATCTCTTGTCACAAGAAAACAAGAATTTTATACTCTGCAAACTGAATCTGTTCTTCATATGCCTTCTTGTGGGTGATGAAAAACGCGTGTTGTAAATGGCTTTTATTTATTATCCCTGCATATATTCATCAGTATGATTTTAGTTAGTGTAGGTGAAGATCAGTAGGGCGTTAGATCATCGTTCTTGCTTCGATGATGAAGGCTAATGGGTATTCGAAACGAAACAGCTCAATCCAAGCGATTTGCATGCGCACTTCACCTTGTCATAATGGGAAATCCGGTTCATACAAATGAATGCAAAACTTTACATATTCTCATTACGTGTACAATTTATTTAATATAGACCGCTCCGCTGGCCTAAGTGATTAGCGTCCGCCTGGGATGCGGGAGGTCGCGAGTTACGACCTCGACAGTGATACCAATGACGTAAAAAATGGTAGAAACATCTGCTTCCCTATACGCTCACCATTAAGAGTTTAGTGTTAGGACTGGCTGGCTTGGAGTCAGGATAATGTGACTGGGTGAGATATGATGTCTGCAGCAAATATTCGAGATATAACTGCGATTATTTATTAGTTGATTTGTTATCCAAGCAATACAATTTATACGCTTTTCAAAAGTTAGCTTCCTTTATCTCCGACGTTACTTAATTTGATAAACCCCGTTTGATATATCGTTATACAGCAATTGTCTTAAAATCATTCGGTACCATCTTTGTCAAAAATCTCACAACTGCAGCATGTTCTGTTAATCATGGTCCATCGCTTTCTTAATCAGCTTTGTTATTTGCGACGGTTATTGTAGCAGTTTCTGTTTTAACAAAGGTAGGAAACGTTTTGAGATAGAGAACGCGCATTGAAGCGAATAGTTCCGAACCATAAACAGTACTGAAAATCAATGCGCCCATCAAGAAGTTAAACTAATGTCTGTAGAAATATATTAGATGATCATAATTTCATTTAATTCAGTGAGAAGAATGTAAATAAGGCCTGACTTTATAGAACGTAATCAGATCGACAAAATAGAAATAGTAAACACCTTTAATGACAACTATGTTTTATTAGTCCTGATAAAAAAAAGTTCACTGTCCAGAAATTGGATATCGCTTGCTGATTATTCAAGAAGTGAGTATTGATCCACAAAGAATTTACGTAAATTTGCAGATAAATGCTGGCAGATAGACCAACAAGCAATCGCGGAGATTTTAACTTTGAACCTGGTTATCACAGTTGATTGAGATGCTCAAAAGCGTACGCGATAAATGCATTCCTTCACAGCATATAAACAGACCCAACGGCGACGTCACCCTAACTGCAAAAACATGATGCAATGAATGTGTAGCTTGATAATCAATTCTAATTATGTATACGACTTTAAAAAAAAAAATCCTGGCGAGCTTAAAAAGAAACCAATACAACAAACAAACGATGTCTTCAGCGACTTCCACTCCACCACAACATCCAGACAGAGTTTATAGGCGGTTACAACTGTTCATATTACGACTGATATTATTCTTAGTCCCCTTTTCCTTTCTTCATTTTTACAGCACGCTAGGAAATTTTCCTATAGTGGAACAATTTCTCGCGGTCATAGTTCTTGATTACCTTCAACAGACTCGAAGCTGGAATATAAGTGAGACCGAATAAACCAATTCAAGATCGACTTTGTTCTTTTTGTAACGTACATGGAGATGAATATCATTTTGTATATCAATACTTTGGGCAAAGATCAAAGGGCGAAATATATATAAAAAAAATTTCAAAATATAACAAATATGGTTAAATGTATTGAACTTAATACACAGATAGCAATTTTTGAAAATTCATTTTACCTACTATCATTTATAAAGCTTTGGCGCATAGAAATGCTGTAGTATATTTAGATACCTTGGAAATATTTCGACTATTACTCCAATGTGACTGAGTTACATAACTTTTAATTTTATCTTAGTGACATTATTCATAATGTGTGTATATATATATATATATATATATATATATATATATATATATATATATATATATATATATATATATATATATATATATATATATATAGAGAGATAGATAGATAGATAGATAGATAGATAGATAGATAGATAGATAGATAGAATAAACTGACGACGAACAGTACGAAACTAGTAACTAACTAGCCTAAGCACTTTCGACTCCTAATGAGTCTTTTTCAAAGGCAAATACAAAACATATATACGACAAACAAATAAACACAAAAACCTCTACATGACTGTCTTCACATGTGCTAAAACTATAAATACAACCAGCTTGTATAGACTAGTTGCGGAAACTGAAAACGTTGTATAATTCCCTAAAAGTCTACAAGCCAATGCGATATCTATTTTTACTTTTTGTACATTTATGTAACGCATATTATATCCCGGATATTTGATTCTATACCGGTTATTCTTTAGTAAAAATTGAAGAATAATAAGAAGATTTAGAAAATGTTAAATTCTACTAGTGAATAGTTTTCATTTTCTAGTCTTTTTGGTTTAGACCGCTTGGTTTCAATGTTCTAAGGCGGCGTATCCAGTATGATTCCTTTTCCTTCCTGGTTTCGGAACTCCAGCTGTGGTTGTTAGCAATAGCGATAAGTATTATATCACTGAAAGTGTGGCCAGGGGAGGAGAAATCAAATCAGCAACCATTAAAGAACTAAAACATCAGCTCAATTCCGTCTCAACAGAAGAACAATTGAAAACGTTTTACTTCAAATTAAATAAAGATCAACAAAGACTCTCTTCGAAACTATCCAAAGTCAGAAATAGAAAACTTAGATGTCATGATCTACAACCAAAGGACTGTTGTGTAGAAACTTCAATTGACGAAATTTCTTCTAAAAACAACCGTAAGAAGAAAAATCGCCGCAAAAGGAAGAATCGCAAACACTCTGTAACAAACACTAATGCAACTGTTACTAACACAGTGGTCAACATCTCCAGTTTAGCGCTTAGGCTAGTTAGTTACTAGTTTCGTACTGTTCGTCGTCAGTTTATTGCATCTATTTTAATTAATCCCTGACACACGTGATCCCTTGGTGGATCCAGTACGCTTGAAAGGGTTGTTATTCGCCATATGACTTGTATTCTTTATATATATATATATATATATATATATATATATATATATATATATATATATATATATATATATATATATATATATATATATATATATATATGTATCCCTACGAAAAAGTTTCGTTAATTAACCTGCTTTTTTAAATTGCATTTGCCTACCCATGTAATTTCGTTTCTTACTGTTTTAAACCAATCTGGTGGCCTAATAGATAGAGCATCAGCCTTGGACGCTGAAATTCGTGGGTTCGATCCCTGGCCGTGCCATACAAAAGACTTTCAAAATTGGTATTAACAGCTGCCTCGCTTGGCGCTTTATTGTTAGGACTGGTAGATCTGGTGTCAGGATGATCTGACTGGGTGGGACATCAATCTACATGTCTGCAGCATGATGGCCCGGTGCTAAACATCACTATAAACTGTTATACTGCAGACATCCAAGCGATATGACTGAAAAATAATAGAAAAAGCTATATTAAAAATCCAAATCTTACACACACACACACACACACACACACACACACACACACACACACACACACACACACACACACTTTGTATATTGTAAATTCCAGATGATGATACCTTTTCGTTAATTGTATCATCAGCCATTCAAGTCAGTTGATTGAAATAAAATGTACACTCAAAATCCATCGGCCCATTGCAATGGATACAACTCATCATCATATCATGGTTTTCTACAGGTTTGTTTCCTTTTGAAATGATAATGATCTACCCAGTTTACAGGATTATATTCCGTGTGGTGCATAAAGTATTATGGGTATTGTCTCTGAGCAACTGGTATCCAGATAGTTCTTAATTTTCAGCTAAAGTCGGTGTACTTGGTCATTTTTATTTTGTCTTTTGTTAATTGCCACACTACTGAATACTCAAATATTGTCCAAGATTTCCCTTTTTTTTACCCATCACACTTTTCTTCATCCTTTTGCGCATCTTCGTCGAATGTGATCACAAACTAATAATGATCACAAACTAATAGTCATCACAGACTAATAACCATCACAAACTAATCACCATCACAAACTAATAGTCATCACAGACTAATAGCCATTACAAACTAATAGCCATCACAAACGAATCACCATCACAAACTAACAAACTAATCGTCATCACACACTAACCGCCACCACTGACTATTTGTCCAAAAGTTCGTGGTATTTGGTAATAGATCAAAAGCTTGTCATTGCTACTGGACAGTTATCCCCATGTTTTTATATCGCATAAGACTGTCGCTAGCGGTATTCTTTTGAACCTTACCCTATTTAAAATAGGATTTAAAGTTGCTACATTGGACCTAAAAAAAAAAAACAACAGATATTACATGCATTTTCTGGCTTCGGCCAGTGTATATGGGAAAGCTGTTAGTAGCTTCCCGTGGGTCAGTGGGTCATTTTTGTTTGCCCGGGCATTTCCTTTACTGGCCGCTATGTATAGCCTATATTGCGCTGAAAAATGGCGTCAAAACCAAACAATAACAACGAGCATCTTCAAAAACAAGTTCAAATGACGGTCGTATTCTGATGACGCTTGTTTAATATTCGATGCTTATCTGCTTTTATTAAAGACAACCTTGCATATCTTTAAGGATCTCGCATTGATTTCGGGTCTGTACTGTAAGATTTTAAATCAAAGCTATTTTGAACAGGTAATTAAAAAATTAAATGAAAATATTTTCAGCGTCCAAGTTTAGATTACTTACAAGAAACGTCTAATTAACCTTGGAGGACTGGTTAATTATCCTATGCCTACATGAATGCAAGGTCAAATGGATATCGTAAATTAAATGGCCCTGACAACACGAGAACTGATCAAAATATTTGCTAAAAAGGAAGAGCAAAGTATTCTTACAAGATTCCTGACATTTTCTGGTCAATACCGATTGACAATTGTCTAATTCGAATCTACAGCTTACTGGTCAAGATTACGACGCTCTAGCTACAAAGAGACCGTGGCTCCCTCGATAAATGCTCTCAGCATTTATATTTTGATGTTAGACCTCTCCTTAGAGACAAGATACAGAGAAATGCACCATCAAACATCCGCTGCCATGACATTTTTTTTGTAAGATTATAACTTACACAATCACAATAATGTTGCCATTAAGGTGTGTTGTGCGATGCTTTAATGTCAAGATGGGTTTATCAAACCGGTGAGGCTTAACATTGTATTCAATCTAAATCTAGAGAAATCTCGCATCCTGGGACAATGGCGAGACGACAATAAAAGGGTGCAGAAGAGAAATATTGTTCGCAGTTCTTGCTTGGCCGAACATACAATTGAATGACATGACAGTTTAATTTTATCTTTATGACTGGATTTTAACCGTTCTACTTTAATCACCCGATTTGGGTGCCACGGAGAATTAGATTCCGTTACATACAAGACTGGGCCAATAAGTTGTATTGACGGCTGGCATAGACCATTTCATCGACACTTCGGCTAACTTCGTAATTTACTCAGAATTTCGATCAGATGGCGGGTGGTCAGCTGACTACAATATCCACTTGATAGCTGGTGGGCAAAACATGACGGACGCTGCAGCATCAACATCAACTGTTTCAACTACAACATCGTTGATAGAGTTGAAAAATTCAACAGCGATGTTGTAGCAGATATTGACAAAAATTAATATTGGAACTATCCTATCATATTTTCTGGAAACCAGGGCCGATTTTAAAGCCATACTAGAGAGTATCTTTGAGCTGTTTACATCTGAACATGTACAATGATGTGGTAAGCGGCACAGTACACATGAAAAGGTCAATGTCTATCTCATCTAACCCGCAAGCCTGTCAAGATTTGACTTTAAGTTCATTGTGTTACGACGCTATGGTCATAAATTAAGAAAGAAGCAAAAGCAAAACGTTTTGTAAAAATTAACAAATAATTAAGTTATCAAAGTTCTAAAATGAAATATAAAAAACTTTACAGCTTTATGAATTTAATCCAAAATAATCCTAAATCGTTCAATTTAAGTCCTGAATGAATTTCAGATCCTTGAATGTACATATCGCAATGATTTTGTCCAGAATTTATTTGAATAATTCACAATAGTACCAGAATAATGTTCAAGCCCAATGAACACTTTGTAATACCAATACATAATCATAATGAACAATCCTAACAAAAGTCTCTTCACAAATTATCTAAACATAAACCAAATACGTCTGCAGACTGACTACATAATATGAAGAAAAAGAGTCTAAAATAGGAATGAATCCAAAAGAGACATGATTCTGATTGTTCAGTTCTCTCCTTATATACTCGTTCAAGAGTATATTTCGACTATGTGTCATAACATACCACATGAGAGATCTTAGTACACGATCTAATATTTCACAATACCTAATATTGTTACTCATCCAATGAAAAATAATACGATTCTTCTCAGAACCCACTAACCAATCAGAAATTAAAAACCCATCTAATATACTCACGGCGAGGTCAAAATGTCTTCTTTTTATTCCTTTCTGGTGTTCATGTTATACACAAGTTCAAAAGTAAACAACAAAGACAAATAACAAAGACAAGAGGATAAATACAAATTTAATAACAAAAATGACAACATCAAAACATAGAGCATCATCAATAATAATAAAAATGGCAACATCAATAAATACAACATCATTAATACTAAAAATGACAACATCAACGAATACATCATCAATAATAATAACAATGACAACATCAACGTATACAGCATCATCATTTTAGTAACATGACTAATATTTTTTTTTTTAGAAAATGTGTTCAAGAGACCTTATGTTGTATTTAGCAAACAGACAATACACGAAAACAGGATCCATGCCCAAACCCGAAATACACTCAAAGGCCCCAAAGTCATTAACATTTTGGATTTGTACATTTTAGAAGGACGAAATATTTATTAAAATTGTGTCAAAGTGTAATCAATAGAGTATCAAGTTAGTCAGACAGGTGTCGGGGGATGGGGTGGGCAATAAAAAGATAGACTCTAACGTGAAAGAAAGGAGTAGAAACTCCACCATTATGTCATAAAATGTTGACTTACACAAACAAAATTAGTAATTGACCAAACTTAATTGTCTGCAAGTCCCACCCTACTCTCATCTAGCAACTAGTTATCTGTGTATGTAGCTGTATAACGCACCAAGGCAACAGTCACTGGGCTAAAGTGTAACATTAAATTTGTAATAAAATGCAAAAGAGAAAAGTCCTGATTTTATTATTATTATTGGTTATTGTTGGTTTTCCCCAATGCCCTCTTCAAAATCTCAATGGTTCTGTTCCAAACACAGTTGAAAGAGGTCTGGAACTGCCACTGTCTTTATTCTGGAATAATTAATAAAATTTAGCATTACTGGAACTAATAAATCCGACTTATTGACTAGATTCCTGTAAAGAATATTTGCCAACGTAATTGACTTGTCCATCTCTTGTGTTTTGACGCAGAGGTCTAGTCAAGTAAAACATCCATTATACATTGAACTGGTTTCCTATACCATCAAATTTGTACTTTAAAGTACTGAAACCAAATGACAGATCTTGGATAGGAGCTGGTGCATCAACTTGTGTTTTATTGTCTGTTTAGCACTTCTGCTGCCGAATATTGTCGAAATGATTTACGAATGATGTCAGGTGATAATATAGTCTTGTGTGTAAATAAAGGAAGACAATGTGAGTGTTGAAGCTCGCCGCTATTTCTTCGAGGTCCAGAACACGTTTAAAGCCGTACTACCACTTGTCAAAAAAGAGGGAGATAAAATTAGGTGGACTTAGACATTGGGGACTTTGGTAGGCGGAGTTGAGGCGGAAAGCCGGTACGCTCTGTTACAATACGCTTCATACGCTTCATAAGGTCTTTTTTGGGGTCTCTGACCTCTATGGGTTAGGAAAAGGCCTACCACCAAGGCTAAGTGCCCTCTTAAAGGGACTGCAGTCTATGCCTGGGACTGCAAGCAGTCGTATAAGCCTTAGGGCAGTAAGTGACTTAAAACCCGCTACCTTACCTTAACAACAGAACGGACGGTTAGTTGGGGCCGTTGAACAAAGTCGACGTGTTTTCTGAGCTCCCGGACATTAAGGATAATATTGGATGATTCACTACATATAACGGACACTACACTTAGAAAAGGCTGAGGTAAAGTAAAATCTAGTTAAATTCTACTTAAATCACGAATATAAATATTATTATCAGTATAATTAAATTTCTACTGTCGTTATTATCATAGACTCAATCTAAATATATAATGAATCTAACTATTACATTAAATAACTCACTACTATGACTAACAATATAAAATATACCCTCTCTTAATAATTATAAAGCAAATTGACTAAACCCAAAACTCTATCAGTTACAACAATTTCTTTGTCTGTGGTTGAGTAAATATGTGCTCAACTACATTTATCTTGGGCAATATTATAAAATCACACCAATTTTCCCAATAGTTATCTTAATACTACTCAATAATATAAACTCTCCACAAAAAAGATCCCTAAAACTTTAATAGAAAAGAAAATTAAACATTAATTTTCGCCCGCCAGACAAAATTCTCCCTACTCAATGTCGGGTAAAATACTGAACCCGGTTACAAATTAGGTAATACAATATAAATAAGCCTTCAATCTAAGATTGCATTTGATTGGCCAAAATTTAGGCGCGCTCCCCCATACAGAAAATTCAATATCGGGCCAGAGTAGGATTGAAAATTAAATCTACAATAACCAATCAAATATGGCATTCTAATGACGTAAGCAGGAAATTCAGCATTAGCCTAACACTCCCCACTTTGTCACAAATTCAATAATTCTGAGAACTATGCTCACTTATTAAAACTTATTATAAAATATAAAGCTAAAAACATTAATTTAGATCTATTGTAATGAGAACCCTAGCAATTATTACTCCTTACCTTTAGTCAAATTAGCCTTAGTTATAAGCATAAATAATTAAATCATAACAATAATCATAACTATTTTTAACATATATTTTCTGTATGTGTATTTTAATTTTCTTTATAGTAACTATATATACTCTAAGTAGTATTGATAACCATCTATAAAACTCGAACTCAACTCCAGATCGGATTGAAATCAACAAAGACCACAGAGGAGTTTTCCATCACGTCCGCACATCTATACAGCAAGTTACACCAAAAAAAAAAAACAAACAAAAAAAAAACAAAAAACAAAGAATAAACAAAAAACAAAAAGGAATATAGGAATATACAGCAAGTTACACAGGGGAGCCTCAGCTGGCCTGTTGAACAGAGCGGACGTGTTTTTTTGCGCTCCCGGACTTTAAGGATAATATTGGATGATTCCTTTCACATTGAGGACACTGCACTAGGAAGAGCTAAGGTAAAGTACAACCTACTTAAATCTACCTAAATTATAAAAGTCTATTTAACATCTACATTACCTCATAGCTATAAATTAATTGTCGTTACTAAAAACACTATGTAAATATATAATACTTAAAGCCAACTAGTACTGAATTTTACCACCTCAAACAGCCCATACTACAACTAACGATGTAAATATACTCTCCCTTACAATTTTTGTTACAAATTTTTTAACATATTGGATAAAAACCAATCTATTAATTAAAAAACTCCTTTGTTCTTACAGAAAACTCCTTTGTTCTTACGGAAACAAGCACGTGGACAGCCAAAATATACACTGGACAGTGGTACTACTCCACAACAATAACCTCAAAATATATTATAAATATTTAATCATTCAACCCCTACATGAATATCTACTTAATCTCATAGCTATTAATTAATTGTCGTTACTACAAACACAATGTACATATATAATACCTAAAGCCAACTAGTACTGAATTTTACCACCTCAAACAGCCCATACTACAACTAACGATGTAAATATACACTCCCTTACAAATTTTTAACAATTTTTTTAACATATTGGATAAAAACCAATCTATTAATTAAAAAAAAATAAACTCCTTTGTTCTTACGGAAAATTCCTTTGTTCCTTTGCTCTTACGGAAACAAGCACGTGGGCAGCCAAAATATACACTGAACAGTGGTACTACCCCACAACAATAACCTCAAAAGTTTATTATAAATATTTAATCATTTAACCCCTACATGAATATTCAATAAAAGTTTTTTTTTAAAAAAAAATAAAATAAAATAAAATTTAAATTTAAACACCAACTAACAGTAAAATTCCCCTTTCAACATACCGGGTTAATATTATACCAGCTAACAAATCAGATAATAAGAAATACATAAACCCTAAACTAAGGCTGCATCTAAATGATCGATTATAACAGCGCTTAAACAGAAAAGATAAACATACAAGCTTGAATTAAAAGAAGGATTGAAAACCAAAATCTATACCAACCAATCAAAATTTAGCACTCGAATGACGTACACAAGAAACACAACTTTAGCCCAAACGCTCCCACATAACTACTAATAAAGGTACACTATTCTCCAAATTAACGAGGAATAAAGATAAAATCTGAATCATCCAATATTACACAGTAAATAATACGAAACAAAGAAGAAAGGACCAAAATCATACAGGGAGGAGAGGGGAAAGAAACAAACAGTTAGCTGAATGAAACCTACCAAAAGTACAGCTTAAAAACATCAAATAAAGGGAATCAATAAGCCCGTATCGAATCCCTAATAACCCATCCCAGCACACAAACAATAACATACTCGCAATCATCATACCTAGTCCATAACATAAAACAGGCGCTAGGACTCATACTGGCACAAGCCTGGGTGGATCCTGAAACCTATAAGCAATGTATAGGCTAAAATTTTCCACCATGACAAGGACATATAGGTCACGACAGATAGCTAAGGGCAAATCAGGAACCTCCCACCTGATATCCCAAACTCCCAGAAGTGGAGTAGACCGATTGGCCGAATAAGCGTTAAAACTACTCCACGAGGAATAGTAATAATAAAATGTACCGATCAAATGACAGGCATAAGACTTGAAAGCACTATCAAGCCAAGCGGGGTCTTGGACCCGACCAAGACCCAAAATAAACAAAAATCCCCATAGTCGTTTTAACGATAGGGGGATTAAATGAAATGATTACATAACATCATGTACAACCAATATACTGGAAGCTCTACCAGTATATGTCCGAAGCGAAGATTTGGAGCCGACCAATTCTCAAATATGAAAAGATAATGGGACACAGTTAGCGGGGTCTTGGATCCGACCAAGACCCAAAAATAAACACTAATCCCCATAATCGTTCTAACGATTTCCTGGATTTAAGGAAAAGAATATACAACGTCATGTATAACCAATATGCTGGATACTCCACCAGTATATGTCCGAAGCGGAGAATTGGATCCGACCAATTCTCAAACATAAAAAGGTAATGGGATAAAATCAGCACCTACTGCAACCAACGGAGGACGAAAGCTGCCCACAACTAGAACAAGATGGCGGTATCAACACAACCCGAAGTCTCTACCACAAATCAACAGAGGGATGCTGCAGGACTGGATCGAAACTGTCCATCCAAGGGAGCAGTACCAACACTACCCGGAGGGTAGACTGAAAAGATTACAAACTTTCAATGCCAATAAAGAAAAGTACGTAAATTGCCTCCAAATTAAAAGGGATAGTTAGTCAGCACCAGCTAATATCCCATTAAACCCATCCCAACCCGCACACAAACAGACCTCACTTCAAAACAAATCAAGGGACTATGCAGAACTAACCACCTCCCCACTGCTGTCCCAAAACCCCAACCCTGGTACGGACAAACGATCAGCGATGAACAGTCCGGGCCGCGCGGCCAACTGTTCCAAAACGAAAAGCCTACAACCTAGGTCTTCACTTTGGCTCTGAAGACCCACGGCCCAAACAAGATCCTTTGGCAAGGCGGTCAAAATTGCACAACCACACATCCCAAAGCGGTGATAAATGTTATTAGTAGGCGGCAAACGCCTAAAGATTGGTACATATTCGAATATTATACGTACGCCAAGTACGCAAAATTAAAACTTCAATTATTTATTCAAAATTCACAACTCAGGCTCATTAGATAAATTGCACAGGTGGCTCACACAAAATTGATATAGGGACACCCGTAGGAAAAACTAGGAAAAATAAGCCACCTAACTGAAAAAAAGTTAGGTGGACAAACTTGGGGGCTTTGGATGGTGGGAGTAGCGACCCGGGTAGTGAAGTCGGTTGCAATTCTGCCATCTTTTTCGAGCGACATATTTTAAATGTTAGAGAAGGTCTTTTTAAGGGGTCAAAACAAAAGGGGCCAAGCACGAAGGCCTCGCGCCCTTCCATGGGGACCGCAGTCCAGGCCCGGGACTTTAAGCTCCCCCCATGGAAGAAGCGCAGCCCAGCTCGGGGCATAAAAAAGTGTCAGCACTGGACACCGGTGAGTCCGGCCCCGGAAGGGGGAGAGGCCACTAGCCCTTTTAAGGGCTTACAGTCATAAAACACGAAAGTGTATACATGACTATAATTACATATGACCATGGAGCAAGTTACACAAATCGTTGGACAAAATAGAGGGAGATAAAGTTAGGTGGACTTAGACTTTGGGGACTTTGGTAGGCGGGAGTTGAGGCGGAAAGCCGGTACGCTCTGTTACAATACGCTTCATAAGGTCTTTTTTGGGGTCTCTGGCCTCTATGGGTCAGGAAAAGGCCTAGCACCAAGGCCAAGTGCCCTCTTAAAGGGACTGCAGTTTATGCCCGGGGCTGCAAGCAGTCGTATAAGCCTTAGGGCAGTAAGTGACTTAAAACCCGTTACCTTACCTTACCGTGTGTGTCCTCTTATGACTGGAGTTTATGGTGGTGATGAGATACTTGTTTGACTCTACCTTAAGCCTGCTATGACTGTGTACCCTGCGACAGCCTTAGATGACAAATTTAAACGAGAAATGTACACCAAACTATTAAGGTTGCAGGTCCATTCACTTCGGAGGTGGACATCATTTGACGGTTTGCCTGTTAGATAACTCAGTGTGTTTGAGAGTAATGCTTTTTTTATTATTCCTTTACGCAGTAACCCAAGGCAACTCTCCGTTATCCATAAATATGCTTAGTATTTGTTTAATTTGTCCCATCTCGCCCAACATGCAGCTATCAATGCTCTGTTGTGACTCATTGACTTCAGTCTTATCTCACAAAATCTTTTGACAAAAAAACAACCCATACCCCAGTTACCGAAAGCGATAAATACGGCACATCTGCGGAACTTATTTGACTTTGTTAATAAATATCTGCAGTAACGTTGTAAGAGAGAATCACGTCTTGTCGTATAAAATAGATAACAAGAAGAAAGATAAACAATGATTTTTTGCAACGGAACGAAATAAACGATAGTAAATTTACATTGTGGCTAGACATTGAGATTTATATAATTATCGATTCAGTCGATAGGTATAAAACGAAAGGTAATTCTTTAAAATAAAAAAAAATTCATCTATACTCTGTTGTTAAACAAAAAAAAAATGCCAAGGCAAGTTAACATTTTGTGGTTTCGAAAGTAGTAATTTCCTAAAGTGAACAAATATGCGCTGCCAAGTTTCCTGTAATGAAAACGTTATACAACAAATAATATACCAAATATACAGAGCGCATACTATGATGTATTTACACTAGTTCCAGTGAAAAGGAATATTTACTACAAGAAAGTATTTCACATCCCTGTAGGTATATTTTTTTTGGTTAAAATTGGTCGTAGTTATCCCTTCTTCTTCTTTAAAACAGTTCATTTGTTTCTTTTTAAAGGATGCTATTTTCAATCATATTGACTAAATAAGGGCAGGATGTAGTGTATAGAGTTAAACGTGAAAAATGGTTGAAATAAAGAAGTACCAAAACTGCAAATCGAGACGCCCGAACAGTGTGGCAATCAAGACCGTAGAGAGCGATCACAGGCCATGGGGTAAGAAATACCCGGCATCTCCTAGTTCTTGTTCAAACTAATTTTTTTTTTTAAATTATAAAATTACAAAATTATTGTTCGGTCATATTGTTGATATATCTCCGTTACCTCCTTCCCCCGCCCCCGGTCGGTCCTGGCGGCAATTTGTATAGAACTATTTCCCATGAGTTCGATGAACTGGGGGAGGAATAGGCGATGCAAAGTGACGTCAAAAGGAAAAGTAAAAGGGCCGAGAATATAGGGCCCATCAACCCATCCAATTTTTTTACACTATGGAAAGAAATTAGGAACAGGCAACATACAACCCATCAAGTGCGGTAATTGATAATACGTATTTACGAGTAGAAAAAAGCATATGGTGTTGGCCTCTGATATTATTAATAATAGAGGAAGAGGCTCATCGATAAGCTCTGCATAGAGACCAAAATATAATGATTTGATGGTTACCATATCAACTTGTAATCCTGATTTTGTCGACTTCAGTAATGCAATAAAATCATTTATCATGACTACAATTAGCCACGCAGTAAAAATATTTCATTACCCTACGCTACTGTATTAAATATGTACGTCTTTGTCACTGCATGGCAATATACAATTCTTAATGTACGATTCTTCATGCAACAATACTCTCGTTTCTTTGTTACGTACTTGATCTGTGGTAGGACCAAAGTTCTCATCGAAGTCGGGGTTGGGAAAGACATTACGTTATTATCAAGCAAGCATCAAAAGTCTTTTTTGTTGAGTGGCACGTGATGTTAATTAGTTAATGAATGTGGGGACAAGATTTAATTTGAGAATGTTCTTGGCAATTCTGACATTCTATTCATTGGAAGAATACGTTTTGTTCCGTTGCTTTACTGAGAAGTGGGCCAGGGAGGAGAGGTACTGTCCATATTCACCATTACTGTACAACGACGATTCGCAGATAAGTCGAAAGAACTTATCTTCACTTTCTTTGGAAAATTTGTTTATTACACACAAGCGAATCAAGCCAATAAACTTTTTCAGGAGCCGCTATGGCTAGTGGTTAGTGTGTCAGACTCATGACAGAGATTATGCGGATTCGAATCCAACCACTGTCGTGTGACTTTGGGCAGGAAACTTTTCCTCCAATTGCCTCAGCCCTAAATTTAGAACATATTTATGTTGATGTGCCATAAAACACTAAACTAACGTAAATACATCTCCTTATCATGTTGAAAACTCTGAGATTGGCAACAATAACCAGAGTTGACCTAGCTATAACCATATATGCAATATTTAGAAATTGGTGAATCGCCGCCTTCGCCCACCAGCACATCAAACAATCACATATTGCGCATGACCATGGTCTGATATTTCTGGCTTGGATTAGGTCTTACCTAGATATAACCAATCAGAAACCTTGTCGCTTGGCTTGTCAGAGTGACCCCAACACCTTGATTGTCACGGTATAATGTATACAAATTTAAAAGTAAAATTTACTGCTTATACTTCGAATTCAATTTAATTACAGTACAACTCTTTTCTGTAATTTGAAATTTACAAAACTTACTATGCAAACGAGTTGGCATTGCTATCTGTTTTCTGGTTATATAAATCGTTGGGCCGATTAAGGATGATGGTTATCTGCCATTTGTGTCACTGAAGGTGATTGTTATATAACGGTTGTACCCACTGAGAGTGCTAGTCATCTGCTAGGTGTTCCCCTGGAGGGTGAAAGTTATCTAATGGTTGTGCCCACTGAGGGTGACAGCGTAACACCTCTCCCCGTAATCGCACTTGATTTGTTTTGTTTTGATGTTTGTTTCTACAGCTAAAATTTTTAAACGTATTCTACTATTTTTGTTTAAATTGTTTAAGTATTCTGCCCTTTGTCATATTATACAGAAGTATTTAATTTAAGTTGTGACTTTATTCTTCATAAAGAAAAAGTAAGGTAGGTAGAATTGTAGCTTTTCTTGTTTGTTTCTGTGCCTTTAGTTGATTAGTTGTCGGGAAAAATAGCTGTAGTTGATTGGCTGTCTCAGCTCTTTATGGCTAATGCTTTATACCATAATATATGAAATTAAATACAACTTCGTGTTTTAGATCTCACAAGCTGTATTGTGAATAAGTAATAGAATGGAATTCATATTTGCAGATACGTGTGAATCGTATCACAATAAAAACGAACGGGAATATAATCCTTTTAGGAAAAGTAACTGGAAGATTTTATTTATGATCTCAATACACCAATAGGTTGCTAGTGAGTTCGTCCAGAAGAAAGATGCGATGCAGAGTATTACACAATGTCAGTAATGTCGGAACATTAGCAGACATTCCTAATACTGGTTGTGAAAATCTCAGTTTAGCTTAGCCGGACTGCAACATCCCTTACCGTGGTTTAAATGCAAATTTAAAGAGCCATTCACACATCTATCAGTCTCGTGTAATTTGTACAAGAAGTTAAAGGTAAAAACGATTTATATAAATCTTGTAATATTACAAGGTTTGCAGATACTGTCATTACTGTTCTACTCAACAAAGACACACACACATACACACACGCACATCTCAGAGATACTCATATCCTGTTCTTTTAATCTGCTCTCGATTGCACGTGACCAGCGACTGCATGCACTTGCAATTCACGTGGCTTAGCGATATGATCAAGACAGTTCCATTAGCCGCAACATGCAGTGTCTTCTCTTTCAAAGAGGCTTTAGACTGATGTATGGTGCAGGTCTCTGATTCTTTCTTTAAAATAGGAAGCATAACTTAATGCTATAAACGAAGATGTTACATTTATTTCAACTGAGCTATACCTCATGATAATTATACAAATCATCAAGCGTGTTGCTTTATGCACAAATTTCTCATCAAAATTAGACATTTATTCAAGAGAGGGTTAGAATAAAAATGTAAATTTATACACACGTCTCGGATTCTAATCCCCCATTCGATAATGGGTCATACTTCCGACTAATATTTTTTATACTTTTAATATTATTCTTTCATTATAAATTTTGGCCGTCCATAATTTCATGTTCGCATATTGCCACGGCATGGCGTGCATCAAATAGCCATTGCAATATACATTCATGCAGGAGTCGTGTTGTCCGCGTTAGGATTATGGGAACAACGTTACCGTTTGTGTGAGCTTTGCTTCTGATTATCATTTCAATTAATTATGACGCTTTTGCTTCTAATTATCATTTCAACTAATTATGACGCTTTTGCTTCTAATTATCATTTCAACTAATTATGACGCTTTTGCTTCTAATTATCATTTCATCTAATTATGACGCTTTTGCTTCTAATTATCATTTCCACTAATTATGACGCTTTGTTTACGGATTTACTTTAAAACGTGTCGGTAGTGATTTTGATCTCACTAACTTTGCATGAGTTGTTTGATTCATTGCTTTTTTTCTCATTCGAGGATTATAGAAGGATTCATGTATTGTATGTAACAAATTTAAAGAGCACACATTTCAAATGAATTATTTGCAATGGATAGGTAATTATGCAAGCTTGGAAATGTGCCTCCAAAGGTAAAATATCAAATTGTTGACACTTTTAAATTGCAATTATGCATCAGAAGTTTGAAGTTTTTCAAAGAAATACCTTGGAATGGTTGCACATTTTGCAAAAATATTTTCGGCTTTAATAATCGTCTCTAAATGATTATGTATATGTTGAATAGCGGATGACATCTTTAAAGTTCTGGATATTACCAGAGTCTGGTAAAAGCGTATTGGCTCAGATAATAGAAACGTGTGTCATATACAATCCAAAACATGTATATTATATATTACCAAAAATATATATCATATATAGCCTATAACATGTGGGTCATATATAACCCAACCACGTATGTCACGTATAACCCACAACATGTGTAACATATAAAAACCAAAACACGTAAGTCATGTATGCAATGAATTGTTTAAACTGTCATATTTGAATAGCACATTTATCTTTGAAGCAGACGACTTCTAAACAATTGTTGAACTGTGTTATACATTAACACTGTTTAACAATTTTTTAGACGTCGTCCGCCTCAGAGATGAAATGTGCTATTCAAATATGACAGTTTAAACAATTGATTGCCTACTGTTTCCAAGATATTTTGAGTTTTGACATTTTACGTCTGTGTATACTGTGTAGGTAGCAGAGTTTTAATCACAATTTGTAAACCTAGGTTTTTTCATGTGTACAAATAATATATCGTTAGTGACATCAGTAGCGTCACTAGGGGTGGGGGTGCGGGGACGCGGACCGCACCAAGTGACACCATCAGAGGGGTGACACCAAAATGACTGTCTATAAAAGTTTTGAATTTTTGTGTAGGAAGGAGGTCCATGTGGGTGACACCATGAATTACTGCACATCAGTTTTTATAAAAGTTTTGAATTTTTGTGCAGGAAGGGGTCCATGGGGGTGAAAACATGAGTTACCGCACAGGGTAACACCAACAATAGTGAAGCCACTGAGCGACATGTTGCAACCAAGGCTATTGTATGCCTTGAGGAAGTTTTTCATCAACTTCCTATAATTGCCTGCCTTTTTCCGAGAAAATTTGTATCCACTAACTGGAAGGCTTTCCATGCTGTCTTTTCCTGGCCACTCTGTGCACTGTCAAATTCATCATCTCGAAGAAGTACATGAATTTGAGGACCAACAAAGACATCTTCTTTTATCTTAGCTTATTTAACTTTGGAACGTTTCCTCTAGATACTTTAAAGCTGCTTGTGTTTTATCCATGGCCTGGACAAAGTTCTTCATCAGACCCAGCTTGATTTTGCCCATGGCCTTGACAAAGTTCTTCATCAGACCCGGCTTGTGTTTTGGCCATGGCCTTGACAAAGTTCTTCATCAGCTTGGTATGCAAAGGTGGTAACAGAATCTTCATTGATTTAACAAATGGAGGATGCTGACCACTTTTACTCGCAGGCTCCAATGACTGTCAGTGTGGTCAATCTCTCTTGATGTAGTTGGAACGTCTATCCCATTCGCAGAGAAAACAGCAATATTTTGTGCATCTAGTCTGCACAACAAGCATGAGAGCAAGAACCTTCAAGTCGTCACAAGTCTGCCAGTGTTGTTGGTCATAGTTTATGCATCTCAAAAGTTGTTTCATGTTTTCGTTGACTTCCTTCATATGGACTGTCTGACTGATTGCAAAACATTGCCATTATGCAGCAAACAGATTTAAGACTCATCTTTGATGAATCAGTAAACAGTATTCACTCATCTGAATCATGAACAATGTTGAGGGCTGCCATAACACTATAGATATTGCAGGCTACAAAATCACATTCTATGAAGAAGAATGGCTCAAGATACTTTTGATGGTTACAGAACATGGAAACCCTAACATTACCTGCCAGGAGATTTCACTGCTGTAGTCCGGAGCCCAACAGTGCTGCATTACTCTTGGATAGTTCCGAATCCGTGAAAAGGACATTCAATTCACCTTGTGTTATGAGGTGTGTTTCAGATGAGAAGGGTGGAATAAAATATGGGTCATGTGGCTTTGATTGTTCAGTATTACAAGGTTCATCCTTTTCCTCTTCCTCGTCTGACTCAAGTGAGAATGATTCTGGTGTATCAGGAACCGGCAGTCCTTCTCCGTGGTGCATTGGGCGTATATCTGAGGGAATGTTTAGATTCAATTCACCTTGTGATACTTTCTCTTTTTTTGACACAACTTTCGCAACTGGAGGCACCATGCAGAAGTAACAATTGCTGATATGATCTGTTGGCGCTCTCCAAATTATTGGCACTGCATAAGACATATTTCTTTTTCTGTTCAACCAATGGCGAAGATTAGCTGCACAAGTGTTTTAGCATATGTGTTTGGCGCACTTCTGGTCTTGATCTCCAATTTTGCAGCCAGAATAAAGGTGATAGGTTTTTTTTTTAACCAAAGTGGTTATACTGCGCTTTTGTGATGCAAAAATTACTTCACCACAAATTATAGCAGAAGTTATCTGCATTGTTTACACATGTACGAGGCTTCTAAGCTAACTTTAGCTAAACAGAAATGTGTCTCTTTGCAAAATCAAACACTGACAAATAAGAGAGCATGACACTATGAGTTCTAGAGCTGATATAGGGCAATATGTTCAGCAGAATGATGTAAGCTTAGTTATAATTGCATAATCCATGACTTCACAGAATAACATGATGCAATTAATATAATGTATGACCCAATACCAGCTTCAGATTGCATCATTCATTGTTTTGCCTAAAAAATCTTCCAAACCTAGTCATAGATTTATTCATAGATCCAGTCAAATATGTACTTAGTCACTTTTGGTTTAAATTGAAATCCATTCCCTTTATAACTCATGTATTGCTATATACTGAAATAGAGCTAATCAAGAATTGTAAACATCATTTATATTCTTAGTAACCCAGAATTAGTTCAATTTGACTACATTTATTTCGGAAGCATTCAGGCTGTAAACCAGTGTAATCCAAAATATGTATGCCATATATAACCCACATGTATGCCATACATAACTCACATGTATGTCATACATAACCAACATATATGTCATATATAACCCACATGTATCCTATATAACCCACATGTATGCCATATATAACCCACATGTATGCCATACATAACCCACATGTATGCCATATATAACCCACATGTATGACATACATAACCAACATGTATGTCATATATAACCGACATGTGTCATATATAACCCACATGTATGCCATACATAACCCACATGTGTGTCATATATAACCCACATGTGTGTCATATATAACCCACATGTATGCCATATATAACCCACATGTGTGTCATATATAACCCATATGTATGTCATATATAACCCCAAAACATGTGTCTGTGTGTTTTTTATTTTTAACATAGCTTTAAATATTTTTAGTCATATCGCTACGATGTCTACAGTTTGGCAGCTTATAGTGATGTCTAGCACTTGGGACATGATGCCACAATCATGTAGCATGATGTCCCACCCACTCACATTATCCTGAAACCAGGCTGAAAAGTTTTAATGATAACCTCTTAATGCTGAGCGCATAGCAAGGCAGCTGTTAGTACCAATTTTATAAGTCTTTGGTATGACTCGTCTGGGGTTTGAAGCCGCGACCTACCGCATCCGAGATAAGTTTTCCCGAAATTGGCAATTAAGAATCAAAATCTTTAAAAGGTAGATTATATAGAAATTAGTCATCACATTTTGACAGTAAGAATTTAAAAGTACTTGCATGTAGTAACAATGACAAAATTGAGAAAACTCTGAACCGGGGAGATTACACTGTTATCTGTGTCGTTCAGATATTGAATTATAATTTTATCCGTATTTTAACCATATTTATTGATGTGAAGCTATTAACGAAACTGAACAAGCTCAGGACGGATTGTGCAAAGGCTACTTATCAACATATAATTTTTTTTCGCTTCAAGCAGTGTTTCTGAAATATCTGAGCAAAACTGGATGTCATTTTTATTGCCTTTCTGTAGAGTTTTCCAAAGCATTGAACTCTATTGATCATGTAAAATTACTGACCTGCTTAGTCAACAAAGATGTCAGTGGATATTTATTTAATGTTCTAAACTCGATGTACAAAATTCTACTTTCCCAATAATATTTGCACCTGACAAAGATTTGTATTATGCCCGTTTTCTGTTCTTTCTATTTATAAATGATATAGTATAATTATGGGCCTATGGCCTACATTACCACTATTATGAACTTATAGTATTGTGGTCCTATGACCTATATTACCATTATAATGTCACGTAGTATTAATGGTCGTGACCTACATTACAACTGTTATGGACTGTAGTATTATAGACCTAAGGCCTACATTACCACTGTTATGAACCGCTCTGGTGGTCTAGCGGTTAGAGCGTCCGCCTCGCGGGTTCGAATCCCAGTCAAGTCACACCAAAGACTTACAAAAATGGTACTAACAGCTGTCTTGCTTGACGCTCAGCATTAAGAGGTTAGTGCTAGGACTGGTCGGCGTCGGTCGGATAATGTGCCTGGGTGGTACATCATGCTACATGTCTGCGGCATGATGCCCCAGTGCTAGACATCAATATAAACTCTCACACTGCAGACATCGTAGCGATAGGACTGAACATTTGTTAAAGCTATTTTAAAAATCTAAATCACACACACATAAACACACACACACACACCTGTAGTAGTAGTATGGTCAATGGCCGACATTACCAAGGTTATGTACCTGTAGTATTATGGGTTACATTACCACTGTGTCTATTCACGTGACACTTATCAAACATTTCCAGTCCCCACACTGGGTCTATTTATGTGACACCCGTGTACCATTGTGAATCAAATGCGTCAAAGGCCAAGTTTTTAGACAATGCAGAAGCGCGAAAAAAGATAAAGCTGGTGAATTTAACACAGTTAGGACGAGAATACTTTCAGCAAATTGACAGCCTGTTGTCCGCAACAATGGACGAAATGGACCATTCGTCGTGCCAGGACGAATTGAGAGGTGGGACGGCGAGGAACTTAAGTTGGAGGGAAGCTATATATCGATACACGAATTCACTATGAATTGAGTGCTTAAATCATCATTTATATCTGTATAACTATTATAGCTATATTAGGTTAAGTATTAGACGGCTTTATACATCTATACGTGCTGTCGTGCTTTTATCGACGTTCGTCGCAAACACAACAAAAACATAATGATTTCATGATATTTCAGATTCATAGACCAGATCTTTCTTAATTAATAGAAACAACGCGGCTAAACTAGGGGCGAACGTTTAGCACACACACACACACACACACACACACACACACACACACACACACACACACGATATTGCCAAGTATAGTTGAAGGCAGAAACCTCGCTGTTTTCAATTAGTAGTGCAAGACTCTATGTGGTTTCATGTGATTGACTTGTGGTTTAACTCATGTTAGCATTTGAACAGGAATGTAGACATAACCACAAGTTATAGTATGTCTTTCTGTGCACGGATGTATGTATGTATGTATGTATGTATGTATGTATGTATGTATGTATGTATGTATGTATGTATGTATGTATGTATGTATGTATATATGTATATATGTATGTATGTATGTATGTATGTATGTATGTATGTATGTGTGTGTGTGTGTGTGTGTGCGTGCGTGCGTGCGTATGTATGTATGTATGTATGTATGTATGTATGTATGTATGTATGTATGTATGTATGTATGTATGTATGTATGTATGTATGTGCGTGTGTATATGTGTATGTATGTATGTATGCATGCATGCATGCATGCATGCATGCATGCATGCATGTATGTATGTATGTATGTATGTATGTATGTATGTATGTATGTATGTATGTATGTATGTATGTATATATGTATGTATGTATGTATGTATGAATGGAGAGAGAGAGAGAGAGAGAGAGAGAGAGAGAGAGAGAGAGAGAGAGAGAGAGAGAGAGAGAGAGAGAGAGAGAGAGAGAGAGAGAGAGAGAGAGAGGTCCACTTTTCTAATCCCTGTCAAATTTCGAAGTCATCACGATGAATTTAAGGAGAGTGAGTTGGAATATGCAGTTTACGACTGAATGTCCTTGTTCAAGAAACTTCGACCTCAAGTAAACAACATAGTATGGAAACTATCGTTTTCTCATGGCCAGCGGAACGGTATGAGCCCTAAGATCACTATTGTTTTGAAGCAACTTAAGCTGGAGAGGCCGCTTGAAAATCGATCCATATTCAATGCAGACATTTAGAGATTTTAATCTCGAAGCTGTTTTTGGAGCTTTGATATTGCCATCCCTTTGGCTCATCGAACCCACCAATAGGAAGACACCTCACAATCTACGATAGGGATTGGCTCGCTTGACTGGCGAATCGTAGCGAGTCACATGTTTTCCACGCCTCAAGCATTATATCTCACAAATAATATTATTGACTGGGTCTCGAGTATCTAAAATTTATAAATTTTTGTTGCATGGTTACACTACCTTCTGTACACACAAATGTCACTTGATATATGCGGCTCTTGAGAATATTCCATCCGGGCAATTATGACGTAGTAAAGGAAGATGTACAAATTGATTAGATGGGCTTCCCGTGCACTGCGCCTCGCAGTGGAAGGCTAATAATATATCTCTAGCACGAACCATGCTAATGCCTCTATGATTAACTCGAGGAAAATTTAGCCTCCTGGGGCAAGACCGTCTTTGGCTAGCATCTTGGGATTCTCACCGTAAGAAGATGAATCTTGTTGTTGGGTTAAAGTGTCTCTCTCCTTATGCAAAGCTGAAATGATTAAAGGCCATTTTACAGAATACATCGAGACAGACGTGTTTCGGTCATGTCTTGGTCTGACGAGAGATTATACGTGTTCCATTGTCCATATGGAATGGCAAATCATGTAAGATTCCTGACATTTTCCAGCTAGTTTAACATTTCATTACCGAGAGATGAGGAATCTCTGCACAGTACATTTCTGAATTATATTGATTTTCATTGAATATATATATATATATATATATATATATATATATATATATATATATATATATATCTATATATATATATATATAACGTTTATATCAACTTTAAATAAGATTGTATGAGCAAGGTACTGTCGTAGAAAGAGAGAAGGCAAGAAAAGGAAAATTTACTAGCAGATCATGTCAAAGTTGGCTTATGAAGATCGTGTTAACTTCAAATTTGTGCCGGGTTAAACCTCATACTGATTTAAGTCAAGTACACTTTATGTTTAGTAAGATTTTAATTATTAATTTGTTTTCCTTATATTTGCTCAAGATTGTATTGTTTTTCTGTACGTAAAATTGTGGAACTGGGAAAGCAAGTCATAAACCTTTGGTGTTACATCTGATTGGTCAATTCTGCAGACACACATTGAACATGTTCTTTTCCGCCTGTATATAATATCTAAATGCATTAAGGGATATTTAAACTATATTTGTCTGCTCTAGTGAATTGGATATTATTTTCCATGCTATAAATTAGCCTAAAGAGCAAAGAAAACAGATAGCTGGAGCTTAAATATAACTTAAATTGGATCTAATTTACCTGCACGTGAAAGAAAGCAATATATTATAACTGTAAGTTAGGTTACGAATATTTCATATATTTATAATATATACTGTACATTTTTAATTTAATTGTGTGCAATATTCGTATGATGTAATTCACATTTAGATAGATGTAAATAAGATGACGTTTATTCCTCATATCTCGGTGATTAACTTTGAGGAACAAGTTCTTGTATTTTTGTGCGACACTGGTTTCATAGGATCATTACAGTGTTTAATGACATGCAAGATCAAATATGAAATAAAAAAAATACTGCCGATTTAAATAGTTGGAAGAATGTCTTCTTAAAGAAAATATCAGAGGAGTACAATTTCATGCGTCCAATATATATACTGACTTTAATTGTATTTATTGGGCGCATGCCAAGTTATTGAATGAGTACTTGATAAGAATCTAAACATGAAGGAGAAAAACAAGAATTTATAAATTTATAGATGGAGTCATGATAAATGCAATACATCATAAAAAGTTTTTAAAATATTAATATATGCAAAGCAAATAAAAACCGGAACAAATAAACTCAAATAAACTATATAAAGCTATAGTTCTTTGAAAGATGGACAGGTGGAACACAGCCAACTAATTGATGGCCAATAATTAGCCACTTGTAGGCAAACAAAGGTGTAGATAATGATAAAACAACCCAAGTATAGGAGAAAGATAAAATTATATAAAGCCAGTAAGAAGTATGTAATATTGTAAGGGAATATGATATTAGTAATGAAAAGCATGTTGGAAATATGTGGTTTTGATCAACAAATGCACCTAGTATTAAAACAATTAGAACTTTATTACCCAAGAACAATACGTTCATTCCCGATAAAATTTCAGGAGAATGTTTAAAAAAAAATAAACTTGAAGTACATTGACATGAGGAAGACAACATATCATCCAGAACTCTATAATTGTGTAAGCCAGTATTAGTAGATACATTTTAAAACCTTTTCAATAGAATTATTGACCGTTCCTAAAACAATTAAAGCTAGCAGGAGCAATCACAGTGTATAAGAAATATTATCATTTGGACAAAATAGTATAGACCAGTAAGCATTTTCTCCAACTGTCTTCTTAAGCTAGCATTATGTGAACAAACACAGCGTATTTCAGCAAGAAATTTAGACCTTTTTCTGATGGCTTTTTTGGCGTGGATACAACTGCCAATCTATTTTGATTGCTGTCACATGGGAATTGCTGAGGGCACTGGAGAAGGGTCATTATGTTGGTGCCTGCCTTACCATCTTCTTCCACCAAAATTGATAGCGTATTGGTTGGATGACTTGACTGTTGATTCGCTTACATATTGCTCTAAGCTCTGTAAGTCTCATTGAACCGGAGTAGGTATAGGGATCCGTTAGAAATTCAGGGGTCTCCAAACTTTCCAGCCCGGGCGCCGCATTAACTATCAAATAGCAGTTCGGGGGCCAACAACACACTCGAGGCCCAAATAAAAAAAGAATCAAAACATGGATGTTGTTTTTAATTATTTATTTAATATCATTTTATTCAGTTATTATTTAATAACACATTGACACACTACACATGCACACCTTTATTAGTGGGAATGGGGAAATTGTTTCCTGGATGCCAGAATAGCAGACATTTCTGGCTTTAGATTTGATGTCCCTAACATCAACAGTGACCTGAGATTATCATCGGACAAGTTTGTTCTCAAATTGTTATTCACGTATTTCATTCTTGAAAATGTTTGTTCACACAGATATGAGATATATTGTTCCAAAGATTGAAAGGTACCTTGATGCAAAAGTTTTGACATTAGAAAAGTCTTCCTTGGGCAAAAACTGGTAAACAACCACGAGTCCTTCTTTGAACTTGCCCCTAAGGAGGTCATTTGCTTGCAACTCAATGACCTCCAGCTGCAGTTCATCTGGGCAACTGGCCACATCTGCTTCAAATGGGTTTTGAAACAGTCTCACTTCTTCTGCCTTTGAATCCAAGTCAGAAAACCGCTGCTGAAACTGCAGATGGAGGTCTTTGATGATCGCGCATGCAAATGACGTGGGGAACTCAGCTGTTGCTTCAGCCATGAAGACCTTGCACTGCTGAAAGTGCGTCAAGTTGTTGGCCTGTACTTGTTTCAAAAACAAGACAAGTTTGGATCTGAAGGCCTTTAGGTGGGTGTATAGATCAGAAACTAGATTTTCCTCTCCTTGTAGTTTTAGGTTCAGAAAATTTAAATGACTAGTTATGTCTGCAGCAAAGGCCAATTTCCATACCCACTATTCATCAGACATTAATGGCTGTGGCTTGCTTTTACTTTCCAGTAAGTCAACTATTTCCTTTCTTAACTTAAATACTCTGCTCAGAACTTTCTCACAACTTAGCCATCTTACTGCTGTGTAATATGGTAAATCTTGCGATTCTTTGTCTGCATCTTTCAACATGTCGCTGAACTATCTATGGTTGAGCCCATATGACCTTATTAAATTCACCATCTTCACCACAGGATTCAGTACACTGCTAATGTCCACATATTTAGCACACAAAGCTTGCTGGTGAATAATACAGTGCAGGAACATTGGTTGTAGAATGTTTTTCTCATTACACAACATCTGCTTCACTTGTCCAACCAAGCCTTACTTTATGCCACTCATGTTCTTTTCTCCATCAACAGTCAAGCAACTGAGGTTAGTCCAGTCCAATTTAAAATCAGCAAATGTTTTTTTTTTTCAACTCATTGAATACATCCTCTCCGGTAACAGTGCCATACATGCTATGTAGGGAAGCCAGCTCTTGTGTTATGTTCATGTCTTCATCCACACCTCTAATGAACACAAGCAGTTGAGAGGTGGATTCATCAGCGATTCATCCATTGCAATTGAAAAATGGCGAAACTTGCTTGCATTTTTCTCTATTTGAGTCACAATGTTTTCACCCATGTCTGCAACACGGCGGACAATGGTATTTGCACCCAAAGCTACATTTTCAAATTGTTTTGACTTTTCTGGGCAAAGTTTCTCAGCCACCTCCAACAAACATTCCTTCACTACTTCACCATCTGTAAACGGTTTGCCACTTTTAGCCAGGACGTAGGCAACTTTATAACTGGCCTTAGTTAAGGATTCATTTTCATTTGAGGATTTACTGAACAATGTCCTCTGAGATGTGAGTTGATTTTGTAATTTAGAAAATTTTTCGGTACGGACTTTACCCTCCAACTGTGCATATTTCTCCTGATGTTTGCTTTGATGATGACAGAGCAGGTTGTATTCTTTCATCACAGCCACGGTTTCGTTGCAAATCACACATAATGCTTTCTCGCCGGATTTGATGAAGAAGAATTTCAAACTCCATTCTTCTTGAAATTGCCGACACTCATCGTCTATTTTTCTTTTCCTCTTCTCCGCCATCGCTGGGCACTAAAATAAAGTGAATTCAACATGAATAAATAGTGAAACTGAAAGTCTCTTGCACACAATATCGCTCAAAAAACCCGATTATGCGATCTAATTTTGTCGTAATTATAGCTGCAAATGACCCGAAACAATTTTTAAAAATTCTTATGATTTCTTAAGTTAAACTTACCTGAATATAGTGTGCTAATATATCCACTTATGGTAGAGAGATTGCTTCTATTAATGTTTCCTCTTCAGAATATTCGAAACATTCTTACTAAACTAAAGCCATTCCCAATACTTTAAATACACTGATAAGTAATTACGCGAAGGAAATTATCACTAAATAAAATAGAGTGCAACATGTTTTGCAATCAGACGCTAACTGACACCTACACCTCTTCATCGCAGCAGTCAACCGCAACTAATCAAAATAATCAAGTCTTGAACCAGCAGCAAACCATTTAAAAATTCCGCCACTAGATGGCGTTATATCATCTCATTGACTGTGAACGGAAGTAGAAAAAGTAAGCAGCGAATAAGGTTATGCAATGTAGTGATCGGTTGGAAAACATAACGCACTACTGCGCGCCTCTATTTTAATTCGGTAAAAACATAACGTCCACGTAAGCGGCGGATGATCTTGGCAGGATACATGTAGATTTCCGTAATTTTTACCGTAGACAAAAAGATCTCCACGGGCCGGATGAGAGGGCCGCGCGGGCCGCATCTGGCCCGCGGGCCGTAGTTTGGAGACCCCTGCGTTATATGGACAAGAATGGCACTCTGACGATAATGGGAATTAATATCACGTCCACTATTTTGAAAGTTTGGTCTGCTGAGTTCAGTGGAATTAACATTACTTGCATATGATTGATATTATATCTGGGGATAACGGGAATGGTAACACGACAAAGGATCAGAGGATTAATATCGTGAGCCGCTGGGGACAAGGAGTTTATAAAGTTAAAAATATTCATTGGATGAATTTTGTGGACCTCCTTGGGGACGATGTGAAGTAGTGGCTAGCTCTATGGCTAAAGAAAATTATACATTTACGTTATTGGCCAACCTCCATCTGAACTAACCCTCACCCATTCTTATTAACCAACACTCACCTATACTGACCAACACACAGTCTTACTGATCTTTATTCACACATCATGATCGTTAACCACTTTCTGTAACAAACACTGACATATACAGACACATGTGTAAGGATATGATGTAAAGTAATGAGGAAAATTAATGAGGAATAGTACCTAATTTTAGACAGTTAATCACCGACTATTATCATTCAACACTCACCCTTTGCACACCAACCAGAAGAAGGAAAGATATGGAATAGGTAATGGTCACTGACACATATCTATCGTTTATCATCATACAGACCATCTCACAATACTGCCATACTATACCATCACAAATACAGGTACAATCCCTTATGTAAACAACAATATTATCACACAACATACACAACATATTATCATACATACATACTCACATACATACATACATACATACATACATACATACATACATACATACATACATACATACATACATACATACATACATACATACATACATACATACATACATACATACATACATACATACATACATACATACATACATACATACAAGGGCAAAAGGAAAGAGTAACGGCTATTGAGTAGTATCTCTGTTTCTGGAAATATGGATGGCGCTCAAAAAATTCCATTTCTGTATTGAGTGTCTGCTCATCAAATTTCTTCACTCTGCGCCAGCATAAACTTTTCCTTACTAGAGGATCATATTTAAACACTCTTTTGAAGCACCTTAATTTTCCACATGTATTTCCATGACCCATGCTGTCGTATCTATTCTTTGTTTAATGGCCCAGGCTGTATTTACATAGACATGTCCGTTAGGATGGTACGTCATTCTTAGACACTAGATTGTAGATGGTTCTTTTAGCCACATATTGGTTCATTTGGGATGGATGGCACAACTGGCGAACTCACCGCTTTGTTATATACTGTCAACAGATCGAAAATGAGTTTTATGTTCAGCGAATCAAAACTCGTGGGACATAATTCAGGGATCGCATGTTTTGTACGCACTAACAGAATGCAGGTTGACGTGTAACGTGACATTCGTAAGATATTCAATAAAGCGTTTCTACGAATCACGTGTTCAGAGTGCGCGACAATTATAGTACAGTAAGACGTAGCTGATTTGCAGTGGATTTATATACCACAGAGATAGTACTTCTACTACTACTGCTGTTACTATCACTATGGTATCTCGTACTAGAAAAGTTCTTGAATTTGATTTTTGTTTTGTGAAATTTATTTTGTCATCACAGGAATATTTATGGCTCTTTATTCTGTACTATTAATATCATTAAAAATCGATGATTTAAAAAACAAATAAAATCAAATGAAAAGCAGCAAAAACAAAACAAATAATAAAAACCAAAAAAAATAAAAAGCAAAGTTTCAAACATTTTTGCAAAATCGGACGGAGAAAAAACCAAGAGGAAAATGAATATCAGAGATATGAAGACAAGATCCATGAGTAGTGAACAAGACTGAAAAGAGAAGGTCAACTTCAGAAGTCGAGACTGTATTGAAACAGATCCAGACTGAGTTGTAATGGTTATTATATTTATACGAAACTTCAGTGGAGACACCAGGCAGCCGAGTGGTCTTAAGCGCTCGCTTTTACCGATCACTGCCGTCTCACCTCTGTCCGCATATGTTTGAGTCTTGGGCTCAACTACTTTAGCTTCCACTATCTTCCCGTGGGTTGGTGACTCTTGCCGGGATTTTCTCCTGGTTCGGTCTCCACCATTTATGCCAGCCGCAATGTGTGCCCTATCTTGCTTTGAGAATGCTGTTAAACCCGAAGCAAGAACTCAACTCCTTTGAGACAGCCTAAAAGAAAGAGACCTAAACAGACAAAGAATTTAAAACCATTCATGTAGCATTGTTGCGACTATGTAGTGAAATTACTTGTGTGTTAAAATTTGAGTTCTTTATATTTCATTTTTGGATCATTATATTTTATTATGACGATGATCATATTCTCGGGATCTGACACAGTGTTTATTTAGTATGTAAATATTACTATGGGCTTGCGTAAGCATTATTTTAGATAGCCAAACAACGACTGATTGTGGCCATGGTCATTTTCTAAGCATATGTGATTTCATCATGTACTGTGATTGTTACATGATGAAATAACCACGAGTTCTTCATACACGTGCATAAAGTGATGTCTTAGAGTCGCTCTTATACCTTGAGAAGAAGTTATTATTTTTCTTGTGCTGGAGTTTATTTTTCTTTACATCTATTGAGCTCGAGATGTGTCTTGTTATAGATGACAGCTATATGATTTCATCTACTTTTTTCTAGAGAACTACACAAGTGGTTTAAGACAATGTCATTCAGTGAAATTCATTCTAAATTGGAACAGTACAGTACAATTTGTGGTTCAACGTAAACTTCTGGATATTTGTGTAAAGACTTCATTTGACGTCATCATCCTCCATCTTATCTTCGAACCAGCCTGAGAGTCAAACTAGATTCAGTTAGAAACTGTTTATTGATACGGCTTTTATATATTTCACAATTCTAGGATAAATGTTTGGATTTTCTTCACAAACCGGTAAGTCCTATTTCATATTTGCACCTTTTCACTGTATTTCCTAAAACATACACAACTTGTTGTCTTCACTCTTTTCTTTTGTTACTTTTAAATGAACCGATACGTAAGAAGGTAAAATTGAGGTCTCGTCAGGGATATATGAATTCCGTTGATATTTGAATCTGGCTGATGTATGAATTTGGCTAAAAATTTAGATTTAAATTCCCCTAGTTTTAATCCTAAGTTCTATTTCTTGTGATCAAGTAATTAGTGTTGGATAGTCTGAAGAAGGATGAGTTGCTTGAACTTGCTAGAAATTAAGAACTTTCTAAAGCAAAAGCTTCCTTGACAAAACAAGAAATTAATTTTTTTTTGATTCAGTGTTTGGTAATGTAAACTATTTTTGCCAAACGTGTTGTGGCATCAGTTAGTAAGTCTATGACAGGCACTGACATAGTAATGGAAATAAAAATGAAATACAAGTTGGCAGCAGAGTTGAGGAAGCGTGAGCTTTAGAAAGAGGAAAGAGAAAGATAATTGAAGTTTCATAAATAACAAATGTAAATGGAATTACAAAAAAGAACAAATAAAATTACAATTTGAAAAGGATGAGAAAGATAAACAAATGATTGATGAAAATGAGAGAGAGAGAGAGAGAGAGAGAGAGAGAGAGAGAGAGAGAGAGAGAGAGAGAGAGAGAGAGAGAGAGAAACAAATTCAAACGAATTTACAGAAAGAAAAAAAATGGAATTAGAGCTAGAAACAGAACAAATACAATTAAAAGAAAGAGAGAAAGAGAGGCAGGTGCAAACAAATTAAAATGAAAGAATTAGAGCTGGCAAGTGAAAAGAACGATTCTATTTCTCGTACAGCTTCACAGTGTGACATTGTAGAAAATATCAAAGTAATACCCCTTTTAAGTGAAAGGAAGCAGATATATATTTTTTCACTTCGAAAAAAGTTGCTAAAAATTTGAAACAACCAAGGGAGTATTGGACTCAATTATTACAAAGTGTACTTTATGGCAAGGCCCAAGATATCTATGCATCTCTGTCAGAACACGGAAGTTCGGACTGATTGGGTTAGGGAATGCAACTTGAAGTGTTATGCGTTAACCCCTGAGGCTCAGCGGCAAAAATTCAGAAACTATAAGAAAGAAACTAAACAAACTTATGTTGAATTTGCTAGAGAAAAAGAACAGTTATTCAAGAGATGGTGCTTAGCGAAGAAAATCGAACATGATTATGAAAGTCTTGAACAATTAGTGTTACTTGAAGACTTCAAGAATTGTGTTCCTAATGACATTAAGAATCATCTTGAAGAGCATAAAATTGAAAGCTTCGAAAATGCTGTTATTGCCGCTGTTGAATATTCCTTAACTCATAATGTTCTTGTGGTAAGCAAATCTTTCAATCAGCAGTCTACTGGTATAAGAGTATTTCAGCCCAATACGACTCTTTCTAACACTCAGTCTGGCACAACTTCTAAAAAAAAAACAAAGCCTTCGACAAACTTAGTTCAAATCCTTGTATATTCCAACGTGTAAATATTGCAAGAAAAAGGACACGTCATTTCTGCCTCCTTGAAATTGAAATATAGGCATCATAATCAAGACAGACCTATTCCAAATGTTCTTATTTCTAAGAGGTCAAGATCACAGTCATTTTGATGAGTTTGATAAACCCCAGTCTGATTTTATTATGGAGCGTTTTTTAGCATTCATGTCAAAGGTTTCTATATCACTATATCACTCTTGGGTGATTTGGTCAATCCTATCCCTATTAAATTTTTAAGGGATACGGGAGCTTCTTCGAGTATTTTAGTGTCAGGTATTTTGCCTTCTTCTAAGAAGTCCTTTTCTAATAAAAGTGTTCTCATTCAGGGAGTCAGTGCGACTTTGTTAATGTTCCTCTCCATTCGGTAAATTTGTCATCATAATTAGTTTCAGGACCTTAACAGTGTATATAATGTATACTTTACCCGTTGAGATCATTCATTTGTTGATAGGCAACGACCTAGCTGGAGATAATGTTGTAGTTAATCCACATATAACTTGTACAGTTACCAGAGCTATGGCAAAGAAAACTCTTGAGAATGATTTTAATAAAGAGTGTATTCCTTTAGCTGACACATGTATTGGTCAGGCTTCGCATGATGTCACTTTCACTTCTAATTTGGATCAATCAAAAGATATTGATCACTGTGATCCTCTTATAAATACTCTTTTGTCTAATCAATGTGACAAGAGACAATCAGGTGTCGTCGAACAGGAAAATCATCCTGCGATCTCCTGTTTGTTTCAGAAGGTCATTAGTGAAACTGATGCCACTGAAGTGCCTGTCTGTTATTTCATTAAAAATGGAATTCTTATGATAAAATGGAGAACTCTCGTAGTACATGTTAGCTACGAATGGTCGGTGAACTATCATATTCCAAAATATTACAGACAGGAAATAATTAGTTTGGCTCATAAAACGCCTTTGGCTGGTCATTTAGGGATAAATAAAACTTATCACAAGATCTTGACTCACTTTTATTGGCCAAATATGAAAAGTGATGTTTGTAAGTTCTGTATATCTTGTGATATTTGTCAAAAGGGTATAAAAACATAATCAGATGATTCCTAAGTCTCATCTACAACCTATTTCTGCATTTGACGATCAATTTAGCAGAATTATGGTATATTGTGTTGGTCTCTTACCAAAGACTAAGTCAGGCAACCAATACATGTTGACTAGTATATGTCTGTCAACACGATTCACAGGGCCAACTCCTTTGAGTAATATTAAAACCAAAAACATAACAAAACCTTTGATAACGTTCTTTACTCAATTTGGTCTTCCCAAATCTTTCCGATCGGATCAAGGATCAAATTTCATGTCTAGAATGTTTTTAAGGAATCATTATTCGTTTTATTCTACGATGGGTACAAACACGTCGTCATCCAGTAGGTCCCAAAGTCAAGTTTCCTCGACAACCCGACAATTGGTGGACAAGAGCTGTTGTACAAGAGAAACTATTTAACACAGGAGTAATCTAAGTTCTCTGGATAAGTCATCCACCCCAAGAATTTTCTTGACCACGACTCAGAAAGGCGACTATTACGACATCGTCACTTTCGTCAACTGATGGTGAAGGAAAATTCCGGTCAGCCAAGATAAAAAAAAACAACAAAACAAATAGTTCTTTCAACGAGGAGGTGTCATTCCGATGCTTATATCTCCGTTCTTAACCAAAGTAGCTGCTCTTCTGTTGGGAACAATATCTGATACTCTTTTTCCTGAGGTGAAAATCAAAAGCAAGGTACATTCAGGAAAGATAGCACTAGCAATAGTGAGTACACTGACGTCATGGGAGGACGAAAAATAGCATTAATCCATTGCAAACGGTGAATGAATCCCCAACCTTTACTACAAATAACTGGTGTCTCACATATCACATAATCCTAAACTCCCACAGATGATACGTTTATGACAGGAGTAGTTTTCCACACCGTCGCGATCTTTCCACTTTAATTACATTCCTTACAAGCCCTACGCCTACTTTTTGTATTAAAATGTGGATACTCCAAATTCGGTCAGTTAGATGTAATCGTATATTCTTTATTTCTTATGCGTGCTACAAAATGACTTCTATGAAGCTAAGCATGTTAGACTATACAGAATGAGCCTAGATTCAGGTAGTTAATTCATTTACTTGATTTTATCAGTATTTTGTTTTTTATTGCATGATCAAATCTTTCCATTTTGTATGGTTATAGAAAACACTGCATCTTGCTTTCTGGCAGTAGTCAGGAATATTATCAAATTTCAAGTACCAAAAAACGAAATGTATTCTGAGCAGACGGCTGAAAATCAAATTATATCGTGCGTACCGGCTTCTATTTAATAGAAAAAATGATGTCATGTGAATGATATAAACTGAAAACTAAAGACACAATGAAGATTCTTTTAACATAATACATTATGCTGTTACGATCATGTTGTTGAAATACTTGTGTAAAGGAATGAATTCTGTATGAATCTTTTTATTTTATTTTTATTTCATTTTATATCATTAAATGTTATTATTATTATTATTATTATTATGATTATTATTATTATTATTATTATTATTATTATTATTATTATTATTATTATTATTATCATCATCATCAATATTATTATTATTATTATTATTATTATTATTATTATTATTATTATTATTATTATTATTATTATTATTATTATTATTATTATTATTATTATTATTATGTTAGCATGGAACAAATGTTTTGTTAGAAACATCGTGTTTACTTAAATCATAACTGTGGCTCTTGTAAGCACCTGCTTTGTATGATAGTAAATTCGTCGCAAGTAACCATTTAGAAGTAGCTATGTAAATGATCGGCTGATACTCGTTCAGGCTTTCTTGATGTCCAGATGCATTGCGAAATTACACGTGTCCTCCGTGCACTTGTACATGAAACGACGTATTAGCTTGGTTTATAAGCTTAATTATCTGTAAGAAAGTTCAGTCAGAATCGTAGCCGATTTCAACATTTTAGAGAGTTACATAGTTTATATTACCTTAAAAAAGGTATTTTGTTTCAGAAGAAGTTATCTGTTCGTGTGTCTACGTAGAACGACATGTTTTGTTAATGGAGATATCTGTACTTCGTCTACTTCTGAATTATTTTCTATGGAGAAAAACACTACTGTTGTGGACAAAGAAATTTTTTGAAATGTTTCTAAATTGAAACAGAACAATAGAAATTGTGCTTCACAGTGAAAATTCTGGGATTTCTGTGTTAGCTTTCGTCATCCGCCATCTTGGACGGGAAATGAACTTCAGACTATCAATTTAATACTGTTCACAGGACTTGTTTATTGTCATATCTATAAAACAAACTTTTTGGATCTCTTTCGTAAATCGTTAAGTCTTGTTTCATACATTCACCTTTTATCCATGTTTTCTAGTGAAATAAATTAATTATATTAAAATTTACAAAGCTTGTTGTCTTCACTCTTTCTTCCTGTTACTTTGAACGAGCCGATACGTATCAATGCAAAATACTTTCATGTGCAAGAACAAATGTAAATGACTATAGTTTTCGATCAAAACGTTAACAGAGCAGGAATACAGGCTGGATGGTTGTCATGGTGATATGAAAAGTCGTGGGTTACACGACATTTTTCGGTAAGTTTGTCATCGACTTTGAAGTATGATAATAAATTGAACAAACCCTTAATATAATTGTTAGAAGGTAAACGACGCATTCTAAGATTTAATGTGCTTGTCTATAAAGATTGTACACCTAGATGTTTTGTAATTTGACATAAACAACCACATTTTGAGCATGCATCAAGCTTAATAAGTTGGTCTTTTGCTTTGTCCTATCTTTCTATTTAGATCATAATTGACTCATGCTATGAATTTAGGTCAAAGAATAAAAATAATACTTTTCAGCATATCCGGTTTGCATTAACTGTAGAAATAACTGCATTTTTGTTAATAAAAGTTGCTTCTCGGCCCGAAAAAAAAAACGATATCATTGAATAGTCGTTTTCTAATTGGGTTGGTATTTCCTGAAAGAGATTAATTGTAAACCTATTAAGTTTTATTACGAGCCAACTGTAACACTGCTCGATTGAACTGAGATTCTATCATCTTAGCGATTGTATATCATGATAACATAATCTGTAAATATCATTATATCTCAAAAAGGAACAGTAAAGACTGAAAGGCTAAGTTTAATTTAAAACACAGTTTAACCATCTGCAAAGAAAGCTAACGAAACTAAGAAGTGTAGATGTTAAAGAGCAAGACCAATCGCCATATTGGCATTATGAATCCCAGATAAAAATAACCAATAATAATCAAAATTTAATATCATTATACTAACACATTTTGAAGGTATTTTGTAAATCCTTACTAAAATTACTAGACCGCCTAAAATGGGATACAATAAATGTCATTTACTTCCGTTACGTTCTGGCACCTCTTCAGATTGGTAGGAATGGCATTGCATTCATGAAGAATTACATATTAACTGTTTTGAGATGTAGCAATTTATTAATTCGCCTGGTCTAAACATTTTAGAAAGAATTTAAAATTGAATTCTATTCTAATTTAGTTATATATACAATATAATTTTTAAAAAAAGAATTTTAATGTAAATTCTGGACGTATTCGTTTCAATCTTTCCTGGCTGAACACAAGACCCTGTTTTCTATTTATAAATTTGTAACCACCTCATCGTCTATAGACGTTCACTAGATAAAGCTCAGATCAAAGAGGCCGGGATCAAATTAAGCCCTACTATTAAGAAAGAGTTCAAAACAAGCTATGCACGTGTATAATGTATGATAAATGTGACCAAGTAAAAGTAAAAAGGCATGCAACTTGCGATTATATAGCACTCCCCAGGGTGAGGTGGGGTGGGGGATTAGCAATATTAACTACTGTAAAATAAATGTAAAATGTTAAATATTTAATTACACATACACATCGTGTAATATGAACCGTATTAATACGCTAAATATATAAAAATTGTTACATATATATTTGTACTAGTCAAATCAATCCAACTGAAGACCTTTATACTCGGTGATCAATAGTAAAAGAAAACAAATAAACCCAGTCTTCCAACTAGAAATAACTGACACACTTGAAAAAGCAAATATTTAAACAAAGCCATCACTCAACGACCTAGTTCAAGAAAAACTTTTAACGAATTTGGATTTTATGATGGCAGCAATCAAAATTGTTTAATGAATTTATTATTATCATTATCATTATTATTATTATTATTATTATTATTATTATTATTATTATTATTATTATTATTATTATTATTATTATTATTATTGTTGTTGTTGTTGTTGTTATCATTATTATCACCGTCAATGTCAATGATGTCAATATTGTCAATAATGTTTTAATATTCTTATTAATATTCTTATTATTATTAATATTATTATTATTATTAATATTGTTATTTTAATATTATTAATATTATTAAAAATAATTTTAATATTATTAATATTAATATTATTGATAATATTAATATTAATAAAAATATTATTATTGTTACCCTTATTAATAATATTATTATTATTATTATTATTGTTACTGTTATTATTATTATTATTATATTAATTACATTATTATTATTATTATTATTATTATTATTATTATTATTATTATTATTATTATTATTATTATTATTATTATTATTATGAATAATAATAATAAATAATAATACTTATTATTATTATTATTATTATTATTATTATTATTATTATTATTATTATTATTATTATTATTATTATTAATTTTGGTGATAAAGAACAATTCAGTCGGTAAAAGTATAGTCTGATGGAACTGAGACCAATGAATCGACTCATCCAGTAGGTCAAGCGAGTTTTGAGAATAGAGGATGCTATTACAAGATAATGTTTCTAAATATTATGGTTCAGAGTTGAAATCGATGATTTAATTTAACTTTTATTTTGTATTTTACATACTAAACTTGGACAGAACCAAATTAAAAATATAAAAATCTTGTTTGAAATTTAATATATATTTAACATTGTACCTGGGAAGCTCTTACATAGATATGTCTTAAAGGGTTAAGAAAAACAAAGCGCTTCTGCATTACCTCTGCAGTTTTACTCATTAAAATTATGTATCTTCAAACTGGATGAAACTACTATAAGTGAAGAAAGCAGTCCATCTGCTGTTCCAGGTTCCGGATTTATATTGAAGTGTTTCGAGGATGACGTGCGGGAGTCTTTCAAATGGTCTTTTTTACCACCCTGAGGGGACTTTTCTCCTACAGTTCTCAGTAGACCTTCTTTGGTAGTCACTCTTCTGGATGACGTGACAACCTTGTCACGTGTCCTGCACATATCATTTGTGATTGCATCAGCAGAACAAAACTGTGTGGAATTCCTCCCAACGTGACAATCTCTGTGAATGGGACCTTGTCCAGTTCTGTTATCCTCATCAGATTCCTCAGGCACCCCGATGTGAGGATGGTTCAGCTTAAGGGGATGGCGTCTATACACTGTCCAGGTTTTACATTCATACAGCAGGATCAGACATCAAATGACTTTGTACACCTTTAGTTTTACTTGCAGAATGATGCCTCTTCACATACACACATTTGCACGTAGTTTGTCAAGGTTCACACTTACGTTAGTTATTCTGGTGTTAGTTTAATCATCGATGTGGACTGCATGTGACAGTGTATTGGTCAGGTAGACAAACTCGTCTACAGAAATGATGACTTGGTTATTTACTATGTTGGAAGATTGTAGATAAAGCTTTCCTGCCGCAGGTTGGTGTATCACTTCTCTCTTCTTGATACTGATTGCGAGACTTAAGTTTCTACAAGCTGAAGTTAAATTGTCGATACTCTGTCGCTGTCTAGACTAAGATTTGGAATTCAATAAACATTCGTCAAAAATTCGGAACCGCTCTGGTGGCTTACTGGTTAGAGCGTTCTCCTCGGATGCGGGAGGTCGTGGGTTCGATCCTCAGTCGAGTCATATCAAAGACTTTTGAAAATAGTACTAACAGCTGCCTCGCTTGATGTTCAGCATTAAAAGGTTAGTGTTAGGACTGGTCGGACTGGTATCAGGATAATGTGTCTAAGTGTGATATCATTCTACATGTCAGCGGCATGGTGTTCCAGTGCTAGACATCACTTTAAACTGCCATACTGCAGACACCGTAGCGATCTGACTGAAAAATTGTTAAAGCTACGTTAAAAATTATAATCACAACCACATAATCCAAAAAAAAAGATCACAAACGGTCACTTGTAACTTCGTCTGTGCAAGTAGTCTTTCCAGATTTAAGAACTTGCCATTAGTCCGGCATTTGCTGTAAATCCCAGGGACGTAGTCCGGAAGTAACTAGTAAGCATAACAAATAACATCATGCCTGAGAGGATCTTGGCCAACACACAGCCTTGCTTTCACCCTATATGTGACTGGGAATAGTTCAGAAGTCTCACTATCATCCATGATGGTATTGCTGAATCATTCTTTTGGCAACCAAATTTAGCCCAGAAGCCCTCGCATCCGACTGAGTCAAATGATGTTGCCAGGTCGATGAATATCGTGTACAGGTTAAAGTTATGTGGACCTTGGATGCATCCTTGTACTCCTGGGGTATAAATGAGTTCACAATGACTGGAAGAGATTAGTCAGTTTCTGTGCTTTGTGAGAGCCTCCGGTTTTAGAATTCTGCTGGTAGAGTTTATGTTTTAGATGTTTGGATATTTGACTGTAGATTGATTGATTTCTCAGTTTCCGTCAGTATTTAAGGATCATCAAGTGATATGTCGAGTTCTACTGATAGATGAATGCTGATTGACGATGTTGTTGAAGTGTTCTGCAAGTCTCTGCAGTATCTTTTCTTTGTCATTGATCAGTGTGTCGTTGGAGATGTTCCTGATTACAGTTGTCCTCAAAGCATTATAGACGTTTTTATCTCATTCTTGTCTGCGTAGGACTGAATCTCATCTGCTTCGTTGTTGAGCCCTGTTTCTTGCATATCTCTGAGTTTGTAGTGAATACGTCTTCTTAATGTTGTTGAAGACTGCCTTCTTAGATGGCGAAGTGCTGTCTTCTAAACATGTCTTAAATCTGTTCTGTTAGAAATACTCATAGGGAAGGAATAATATGCTGACATGTCAATTATATTTCAGTTAGAATGTAATACATTAGAAGTAAAATATTAGAATATAAATGTTATGTTACAACGTAGATAACTGGACGCATATAAGGTCTTAAAATGATTCTTTTGTAAAAGGTTTCAAAACTAAACTAACGATATAAATAAAATCTGGATTTTATTCATTGTCATTTTGAAAATATCTGTGCCATTCCGTGCAGACCAAATCTTGTGTTATTGTTCAGTATTGATCATTTTTATTGTTTCAGATTTTGACAGGTTCTGTTAGCTTGACCAATTTAAACAATGTTACTTTTGAAACCAAATTAACAAGACACCTAAAGCAGTTACAAAACCAGCCATCAAATAACACATGTTATTGAACGTCGTAGAATATCGCTACTCATCCCATACCGGCTCGGTGGTCGCCCGGATCAACAAGGGCCGCACTTCCCGTCATGCACCAGGGCGGAGGTGGAAAGTATGGGACTGGTGCTAAGAGCAGCAAGATTCGTGTTAGGAACAACATCACTATTGGCACCTGGAATGTGGTAACACTAAGAGCAGCAGGAAAGCTAGAGAAGTTTCCATATGAAATGAACAGATACCGCTGTAACATCCTAGGACTATGAGGTACGATGGAAGAACATTGGAGAAGCAACTACTTTGGAAGGCCACAAACTGTATTTCAGTGGCAGAGATGACAGGGAGTTGGGTTCTTTGTCCGTTAGGACAGCGTGAGTACTGTCATGGTCTTTCGGTCAGTCTCCATCCGGCTCATCACCATCCGTCTCATGGCAAATCTATTCAACATCACCATCATACAGGCATATGTCCCAACATCTGACTATAATAACGCAGATGTGGAAGACTTCTATGACCAGCTACAAGAAGTTGTGTAAGAAATACATTCTGGTTGTGCAAGGCGATTGGAATGCCAAGATAGTGTGGACGCATACATGAACCTGGAAACGAACACGTGGACGTTGCTGCAATGCACAGACAAACAAGAGAGGCATGAGTCTCTTAGTTACAATGACCTTATGCTGGCAAATATCTTCGGCTAACACAAAGTATCCAGAAGATGGACATGACACAGTCCAAGCTGAGACCATCAGAGCCAGATTGACTACATTATGGTATAGAGGCGCTTATAGTCAAGTGTAAACAACGCCAAGACTCGAAGCTTTCCTGGAGAGGACATTGGAAGTGACCATGATCTGGTGATGATGACCTTCAGGCTACATCTAAAGAAGGTCAAGAAAGATAACCAAATCAAAATAAAGTTCGATCTAAAAAAACTGAAGGATCCAGAATTAGCAGAAGCCTTCCATGCAAAGATTGGTGGGAAAATTGCACCGCTCACCTTCCTCGACGCTGACGATACAGACATGGACACGTTGAGCACCACCTTTAATACAGCAACAACCAAAACAGCCAGAGAGATTCTTGGTAGACATCGTCCATAAAAGAAACCCTGGGTCACAGTTGATGTCCTGAACCTGTGTGATTAGAGGAGGGAGCTGAAAAAGAAAAAGAACAATACAGAAGGTGCATATGAGCAGAAAGCAGTCAACCGGGAAGTCAAGAAAATCATGAAAAGCAAAAGAGTGCTGGATAAAACAACAGTCCAAAGATATTGAGGGAAATTTGAAAAGGAACAATAGCAAGAAAGCGTATCAGCTGGTCAAAGATCTAATAAATACAAAACAACGAAGAATTACATCCTTACAGGAAAAGCCCAAATCTGCATCACAGAAGAAAAGGACATTCGAAACGATGGTAAGAGTACTGTGCTGAACTTTACAACCACCAACACACAATAGGTCCAGAGGTACTGAATGTCCCTCCAGCAACTAACAACGAAATCCACCCTATATTACGGAACTAGGTATAAGCAGCAGTGACATCTTCGAAAAGAGAAAGTCAGCAGGAGTGGACAACATCCTAGCAGAACTGGTCCAAGCATGGAGAGAAGCAATAGTTAGCGCCCTCATAAACATTTGCAACATCTGGCTAACAGGAGAATGACCATCGCTGTGGACTCAATCACTGATCAACACCCTTCCCAAGTAAGGCAACTCTCAACAGTGTCGAAACCACCATACAATCAGTCTTATAGGCCATCCAAGTGATGTCATGTTGAGGATACTGCTAAACAGACTCAAGCCACATGCTGAAAAGATAATTGCCGAGGAGTGGTCAGGTTTTAGTGCAGGGCGCAGCCCCAGAGAGCAGATCTTCAACCTAAGAATACTGTGTGAGAAGTTCTTCCAACACCAGCAAGATCTATACTACTACGTCTTCGTGGATTTCATGAAGGCATTTGAGAGAGACTTTCAGCCTAGAGGGCGAACATGAGAATGTACAACATCAATTTCAACCGCATAACAGTAATATAACACCTGTATGACAAGGCCACCAGTGCAGAGTATTTTGTAAAGTGGCAAAGTTCTGTCGATCATTCAAGGACATATTAAGTTGGACAAGAGAACGATTGATTAGATTTATGGGGAATGGTGCGTGCTAAATCGCCGTAACGTACTAGTTGGCAAATGTCACTGTCATGGAACCAAAGGAAGCATTGGTTCTTGGTTAAACCTTGGTTTATTTAACTCGGAATAATGTTGGAGTGATTCCACACGAAAATTTTCGGTTTAAATGTGCTTATCGCAAACTTTTAATCAGTTGACACCATTTTACTGTAATAAAAAACAAAGGGTAGAGGACTTCAGATCATATTTAAAAGATATTCACGCGTAATTAGGATCCAAGGGTTCGATGTCTGGAAAATCTACGAACACAATTCAAGCGGTAAAAGTTTGAAGAGACTGCATCCGTCTCATTGATTTCGTGATAACATTATGATAATTTGTTCATTTATTTGTTTAAATTTTCATGATTTATTTATAAATCAGTGTAAATTCTCCGCTTTAGATAATTTCAAGTATGCTAACGACTTGAGGCGCATTGCCTGAAATTAAAGTTGATAAATTTCATGTATGCCAGAAACAACGATGTGTGTATTCGTTATAAATGCCACGTAAGGAATTTCATTTATTCATTTGTGTAATTGAGACGAGACGGGAACTGATGACATTGGGAATACATTTACTGTTTTTCCAAATTCAACTGTAACTCCTTGGTGATACGTGTCTCTAATCGATTTTTCCCCCCAACATAACACCAGTAATATCTCGCTTGTTACACAATTTTTGAAGTTCTAATATTTTGTATTTATTTTAATCTACGTCCTCATTCAAGTTTTCCATTTGCAACATCTATTCTTCGGCAACGAGAGTATCTCAAATATTAATTATACCATTAATTTATTTGATTGCGCCGTCCAAAGAAAATTTTTAGAAACTTATATCTGTAAATTCTGCATAATTGCACCTGTGTCTGATTTTACTTCGTCTCTGTGTTATCAAATTTCCATTTGATCAGATGTTTGTTTACTATGTTAATTCATTATGATTCAAGGTTTAATAGATGTGCCGAAAACTTACATAATTAGCCAAGGGAAAATGCGGTTGTGCGTGAAGTTGCTATATTTTCTTTTAATTAAATTTGAGAGAAGTTAAAATTTATTTATTTGATTTTTAGTACTTCCTATTTTGTTTAAAATCTAATAGTCGTGATTGTCATCTTATATTTTGTATTTGTTTAGCAACGTATTTTGATGCAATTTCAATCAACTTCATATTTTGAATACTATATCTTTTCATTTCTTCACTAATGTCATTTACTGGCCTGTTGGTACTTTGCATTGATTGAACTCGCCTTATTACGTTTTTACGTGTACCATTTTGCAGCTCATTTGTGACGTTTTGTGGATTATAATTTCTTTCGTTCTCACTGGCATCAGATTATTTTAATTCCTTTCTTTTTTACTGCACGTTTTCTTTCCCAATATCTGTCACATTATTGAAACTCATTTTGCAAAACTCATTACGTTGTACCGATATTGTTCTTTAGACATCTTCAATGGAGAAATGTGTTTTTGATAAATAAATTATTTATTGCATATAGTTTCCATCTGTTGAACGTTTCATTACATTCTTTCCATTTACAAGAACATGCCGTTTACCATCTAGCAGTTTTGTGTTTCTAATCTCTTCAAGTATATATATATATATATATATATATATATATATATATATATATATATATATATATATATATATATATATATACGTCATAAAATATACTATGTTTCTAAGTGATAAATAAACAAAATGATATAAATAAGCTGACGTCATACGTATATTTTTAATGTATCTTATTCTTTAATGAATAATGAGGGGCTGGTTCAGTTCTGTGTGTGTGCAGGTGGCTGATAAGGACAATCCTTGCATGGAAGGTTCGGTTGCAGAATGGACACCGGATAAGTGGAACATCTCCAGTAGGGTCGCTGGCACGTGCTTTTCTGACTTGCCTCTTTATCTCTGCAGCTGATATCCTGCTAGATTCGCACAGCTTGGAGCCTTTGTACAGATAGGAACCCCAAGTGAATCGATCACTAGCTGTTTGCTCCCATGAGTCAGGGTTTATGATGAACGCTTTCAATGCAGCTTTCAAATTGTCTTTGAAGCGTTTATTCTGACCTCCCTGTGATCTCTGTCCTTGGTGTTGCGCGCCATAGAAGAGTCTCTTAGACAGCCGGTGGTCTTGCATGCGTACAACATGTCCCGCTCAGCGTAACTGGGACTGCATCAGGATGGTGTGAATGCTGGGGAGACCTGCTTTGGTTAGTACCTTGGTGTCTGGGACTTTGTCCTGCCATTTGATGTTGAACATTTTCCATGAGGCTTATAGTGTGAAAGTGGTTCAGTTTCCTGGCATAGCGTTGATACACCGTCCACGTTTCGCATGCTTAGAGTAATGTGGGGAGTACAAATGCCCTGTAGACCGTTAGTTTGGTCGTGGTGCTGATGCTTCTTCTATTCCATACACTCTCATACAATCTGCCAAAAGTTGTAATAGCTCTGGCAATGCGAAGGTTCACCTCCTCGTCAATAGTGACACTGTGAAACTGTGCTGCCAAGGTAGATGAAGTGGTTCACTATCTTGAGTTTATGGCTGTTGACTGTGATGTTTGGCTCAATATAGGGCTTTCCTGGAGCAGGCTGATGCAGTACTTCAATCTTCTTAGTATTGAAGGTGAGATCAGTGCTTGTGCAGAAACTGGAGAACTTGTCAACGCTGCATTGTAGGTCTGCTTCTGAGCCATCATTGGGGGCGCAATCATCGGCAAAAAAAGACTTATCTGATGTTGTCTGTCATAACCTTGGTTTTCGCTTGTAGCCTCCTGGGGTTGAACAGTTTTCCATCTGTACGGTACCTGATGCCGACTCCAACATCTCCGTCTCTGAAAGCATTGGTCAGCATGGCGGATAAAAAAGACTAAACGGTGTTGGTGCCAGAACATAACCCAGTATGACGCCATTGGTTACTGGGAATGGTTCCAATGACTCCATTTTCCTGGAGTCATGCCGTCGTGGAATTGCTGAACCATGGATATACATTTTGTCTGGACATCCATACTTTGCCATTACCTTCCATAGTCCTTCTCTGCTGACAGTATCAAAAGCCTTTGTCAAGTCGATGTAGATGGAGATAAGGTCAGCGTTTTGCTCTTGACATTTTCTTGCAGCTGCCTTGCAGCAAACACCTTGTGAATAGTCGCACTTTTTTTCCGGAATCCATACTGGCTTTCTGGCAGGAGTCCCTGATCAAGGTGCATAGTGAGGCGGTTCAGTAGGATTATGGCGAGTATCTTTCCTGCGATTGAGAGCAAGGAAATACCCCGATGGTTGTCGCAGGCCTGTCTGTTTCCTTTGCTTTTGCATAGGTTGATTATGGAATCATCATTAAATTCCTGCATGATTGTCTATTGCTGCCACATCAGCAAGAACAGTTCGTAAGCCTTTCAATCAGAGCTATAACCCCTTCCCTGTAGACTGGGATGGCATCTGAGCCGTGAGCTTTGCCACTGGAGAGCAGATGAATCGCTTTCTGTGTCTCAAGCAAGGTTGGAGGGGTCATCCAGTGCTTAGTTGATGGGTAATTGAGGGAGACGGTTGATGGTTTCCACGTTGATGGTCGAAGGGCGATTCAAGACACTGTAAATTGTTCTGCCCAACGTTCAAGAATCTTCTCTTTGTCAGTAATTTGAGTGTTACCATCTGCACTGAGAAGGGGTGATGATCCAGAAGATGTAGGTCCATACACTTCTTTCAGGGCATTGTAGAAGTTTTTCATGTAAGACGAAGAACAAACAATCTTGGCAACAAATTAAAAAAAAATCACTTTGTTCCTTCACTGTTTTGAATGACTCCGAAAAATATATTAGGATTGCGTATTTAAAACCCCAATGTCTCAATCGAAGTCTTGCGAGATTGATCATGTGTTCTCTTACTACACTTCTTTTGTTATGTCCGCCAGTATGAACCACTTAAAAACCAATCACAAAAAAGTTGTTTACATACATTGATCACGCAAAGAAATTATGCTCGAGATACTGACCAATCATTTTAACTTTCTGTTGACACTATTACCAGGGTAAGACGGACTCAGTGATTATTCTCACTTATTACATCTTCGTCTAGTAGAAGCAAACTTTGAGATAAAAATATATCTCATTACTAAAAATAGAATCCCGAATCCGAGAAAAATATTCATTGCAATTAAATACAATGAAACAAAATTGAAATAAAAATAATTTTAAACATTACACATAAACAATTTAATAACATATACGTAACAATTCAATTAAATACGTGTGCATTTACTCTTATCATCACGTTTTTTTTTCTTCTGCAAACTCCAATTTTTAAACTTAACCAAAACGAAACGATGCTGCTTGTTTCAATATTACCACCATTTCTAAATCTGCATCTTTTCCGAAGCATAGTATATTTCTTTTTGTTTCATATCAACAAAATAACTATTTAATACTCTTGAATGTAATTATTCAATTAAGCTAGCTTTGACCAGCCGTTTATCGCGTCTAAGATTTTAAATAAGCATGCGTTATCGTTAGATATATACATATCTGGCTTCACATTAAACTCATGAAATTTTGATATCCCCTTTCTGAAAACTGTTGAATTTAATATGAGTCATTGTCGTACCAGTATTTACTATGTGAAATAAATTCAACTTAGAGCTGATTTGCAATACAAATTGTCCTCATAGTCAGTGTTCGAGAAAATTGCACGATTTTCAGAATACTACAGCTGGTTTTAAATTTTGAGATTTAATATTGACGTCTCTCAATACTAAATTTAAAGATGGTAAACAAAATACTGATTAAATCTTTCATATCTACACCAATCAGTCATCTCAATAATGAACCGACAAAGTAAGAATAGAAAATTTAGATATCGTCTAGTTCTTGATAGGAAAAGTTTTGATGAAGAAATAGATTCATTTCTTTTCAGTATGTTTCTCCACAAATATGTTACAAATACTATTTTCTAAATAAACACTTATATGTACACCTCTATTAATCAACCAGATTTGCCCTCAGTTTGACTGTACCAAAACCAAACCACATCTTTTGTATATTCAATCCCAGCTTGGTGATTAGGGTGAATTAGTGAGCTGGAAGACGCAAGCAATGTTTTGAATCACAAGGCGCATCCTTGTTTGATGCTGTCTAGATGTTTTATAGCTAGCGCAATTATATCACGCATGCTCTGCACTAGACATGCAAAAAATCCAATAATACCAAGTGCACCGCTTAACACGATATCAAATATTCATTGATAATTCTTTTTATGTGAAATGAAATGGATAAAACCCAGCGTGGCATTTGCAACATAACCTCCTCCTCAATCAAACTGACATGAGAAAAAAAGGAAAAGAGATTAATTGGATATGAATTGACTGAAAAAAATCAATACCACCACCACCACCCCAATAAATTGAACTTTACGTCAAAGAAAAGAAAAACTACAAATATAAACAAAATATGAATTGGTTATAACGCTTTGTAGGAGATGAATTTTAAAGAAATATTTAATGAATTTCTTCAAGGAAATAACATAAAAACACAAGGAAAGCGACACATACACATATATCAGACAGAACGGAAAGTGCTATCCATGGATTCTATAGAACAATGCTTGCAAAAAGTAGGCAAAATTAATACTTTAATACAAATAATACCATCATGCAAGTTAGAGAATTTTTATTTCGTGCTCTACGGAGATTCTAATCCTGGTCCGCGGTTTAACGGCATCCATATTCCTTCACAACTAAGCACACATCGCCCTGGTGGCACTTAATCAGTGTTATACGCACTCGTGCGTAGCAGACACACCCGTATGACGACCTGGTAACTCATTTTCATATATCTACACAGTCATATATGTGTCTGTGTGTGTGTTTGTGTGTGTATGTGTGTGTATGTGTGTGTGAATGGCTTAAATTGGATTTGAGCAAATATCAGTGAACAAATAATAAATAATATATTGTGGAACCATCCAGCTTCAAGATAATCAAAGACAAAAGCAACTTAGGTTGGGAAGGGGCCATTGATAGATCGTTAGGGATTCCTGACGATCAGTGACAAAAGAAAACTTATGATAAGAGAAGGGAATCGATCCTCAAGGATTACAAGCAACTGAAAATTGGTGACAGCTCTAGTACCAGGGTATCAAGATGAAATGAGATAAAAAGAAGCTTAAGGGGAGAGAGAGAGAGAGAGAGAGAGAGAGAGAGAGAGAGAGAGAGAGAGAGAGAGAGAGAGAGAGAGAGAGAGAGAGAGAGAGAGAGAGAGAGAGAGAGAGAGAGAGAGAGAGAGAGAGAGAGAGAGAGAGAGAGAGAGAGAGAGAGAGAGAGAGAGAGATAGAGAACATGACCGAGGAAAGATTAAAATAAAAAAGAATGTCATTGTGTAGGCCTAATGCTAATAAGGCTTGCCACGTCAGTCGAAATTGGATGCTTGCAACAACTAAATAAAAATAATTTCCCTGAAGTCGCAATTACCAGCAATGAAACCGTCTTCGTAGACTGGACCACAAATGAGCTAGAATACCCTGACCAAAAGCCGACGGTCAATAATGGTAATTCCAGGATCGGATGTCGACAGGTCCTACTCTCTGGTACAACTGAGCAGGAGAGGCGTTATTAAGGTAGGCGACTGTATTGGAGAGAAAAAAAGGAGTATCAAACAATATTAAAGAAAAGGAGTATCGAACAATATTAAAGAAGAAAAGGAGTATCAAACAATATTAAAGAAGAAAAGGAGTATCAAACAATATTAAAGAAGAAAAGGAGTATCAAACAATATTAAAGAAGAAAAGAACTATCGACCAATATTAGAGAAGAAAAAGAATATCGAACAATATTAGAAAAGAAAAGAAATATCGAAAAGTACTAGAGAAGGTGAAGAATAATTCTTTACTTTGTAAACCATTGAAACAAAAGCATAAAATGAATATCAGGGACAGAAGAAACTGGAAAGAACATATGAATAAAAAATAATTTGCATGCACTGGCAGATGGTTGTAGCACATGCACCTGAAGGAAATTAAATATGTTAAAATGTCTTTACTATCCACTTATGCAGACGATCATCACTGCTTTCTAGATAGGACAGTCAACTACCATTATTCTTTGTTTTTATGCACATTCGATTCAGCTATGAATGTCGTTTGCTTCTCGGCAATTTTTTTGCACTTTTATTTTATTAATTAATTTATTTATTTCGTATTTTAATGTATACTCATGTTCGTAGAGATTTAAAACAGTTAAATTTCATGATATCAAAATCGGAATGATACAATTTATAAGGATTGAAGTTCGTAAAGTCGTTTACCGGGCTCAGTAAGATTGCTTACAGTAGATGAAACATGTTTGCATGCACATTTCCATTGTGTCAGAATATTCATATCAACACAGTTTAATCATTGCGTCAAACAATTTTAAACATATCATAATCATTTTTTCCCAACTTTCTCTGAACTTTCCGAAATAGGTAATTGATCTTGGGTTTTTTTGCCAGTGATGTACAAGAATTGGCATTATTTTCTCGAATCTGTCTGAGCAAGAAATACGATCTCAAGCACAGACCTTCCAAATCATAAATGATGCTTAGGTCCGCCTACAGCATCGACATTTGGCCGGCTAGTAAAGAGAATAACTTTAAAACATTTTAAAGCTATATATAATATCTATATTTTAATTAAAGTTAAGTGTCATTAAAGTTATTGGATTGAATTTGAACTTGATTATCCTTTGCTTAAAACGTTTCTAGAATACTTGGGTAACATATTAGGTAAATTTCCACTGTTTCCTTAAATCATTTAGATTCCAGAATTATAAATATAATTATCTGCTTGCAACCTAACTGTTAACTGTTGCATAGCCATATTATTACTTTTGTGTTTTCCGCAGAAAACCAAGTCGGTATTTATTGATCAAAGAAATATTCTCAATGATGTTCATTGGGAATTTCATGATGTGGAATTGAGAGGTGTTTGATGACAGTAATAAAATTCAAGTGTTGACAAAATAGATAGACAAGACAAAAGCTACACCATACTCAATAAGAATTTTATTTCTGAGACATAAATATTTTTTTTTTCTTTTTTACGACGGAGAGCAAATTGTCAAATTACTATAAGGTTATGAAATTATATTTGAAAGCCTGCCATATGCATTATTTATCAGGAGTGTTTACAAGTACTCTTGTGTTTAGCTTTTCTTCAAGGGGAAGAGGAATTTCATACTTTGAAAGACCTGGCAATAACCTTACCTTCCTAAAATAAAAAGAGAATTTCATATTTTATAAGACGTAGCAATAATCTTACCTTCCCAAAGGCACAGCCACTCAGAATCACATGCTCCAGTACATCCAGCATCAATGTAATCGTAATTTATAATTAACTCTGAAAATCAAATAATGCACTGTTTATCCAGAAAGCACCAACAACTGGTCGACATATTAGTTTGAATATATTGTATTTCATACATTTTAACTGAAGATTACAAGAGGTACAAAATCGAAGGAAAAGGATTAGAATGAAAGCCAATGACTTATAATGTTCTTCTCCTTGGAAGACATATTAGTCAACAGGTGCATTTTATGACATTATCGTGGAAAGTAAGATCTTCTAAAACTTGGCCTTGACCGTGAATTGTAACTAAAGATAAGTTTTTATTAGAGCCGTGACCTAGCGTGTCACACTAAATTGATAACTTTTTTTTATCAGAACCGTGACCTAGTGTGTCACACTACATTGATAACATTTCTATCAGAGCCGTGACCTAGCGTGTCACATTAAAATTATAACATTTCTATCAGAGTTGTGACCTAGCGTGTCACATTAAAATTATAACATTTCTATCAGAGTTGTGACCTAGCGTGTCACATTAAAATTATAACATTTCTATCAGAGTTGTGACCTAGCGTGTCACATTAAAATTATAACATTTCTATCAGAGTTGTGACCTAGCGTGTCACATTAAAATTATAACATTTCTATCAGAGTTGTGACCTAGCGTGTTACACTAAAATGATAACATTTCTATCAGAGCCGTGACCTAGCGTGTCGCACTAAATTATCAAGGGTACATTTTCTTTTCGAAAGCCTAAATTTATTGACAAGATGCAATAATCAAAACATGATGCGACAAGAAAATTGCCCTCGCCGTCATTCTATTACGTTCTGTGAAGAAAAAAAAAGAATCACTTTTTCACCTCGCGTTTGAGTTAAATACCATCGACAACAGTAGAAGCAACAACATCATAAACAATGACAACTATTACTATTATAAACTAGCAGCACTAAACATTAGAGTCATGAAAATAACCATCAAGAATTAGCGATGAGGATTCGTTTTCATTATGATACGGATGGTCGTAAGAGTGAAAGTACAACTTTGATAGGAAAATTCAGGAATATTATAATCCTAAGTGCCAGACATTTGTATATCTCTTTTCTGTTAGTCGTTCCGCCTGTAGTTGAACGGAAATACCGATGAACTGGGCGGTTCATTGGCTTCACATTGAATGAGAAAAACGTAAAACCACTATATGTATTATGTAACTGAGGGAGAAATAGAGATCATATATAAGGCAATCTTGAACAAAGATATAGTATGTTTAAATAGTGATTTCATATCTTCTTTGACACCCATCCTTATACACGAAAGTGAGTGGTTATATACACACAAACACAAACACACACACACGGCAGCTTCGACACTTCTAGACATTTTTTGATACATCGAATCTTTCATTCAACACTGACAATGAATCTATTAAATTAATTGCTGACAGGAGTTGAGGCTAGGTATATCTGGGCGATATGGCTTTGAAGAGAAATCAATCGCATAGCCGACTGAAACTATATTAAACTCTTGGGAGATTATCCGGCAAATGACGGAAATGATTTTGGAAAATAGGATTAGAAGCTTACCTGCGGACGTATTTCTTTCTAACGATATCAAGTCCACTATACGGTGCATTCTGTCTATAAGGTCCGTAAGGATAGGGCGGAGTAAGCACGTGCTAATATATGGATCCGATGCATGTTGATTCTTGAATCATGGCTCTTGGGATGTCGACTGATGTTACGTCTGATCAATTATATGGAATCTAGAAATTGTAAGAATGAAGGTTAGCACTATTGATCCACCCCTATTATATTGTCTCTATAATCAAACATTAGCAATTTAAACGCATTACAATAGTCTCTCAATGAGAGAGAGAGAGAGAGAGAGAGAGAGAGAGAGAGAGAGAGAGAGAGAGAGAGAGAGAGAGAGAGAGAGAGAACCATAATATTTTAGCGTGATTATATTTTATCGAATTTTAGCTATATGATACAGAAATGTGAACTAATTATCAGAAGAAAATTATTAAACTAATTATATCAAGACATACTAAATGAGAATTGTTTGTTATAGTCCAACACAAGCGTTATCACGATACATAATATTATATTAGCCTGCCAACGATGAGGGAGAGGTTAAAATAAAATTATGAAGAATACATATAGGCACATCCCTGTATGCAAGGTAAAATCCTAAAATCTGCTTACTCGCTAAAATGTTCAAACCAGTCCATCTCGGAAGACATGGGCAATCCTCTCATGCATATAGTTATATCTATTTAAAAAAAATTCGCTCGCTACATTTGGTAAAAATAGTCGGGAACATTTGTGATTTACAATTGATAGATATGTAGACAGACAGACAGATCGACTGAAAAAAAAATTCTAACGGCTAAAAACATATCAGTGTATCCACTGTTATTTCCTTGTCGTGAACTGCATTAATACGTACAAAACCATTAGCACCGGATGGTTTCAGCAAGCGAAGCTGGAAATGAATGACTAGCAAAGCATGACGATCGTGAAATAATGGCATTACTTAGATGGCGGACACTAACAATTCTTCCGATATTCCAAATGCCCTCGGACACTAACAATTCTTCCGATATTCCAAATGTTTTCGGACATTAACTATTCCTCCGATGTTCCTAATGTCTGCGGAGAATAGCGATTTTAACCCCAAAGCTGTAACAAAATACCACCACATGAGGAAAAATGAGTATGTATGTATGTATGTATGTATGTATGTATGTATGTATGTATGTATGTATGTATGTATGTATGTATGTAGGTAGGTAGGTAGGTAGGTAGGTAGGTAGGTAGGTAGGTAGGTAGGTAGGTAGGTAAGTAGGTAGGTAGGTAGGTATGTGAGACGAGAATAAAAACCGAGCTCTCTCTCTCTGTTTCGCTCAAAGAACACAATAATGCTTATCGCGTTTAAAACCGATAATTCATTTTCCATGATATAACTGAAAGCATAGTAATGAATTACCGCAATTAACACTAAAATAGGGAAAAATAAAATACCGGACCTAACACTGAAATAAAATAAATTACCGCACCTAACACTGAAATAAACAGCAACGACTTACCGCGTCTAATACCAACATGTGCAATCATTAATGACTGTTCCTGATAAAAGAGCTTCTAGGGCCATTACTGAATCGGGACTTTCTTTAGTGGTGATCTCTCTTTTCCCTGACACGTTGCTATCCGCATGGCTTACTCCTTGAAAATAATGAACATGTCTAATTGGAGGCTTTCGACAGGATATGGTCCACGTACTATCATCTAATTCCAGAATAAAAGCTTCCGAGGATCGATAAGTGGATATAAAAGGTAGCGAATCATGCTTTTAAAACTGACCGACAACAAATCGTTCTAAATGACTAGCGGGAATATGTTTATCAATACTGTGAAAGCCTAAAATAAATGGAAATCCAACAGACAATATTAGAATGTTATTATAAATTGATACAAATCTTTTTATTGAATCTAAATATGAATTTGTGGTCTTATAAATTTATATTGCATCTGCATGTCTGATTCTTACCGTAAATAGTCGCGTGTAGGTGTGGTCCAACTGAAAACAACAAAGATTCTCATCTGCTGAGAATTGCTACAGCAGATTTAGGTCTATGCAATTTGTAGTTCAAACTGATTTATCTGCGAGAAAAATATCTCTTGATAATACTTAAAATAAAAAGTTTATGTCATAACTGTTTACCACAAATAATTAATATTTAATATTGTGGCACTAAACTGAATGACAGATGTAATTGTTAACGATATTCTTATTACAAGTAACATGTGCCACATGAAGGCATAAGAAATTAGCAGTGCGCCGTACATTAACAGTATACATGTAAACCATTTGGGAGCACAAAGGTAATTTAATGTTGGAATTTTCACTTGAGGGCACAACGGTAAATTAACATTGACAATTTGTTTCGGGTAGGAAGGTTGGGGTTGAAATTTAACGCCTCTACGTTTTGATTACTATCCAACACTCACCCATTTCATACTATCCAACACCAACTTTTTGAATACAATCGAACACTCACTTTTTGAGTATCATCCAAAACCCATTGCTAGATACTGTAATATTGTCCATTTTGCTGCATCGTTTTATCTGTATATGTTCCAGCAACTACTCTGGTACGAGCTAAACCCATCGGGTCTTGTTCTTTGTTTATTTGAACGATACTTCGTTTGGTATTATAAGTTAGTCTGCCAATAAAGATGTTACGTCGTTCGCTGCCTCTTGGAAATGTGTGTCATGTAAAGAATATCTTTTTCATCTGTTATATTAAACTCCTCGTTGGATTGTTGGACATGTTAAATTTTGTGCAAGACGAACTTAATTCTGCTAGTGTACTAAACTCGATCCAGAGGTGATCCAAAATATTCCGGTATTCTCTTTTTCGGTATTTAGAATGTAAACATTATCTTCTTGAGAAACTAGTTCGAGGTACACATAATGAAGGAGCAGCCCTCCTCTTTAGAGTTTACCTCATTTGTCTCTGCTGCCTTTACACTTTCTGTACATCCTATGTACAGCTTACCAACATATTCTGCTCGCTAAAAGACACATAATAGGAATACGGTATTAGTGTAAACTTGAAATGTTTTCCAGGTTCCATGTGAAAATATTTGAACAAGCACGGTACCACAGGAGCCAGTGCGGGAGTTGCATTTGGAGGTTGTACTAGTACGTTAATATCTAGAAAAAGCTCTGCTTTTTTGCAAGATCTTATTTCCAGCAATTTTGAAAAACGATGGAAACCAAAGCTGATACTTCAATTTCTGACATATACAGCACCTACTTGCTGAAGTGTTATCTGTCAGCCCTACTATATTCCTGTCTCTTTTCACTAGGGTGTTGACTTATTCATGGGTCTAATCTGGTAGCAGAGAATTGCCACCTTGTAGTATTCTGAAATGCATCCCCTATCATTTGGGAATCATTGATTCACCCTGCGCGCTCCATATCGGCGTGGTAGTTATACACTACCTGGATTTTATTTTTGTATGAGAAAATATCAGTTCTTTCCACTATAACCAGAGTGCACATTTCTTTGCGACCTTGAATCTCAAGTCGTCTTTCGCCCAACACTCGATCTCGAACCACTTTACTATTAACTTTATTCTGAGTCTTTCGACTACTTCATCCTGCACAAGGTCAGTCGGACTATTTGTGAACTGTACGTCCCTTATATCGGACGATGGGGGTACCATACGACATATCATTCCTCGCCACCCGAGTTAAATGGTCAACTTGCATCCAAATTTGGCCATATTAAAGTCACCTTCTGTCGATGTTTTACTCTTTGGAAAGAAGAGATAAGACCATTCAAAACGCTTGTTGACATCAAAAGGTCTCCAACGTATTCCAGAAAACTGAACCCGTGAAGAAGGATCTTCGAGCCAATGGGCGTGAAGATAAAATATCAAGTAGACGGTCGACACAACAGAGGGAAATGAGATTATCAGTATTGATGAAGCCTACGTCTAGTGATAATTCATCGACCTTTGCAGAGAGAGAGAGAGAGAGAGAGAGAGAGAGAGAGAGAGAGAGAGAGAGAGAGAGAGAGAGAGAGAGAGAGAGAGAGAGAGAGAGGGTGGGGGAGGGAGGGAGAGAGAGGACGCTGTCTACTTGGCAGTCAGCTCAAAAAGTCTCATCCTTCTTTATATCTTGCTGTAAATGCAGAAGTAGACGCAAACGGTGAAGCTGAGTGGACAGTTATGACACCTTTAGCGAACACTTCCTCATTTATTCCTCTGGGCTTGAGCTTTTTGAGAGCTATGTGACTCTCTACCATAAAGGGCTAGTAGACCGTTTGAAGCATGAGATAAGATCTAAGTTTTATTTCATAGTGGTAAATGCGATGACTAATATCAAACTACCTGGTTACATCAACATGAATATCTATGCGCGCTTCATGAATTTTTTGTTGCTGTTTAAGGATTCAGTCATTTAGGGTACTGCGTAAGCCAGTAACTCCAGACGATTTTTGAAGCAAACGGTTAGGAAGTTCGATGCAACGATTGAAATCATCGTCAATTGTTCTTCAGAGGATGGTTCCTAACAGCAGCTTGGCAAGATAAGATACGCAACAATTTTGCATCTGGCCAACTTCGATTCTTTGACGTCTAGCTGTCACAGTATCGATCGACCAAGCTTACCATGTGGTTCGATTTTCGCAAAACAGATGATAACAGCCTACACGGAAGCGACAGTTGTACTGAAAACTAATTAGAGTCCATCACAATTCATATTGAGATGACCGCCTAAACAGAATATATTCTGCATAAATATGATACAGGAACCTCAGCTACTACCAAAAAAATTATTAACACGACTTGCCACATGTCACGGACCGTGGCGCTAGCCATTCTGCATATCCAGATCAACATAAAGATCTCAAATACGCACCTATCGCAAGATATTTCCAGCTCAAAGACATTTAGATCATGTCCCTCAATGTTGTGTTTAGCCATTGACAGCAAAGATATTTCGAAAAACAGGACATCATTCTGATATCACGAAATAAACCGAGTGCTTACCCGTTGAACTATTTTGAGAATAATAACCATTGCATAGATGACGTGGAGTTTAATGACTAAGAGTATCTATTCAGTGATTAGCCTATATATTTTGACAATTGCAACAAAAAAATCTTTAGATGTTTAGTTCGTGGTGGAACCCTTGTCCGGGTAAGCAGCATAGCCTAATAGTGCCAAGAGTGACTCGACTTAGTTAACAAACATTTTCGACGCGAGGACAAGGTGAACCTAACGTTTGGAGACTAACGAATTAATTCAGTTGCAAAACGCTGTCAATGTAGTTGGCAAACGCTGATTCCTTTCATACCCGAACCTTTGTTCTGAGACTTTTACATACCAAGTCTCCTTTGCGGTTGTTCCTTTTGACTCTGTGGGAGTGATTTCATCGTTGATGAAAGCGATATGCGGACTCATCCAAAAATTAATTCTATCAAGATATCAATTTTAAAAGAAAGAAACGATAACATTTAATTTGTGTAGAATAAATTGAAATCTCTAGTTATTGGAAGACAAAACCTGCGAATTTAAAAAGAATGCTATAATATTGATTTGGATTGTAAGAGAAGCATGGCCCAATCAATAATTCATATCCTGAACATAATAGAATGTTGAAATGAATTTAGATTAAACATTATCCTTGTTTCCTCAGCTTGACTTGGTAATGAAAAAAAGCCTAAATAGTAGCCGGTTCGATAGTTCAACAACAGATAGAAGCCACGAATAATGTACTGCCTCACAATTCAATCAATAAAACCTTATTAATTGCGTTGTGATACTGGGAACAAAATAATAGATAATCAGTCTAGAAAATTAGTTGGGTTAGAAGTTCAGAATGTGAATGACAACTTACATCTGGAAAGTTATAGAAAATGTATGATCCAAAAGGTCGTTCACTTAGGAAAATTACTGACCACGCACACACTTTCTCTCCCCCCTCTAAAACTTGATATAAGCTTAAAAGCTGTCCTTGACTATCACGCAAGAACACGCGTGACTTTTTTAAAACATAGGCATAGTTCATTAGACAGACCTCTCTGACTTTGAATGAAAACGTGGTATACTGATGATCAGCAGCTTCCAAGATATAAAAAGGCTCTGGGCTGCTTGGTCTCAGTAAGATTTCAAGCTCAGAGGGTGTCGTGTCTATTTCTTACAGATTCTTGGTACCTTCTCGTAGCCAAAGCTTTTCCCACAAAAAGATGTAACCGTATCTACACCATCATACGTGAAACCTTATCTTTAAGAGAGCCGAACTTCTTCTCTCTCTCTTCCTCTCTGATCAAGAGTCAAGGCTTCTCTTAAAGTATCGATAAATTCCTTCTCATAGCCAGAAATGAGAAGAAGGTTATGATAGAAAACATCTAAACAACAAGACAGAGTTTTCTCATCATAATAGTTCCACAATATGGTCTTAATTATGTGGTGCACAACCAGCCTGGTGTATTTTAAGTGCTTTAAGGTCTTGAGCTCATTATAGAGAGCGGTAACTTTGAAGAGGTTCTGTGTTGATTAAGACGATGAAAACTCTTTGGCATTGTAAGTGTCTATGTACACGTCTCGCCATACCCGACGATGATATAGGTTGCCATGCGTTTTCCACAAACTTGCAGATCTACTAGATTTCGCATACTCTGCAAAGAAATGCTGTATCAAACAGAATGATTTGTGTAGAAATGCCAGAAATGCCACATAATCCTCAGCACCCTCAGGATGACAACGGTATCTGCATCGTCACAGCTTCAAAATCCTCTCGGCGCGTCTTGTAGCTGATGATAGTTTATGACAAATCTCCGACCAGTCAGTGCCTGATTTGTTGCTAGATTCTTCACTGGTCTGAGAGTGAGACGTGGTCTCGCTAACATTGATGATATATTGCCATTAGGTCTTTTTAAAATGTTCTCCTACATTGTCAATGCTCTGAACAGCACTGCGATCGTGTATTCCGTCGGCCTCAGAGACATCACGTTCATCGTTAAACCTGTTGATGTTTTTGTTGCTCAAGAAAGATGAAAAGTAGTGTAGGGAATATCAAAATATTCTGGATATCTGCTTTCTTCGTGGGACTGCTACTTTAGAAAGCTCACAAGAGACGCACGTCGCACGTGGCCCTTTGATCCAAAGTGAAACCCGACGCGGTATGAAAGAATAATGAATATGCAATCTATGCAAGCAGCTACTGCAGTTTATCCAAATAGGAGGCTAACCAATGCAGAATCACGCGCATGTCGTCTATAGTCAGGCGAGAGACTGTCCTGTATTTCTCCAAAATCTCGCTTCGCACCCTTTAGACGGCAAGATTGGGAGCCAGCTAAACCCGCAGTCGGCACTGACTGTACATGTAGGTTTCATTGGTGTCTTTGTAGATATGTTTAAATCCGCCTTTTCTAGCCGCTGGTCACATACCCACATACCTATTGTATGGTCCACGAACTCGTGGTCTTAGATTTGAAATGTTGTGGGAGACGCTGCGGTGTTGCAGAAACGCGATAACAATGGTATAGGCAAAAATATGTTTCAACGTTTCAAGCCGTATGATGCATTTATCATCTCGCTATGCTGCAATAATATACAACACTGATGATGGCATCATTGGATAGCATCCTTTGTTTGCTTTTACTAATAACGATTTTGTTTGCAAATGATTTCATAACACTTTGTCCATCCCATACACTATCCTGAATTGAACATTGCCAACCATCTCATGTACCCTTATTTCTATTGTTTTCAGAACTCAAATGTGGTCACCATGATTATAGGTCTGTCAAAATATGCAGACCTCCTTCCAGCAGAATTCAGACATTTATTGCTTTTATTGCGAAATAGGGTCAAACGGAAAATATAATATAATAACCTTCATGATATTTCGTCTGGATGTTACTTATCAATCATTCTGTGATGTAAACTTGTTAAGACGGGTTATTTTTACAGCTGTAACAGTAAGAATGACAACTGCAAAGGAAGAATATAGCAATGAACAAAGCAACTGTACATTTTATTATCAATGACGATGAATCACACGCTGTCATTTACACTATGCAATGCAGATTCAAACTGGTCGAGGTTGATCCGATTTATTGCACATTGTGGAAGAATGGATGCCAGCCACAGGCACGACGGACGCAAGACAATCTATGATCGCAACTTACTTTATGTCCTCGGTAATAGTCTGCATAGCGAATTAATGGCAGTTGATGGTACTGATACAGTTCAATAAAGATACTTGCATGCCGTGGAAATTGTATGTCTTTGCAAAGTATTTCGTCGCTAATATAGACTAAAATGAGTGCGAATATATGAGATGAAAGTTTATATTGCTAGTTGATGTTTTGTTTGACGCAAGTGAAAACTACTAAAAAGTTGAATTCCTGTAACTATCATTGAATACATTAACATAATTGATTTAAAAAAAAAAAACTTTCGCTAGCTAAATATCCTTTTATTTTATTACCAAATTATATTTTCTTTTATAATTCTACCCACCCTTCCCCTAAAATGTGCATTGTGCCTTAGATCAAAGACGAAGATGGCAAAGTGAAAACTTCTTGTAAAGGACTATATACCAAACAATGATGTAATGATGATTGGTTGGTTCATTGGTTTAATAGCACTGATAATACACTACTGTCCATTTCATGGCATGGCCATCCCATGGACACGCTGATGCAGCCGACCCTAGCTAGCTACAATGAGTCGTTATAAACTGGTGCAAGTTATCCAAGAAATTACCCGGAATTTTATTTTTTCATTTTATTTCTTCATGTTAACTTATATAATAGTATATGTGTGGAATAAACATATTACTTGTGATATGGTACGTACAATTGTACCATCAACAAATATACATTTCGTTATCGTCTGACATAATTAACGTTCTCTGGCTAGCACCCTCAAAAGAAACGCCTGTGATTTATCTGCAATCTTATTAATTTGCACCAGTGATTAATCACATAGCTAGCTCTATTTTTGACGTAAACAGTATGTCTTTCATACGAGAGATATTGTCTTGACACAATGAACTTGCATTTTAGTACAAGCATATTTACGTGCTGTTGAACGAAATCATTTCTTATATTCATGATACTTGTACACAGCTGGTTTGATTTAAGTCCAATTATGAAAACAAACACGATGACTAGGACAGTGAAAACTACAACATTAATAATGATAATAATAGAAATATATAGACTGTTTGATATACATACGATTAAAACTAACATCATTTATATATTCGCAAAAGAGCTCTTTAGAGCATGTATAAATCATATGGATCGATTAAGCCATTTTCAGCAGTTTTCAAAACGAGGCGGAGCACAGTAAATGTAAAAAACTCATACAACTTCCTGTTCTTAGAAACCTTTGGAAAGAGGAAATATGCTAGGTGTAGAACACTGCCGGGCTTTACAGGGCACAATGTATAAATACTATGAGTAAATTAAGAAATCTGTCGCAGTCCACGTCCACGCACGGCTCAGTAAATGCACACTTATGACGACCAAGTCTTGGACTCTAAATGTTAATGAGTAGGCGGTACAATCACGTGCCCATTTCTAGCTGGCTAAGTACCTTGAACTCCACCAGCCAATCAGTGTTTGCTATAAAATCTATTGTTAGCCCTCACGGCTCACTTACCATGGGAAGATGAAATTGTATCTCTCTATGCATCAAATCTCACGATCAATTATCGTCTAAAAACACTCTGCCCTTCAGCTCGGGCACAAAAATGCGATTATATTAGCATTTCAGCTATAATGCAGGTAAATGGAATAACTGTGATTCGCCTCGGGAATTCCATCTTGTTTTTCATTACATTAGGTTTATTTTTCTCACATTACTACCTAACAAGTTTTGTGAAAGGAAGAGGATGGATAAACACAAACTCTATCTGGAGCAGATGGAACTGTCTTTTTTTCATTATTGTATATAGTCGTGGAAAGTTAAGGCGTATGTAAGCCATCATGATTTTTGTAAGATATTGCGCTTGCAGACTAGGGTATATGTTGTTTGTTCTACTGATTATTCCTAACAAAGTGCGCAGACCCAGATTTGGCTGCGTATTATGCGTCGGCAGATCTTGGTCAGTGCAGTTTGCATTTGGACTTGACTTGCACACGAATACAAACGGCATAATGTCGAGCAATCGGACCTTTATATGTTCCAGAAGATATAATTCAAAACATATCTCATATTCTGAATGAATTATAATGCATTACATTCACTGTACAAGAATGAACGAGTAATCAACAAGGGAGGTTACTAACGTGGTATTAACTTCCCCCTCCAAAAAATAAAATAAATACAGCCACTGTTTACGAAGTTAAGATCATAACATTTTCTGCCATTGGGTTTCGGATCAAAATATACATTTTAAATGTATCGTGCAAGCAATATATCGAGATATAATTTTTTTTTTTAAGATTGACCGCTTTTGTGTACATTTCAGAGCCGCTTTACACAAAGCTCACATGCCTTCAAAGTGTGATGTCTTTATTACATTTTTCAATATTTACAAGTTGCTAAGTTCATGAGCTACAAGAAATTACCCATCCACCCCAATATAGATATTTTGAGGACTGCTTGTTTTGACTTTTTCAGAAAAGGTATATGCGTTCACTTCAGAAATTTTTGTTTGCCATCTGCATGTGAAGGTTTGTTGGTACGGGGTCTCAAAATATTAGACTGAATCATCAGCATTACCAGTCCAAATATGGTGTGTTTTATATCTGACTGTACCCATTCTAAAGAATGAGGAAAGCCACGTATGATGTCTGAATGTAAAGTATTATGTTGCCTTACCAAATGCACATATTCACATAAGTTACGTCATTATTAAAACTTTATATAACCTTCACATTTAATTGAATGTAGATGTAAGTATGCCAGTAGTTCTCGTTGGTTATGAAATCTAATTTTATATAATGCGTTTCTTAGAAACTGCTTAATTTTAAACGGATAGCGTATAATTGTGTGCTGTTTATAATCTGAACATCTATATCTATGTTCAACACATGGGCTCCTGCAGGATTTTGTTTGCAAGTGGAGGGTGTGTGTCAGTCAGTCAGCGCCGGGAGAGTTAGTATAGTAAGCAGTCTGAAATTAAAGCTAATATTTACTAAACCTTTGAACAGAAATCTTGTGACATATACACAGCTTCATTTGCATGATTAAGCTTGTCGATATATATATATATATATATATATATATATATATATATATATATATATATATATATATATATATATATATATGTGTGTGTGTGTATGTGTGTGTGCAGTATGATTTTACAGGGGGTCACGTGACTCCCCCCCCACATATGCTGCAGGCGCCCATGGTTCAACAAGATGTGACGTCAGCATGCGAAACTGATTTGCAAATACAATACAACCTGACAATCCACAAAGCCTTTTTTCCCTTCATTCTTCATATATATATATATATATATATATATATATATATATATATATATATATATATATATATATATATATATATATATAGAGAGAGAGAGAGAGAGAGAGAGAGAGAGAGAGAGAGAGAGAGAGAGAGAGAGAGAGAGAGAGAGAGAGAGAGAGAGAGGTTTTCTATACATGTAACAGGTTTTCTATACATATATAGGTTTTCTATACACATGTAACAGTCAAACTTGTCCTAGTCTGTACCTAGTACTTTATTAGTATCCCTACTTCGTGAACGGAATACTATCATGAGCCTATGTGGATCAACGGAACAGCCAGGTGTGTATCGCACCTAGCGCTTGTCAGCCTACTATCATACATTTGGAACACGTTCCTTGCATATACAGAATTTTTTTTTTTTAAATAGTCCTCATATGTAATACCCAATTATTGCATATTCATTGTAGAAATATACCTGTAAGATATCGTTTATCCCATATTTTCTTTCAGACTGTCCGCCATATTAGTTTAACTGATAACTACGCCCGTTTTCAGCCTCATTTTTGTATGTCATTAAAGGTAATTGCTGCCTTATAGACCTATCGAAACGTAAATAGTTTGTAGTTGATAGGGCATAAATTCAATAACGTATAGCAGAATGTCCAAATATGGCATAGCAAACATTATTTGGAAGACTTATTACCGCTAGAATCGTTTGTTTATCGGTCATGGTGTAAGCATTCGAATATACTTTGAACGATATAGGCTTAATATTTAAATAATCAGCCAAATTTCATCAAAAACAACTCTCAGTACGTCGTCAATAATGACTGGTTATTTTTGTCTTTAAAATAGTTTTATTTGTTGTAAGATATAGGATCGGATCGTAACCTCAACCACGTGTAGACTACGACATCGTCACTAGTCTGCACCATCAAGTCTAAAACTTCCAGAATATTAGTATCCTCTAGTAAAAACTAGTAAATGTACTATGGTAGGTAAGGGTTCTCAGACGTTTGACTTGACAAATGGCAATAAATGTAATTGTACTGTCCCATTATGTGAATGTATGTAATCCAGTCCATGCGACACATCTGTCACCTGCATGTGTCTGGATGACTGATCAGCTTGTTATTTTTGCCGGAGCCAGTGACAAAACGACAAAACAAATGGCTGGATCAAACCAATGCCATAAAACTGGAGAAATACTCATCTATTTAGAAATCTGACGTTAAAGTCAAATGACGACTCGGTCAAAACAGCATTGAAACAGTGAAGTGTAATTTTTCGACTGAATGGGATATTTTGCTGATAATCTTAACCATTTTTAAAAACCATTCGTTAGTCTGAAGATTGTCATTTTATTCTTCGTATTCATGATGTATATACCATATCATGTCTGTGTTATTTTATTCAGCGTTCTGAGGTTACGAAGCACTCTTTTCTCCAGGGATACAGGTAAACTGTACCTCAGGGATGTATATAAACTCTACCCCAGGGATACAGGTAAACTCTACCTCAGGGATACAGGTAAACTCTACCCCAGGGATACAGGTAAACTCTACCTCAGGGATACAGGTAAACTCTACCCCAGGATACAGGTAAACTTTAACATCAGGGATATAGGTAAACTCTAGCCCAGGGATACAGGTAAACTCTACCCCAGGGATACAGGTAAACTCTACCTCAGGGATACAGGTAAACTCTACCCCAGGGATACAGGTAAACTCTACCTCAGGGATACAGGTAAACTCTACCCCAGGGATACAGGTAAACTCTACCCCAGGGATACAGGTAAACTCTACCCCAGGGATACAGGTAAACTCTACCCCAGGGATGTAGGTATACGTGTACATAAGCTGTTAAGTATGCTTTGTTTAATCATTTTCATAAAGCATCAGTTGTTATACTGCCAGAACAAAAATTGTTTATTTCGATGAATCGAATAGCTTTAAAAAAAGTAACTATTCTTGTTTTAAATTTGTTTAAAAAGACATCTTATATCTACTCCAACATATCAGATAGAGCAACGTACACTTCCTTTCAGCTCCATCTTTACAGACAGATGTGATGGGTTTACAGAAGCACCTTTATGGCTTTTATTGTTGTACTGAATTTAATTTCTATTTTATGGGTTTTACTTGCTGACATTTATGTACAATTCATTTATACATTTTTTTCGTAACCTTTTATGACATTACATAGCCACTTATATAGAGCTAGATACCCAGACATATTTTCAAGGTTTGTTTTAAGCTGACATCAGCCTCAAACTGGTCGTACTTATTTTCGAAGACTATTAGGAATATGCAGGATTATCAGAGTAAAATATACGAGTTTTTATCACCCCAATCATGACCCTTGAAGATTTTTGAAGACATGGCAGCTCCAATCACACCTGCCCTCAATATCATCTCCCAAAACTCTTGTGAAAATGAACGATGACCAGACTACTCGAAAGAGGCCGTAATCACTACTTCAGGAAAGACGATACGAATAAAAAAATGAAACCGCAGACGTGCATTACTAGCATACATTTGCTGTGAAGTCGTGGAACATTCGATTGATAACAACCTAAGGAAGTTCATCGCGGAAGACAAAATCAACAAGAATTCACATGGTTAATCAGCTGTAAATTGTAGAGGCGTACCTAATCAAGTATTTCGAACAACCGGGCGACTGATCGTATCGTTGTTATTTACTGTCACCCAAACAAATAATACAGTTCAAAACTAATTGTGATAGTGGTGAGAAATTTAAAACATGGTAAACTAATATGCTTGACCACTCTGGGGTAATTAAATCCCGTATACGACACCAACTTTGTGTATTGATTTTATGCAGGTAAGTGGCAGCCCGAAAGTGAAAATAAGTCGACCAGGTAAACAATTGTACCTTTCTATACATTATCCTAGGTCAGTATGCTCCAAGCCTTTAGTTGTGTTTTTTTTTTCTTTCACCCTTCTCGGCAGACGACTCAGATGACCAGAAAAACAATGACAACGAGATTTCCATGCTCAGGACTTAAATCTTTGATGAGCATGCGTCTCAACATCATTAAACAATTTACATTGGCACACGTAATCAAGCCGCATCTCGGAAACACATACAGTTCAGAGTGCACTTTGAGAAAAATGACACTGTTATAGATGAAACAAAAGAAAATAGACATTGTAAAAAGTTGTCCCACTTTGAGGTTTTGGAAGTTGGGGATTGGGGGTGCTTCAAATATTTATTTAAATTGTTGTTAAAGACCCACCCAGGCATGATATTGGCTGGAAGTTGATTTAGTGACAGTCAGAAGTACAGCTCCGAGCCCCCAGTCAGCCGAAGATAATGATTAAAAATACAAAAAAGGTGAAGTTCAATAATACCAATTTCATAGCAATTAAAGATCAATAATTTGAATTTCCCAAATACACTTTCCGATCGACCCTTTTGTAGCCTACCGCATCATTTCATTCGTAGTGAGAGAGATTTCCACCTGTCCGTATGTTCTACTCATCTGTGTATTCCTCTCTATCTCCCAATTCCCTCTCGTCCTTCCTGATGCCCTTCCAAATCATTCTCTATTCTTCATCTACATCACTTTCCTCCTTTTACCCCCCCCTTTTATCCCTTTTTTCTGTCAACTGCATGTTGTCGACTCCGATTGCACTGTCAGTCTCACTTCCGTCTCCGATTTAGAGACTCGGGACTACGAACTTGCACCGGGAGTTCTGTTCCCCGAAAAGCTTCATATGAAAACACGAGGGTACAATATTTTCCTCAGCGCTTGCATCTCACACTACACAGCCTATCATCAGATAAGGCTATTAAATTTCACCGGTCACGCATTCATTCACCTCGGACCCCCCACATTCTTGTATGGTAAAACACAACATAATAATACATGATAAAAGAGCGGTATTAATTACTCTTAGCCATACAACAATAAATTGCTTCACATCAGTACATACTCATGATTCCATTACACAAACCAATACACAATATTCAGACGCATAATTTTACATCACAACTCATACCAATACACGAATATTCAAATATCCATGCTCTGATATATTTGCACATCTATTGTAACTAGTCTTACATATATCAATCATTTTCCTAAACTCCAATTCAAACAATCGTAATTTTAACATAACGAATTACTAAAGGTACTCGTTACTACGAAGTAACCTACCAGCAAATTACAATATTAACCCGACGAACAAGCTGTCTACATAATTCTCTGCGTAAACTCAAATTCATGTCTCAGATACGCTTATAAATGAAACACTACAAGGTACATATACATACTAAAACAATCCCTGTAATGAAGTTGTTGTTGTTGGCATCTCGAGAGACGAGGTATATGCTCCCATGAGAAGTGTCCCGGTTGGTAGTTGTGCAGCGTCTTATGTGACTATGGAGCCACACGCGGGAGTGGCAATTATTGCTGAAGTTGCTGCACTTAAAGGTTAAGTCTGGTCTGGGTTGGAGTAGTAATCAAGTATACAGGCTACAAATACTTACAATTATGATGCCGTAATGTTTAGCAAAAATCGAGCAAACAGCTTACTGACCTTGTCTAAGCTTTTCCTTATCTTACAATTCTGGTCCTAAGATTCCTGCCCAATTACGAGTTGCTTCTCCTGAAGTATCCGTATTCTTGTAACGGCAAGATGTATTTTTTTTACAATCTACCCAGGCATACTGATAAATATCTGAAAGTTGTCGGCTATAATTTCGATCCAAGATTTAATCCAACCCTCTACCTTAATTCCGATTGGATATTGCTGGAGAATGTCCCAATCAAACATAGTTGACAATGTCTTCTCCCTTGTCTGTCCACGTGGCAGGTGAGAAAACACCTCGTTGATCCTGCGGCCTTTCCTCTAATCCCTGGACCAATGTTTAACGCCGGGATGCGAGGACTTCAAGCCCTTTGACTGGCGGCAATTCTATAATCTGGGTGGCTGGCGACTTACCTAATCGATTAACACGGCTTGCGGCGATGTTTACACATCAAACAGGGAAATTAATACCCCAGTGTATATATTTCCAGATACCATGACTGCAATCGAGGCAGACGTATAATCTGCGTGATTACAGAGTAAGTAAAGAAGAATCGGAAATCAAAGGCAACATATAGGAAGAAGGCAGTCATTGAAAACTAGAAACTGCCAAACTTTGGGGTTGGAGTTGAAAACGATTGGGAAAAGCGTTGTAATCTCCTTGAAGATAAAGAGCAGAGTGAAAATACCTCAGAAGTGTTGCTGCATGAAAAAGTGTCAGGTCGATAACTTCTGCTTTGTCTTGCTATGAAATGCTACTTTCAAATAAAAGTTCAATAAAACGAATGTTACCCTCATGCACAGCTTGAGTACCGTGTCACAACATGGAATTCATACGAAGGTCTTTCTCCGTTGCAATTTCTCTAATTCTGAGTACACCATAATTGTCTAATGACATTAGTTTGTCATAAGCCATTTTTATTTCGTCTTACGCCAGCAATACCCATATTTTAAAATAAAATTATTTCTAATTAGTGATGTATTATGACCATTCAGTTTTTATATTTATTTGAAGCTTTAGTTCCTGTGATTACTATTTAAAAATATTGAATCATTAAAGTTGATTGTCTTCATAAACTTAAGAAAATAAGTTATCCTTGTGCAGATACGTGAGTAAAGTTACACTGCTGGCAACTGAACTATTGTAATGTTCAAACGAATATGTGTTATTGGTCATGCATGTTATCCTTAGAATTCAGTCTTTTCAGCAGATTGTTCCATTGATGAAAAACAGACTGCATGTGTCAGGTTAGATTGTACTCGACAGGAAAAGCAGGTGAGCAATCGCCAAGCGCATCCGCATGCTACACTTATTCTCGTAATGGAATGGAGTTCCTGCACCCCCAGGGTCCAGAAAGATAATTCTATTTAAAAATCGGACCTGAAAACCTCTCAAGGATTCACTCCTAATTAATTGTGAAAGAGTCAGCAGGAATAGAGAATTCCATTGTCGACCATTAATTTATCAATGGTTATTCGTATACAAGACAGAGCCTAAACTGGAAATGCATCTGCACAGAATGACAAAGAACAATGAAGCTATGGGTGTTAGTGGAGTATTTCTTTGCACTACCATATGCTACATCAAAACCTTTGCATGCGATGATGTTTTTGTGCTAGACTAACTACATAAATCATGCTATACAATTTGTTTCTAAAGACGAACGGCACACAAACGTTTATCTCAATATATTTCCCTCTAATATATTGGTAAATTTTAAAAAAAATGAATGCCTAGCTTTCTAATGAACTAATAGTAAATTATTTCTGGAACAGAAGAACAAGAAACATCTCTGAAGTAATTTCACCATAATGTCTACCTGCCTCAATAATAAGCTCATAGCAAGAACATCTAAATATAGAAAACTATGGAGGAATGTAGAACTGTATTCCCCCTGCATCGATTTTTCTTAATATTCTGTAAGGACTTGTATTCTTTATAACACATATAATTGGTTGAACGATTTTTGTTTGCATTCCAATTTTGACCCATATTATCTTTGTCTGAAAACATTAATGCCTAAAAAGTAAATGACATCACATTCTATTTATAGATGAAAAGGTGAATTGTTAGGCCTTGTGCAGTAATTTTCTCATTGAGAAAAGAAGATTATGCGGTATTCTTTTTTTGACTTTATTTTTGTGTTTGTTTTGGTCTCTTTGAAATTGTATCCAACAGAAATACAGGAGTAACATATCTAAATCAGCCACCGATATTATATTCAACCGACAATGATAAAAACAAAAGGAAAGGAAATATAATTGTCAGAGAGGACGATCTTTAAGAATGTCGTTTCCCACAAGTTGTCTACAAGCGTACATGTACTATATATGAGATTTTTACTCTGTATAAATGTATGCCAACACCATTATATAAAAGCACATTTATTCAAAGATCATATTCATCTACATCAGTTTATAAGACAATATTATAATACATCGAAAACTCATTCATCTACGTAGAAATAGTTAAATTGTTGACTAAGATTTATTCTTTCGAAGCTGTCATAAAATAGTGACAGTATCATAATGAATTTTACAAGTGCATGACTTGATAAAAATATAAATGAGACAATTAAATACACTACAACCACCACCACCAACAACAAACGTTATAATAACTTCAAATATTGTCCAACCAGTTTTAATGTTTCATTTCGGTTTTCTGGTTGTATTCTATGTTTGGGATGTAAGCCAGTCCAGCATAGGGATAACGGCATTTGTGGTAGTCTTCTTGATCTAGTGGTGTGATGTGTCTGATATTTTTTGACCACTCGGTCACCCGGGGCTAAATTAGATCTTGAGGATTCGTGTATCTTTGATTGCCAGTTTTGAGCAAACTTGTCAGTTAACCCACGTGTGACAAGAAATAAAAATACCTTCTGTATTGTCGCCTATGGTTTGATCACAAGAGTGCGTTTGTAGGGTGTTGCTGAAAACAATCTTGCATGTATATGTTTGAGAATCGAGAGGAACTACACGTCGGTTTGATCAGGTTTCTTTCAACTGCTACTAAGTAAATTAATACGCTGTCAAAAACTGATAACCCGTTTTTCCATAAACTATAAATTACGGAGGCTTAATTAGCCGTATTTACCAGACCGATAAACATACATCTGGCAGAGGAAAATTATCGTCTAAGAGTTTGAATACAATTTTAACTCTTGTACCGTGCAATCACTTATAAGGAGAATCAAACTGCCAACAACAAAGACCCTGTTTTGCCGTGGCAGTAAGACCCTGTAGATCAGGTTTATGCTGTTTGTTCTACTAATTACTCTTAACACACTGCACAGACCCAGATATGCCTGCACATTTTTTTATGTGATGCTAGAGCTGGGTTTATGCAATTTCTTATTAGTGAAAGCAGACGGTTCTATTCTTGCTTATTTTTGCCACATATGTTAGGTTTGACACAAAGGAAATAAATAATTTTTATATAGTATTTGCAAAGCGCAAGTTAATGATAAGAAATAAGAACATACAGTATTGTAATTGCTTGTAATAAACTGGCAATGTTATGTTGTTTTCTTTATTCATTTTACCCTATCTTGTGCTATGTTAGTTCTACATTTGCAACGAGTTGAAGTTAGGTTTAAATTAAACCTGAATAACAGTTTTTATTTTTTTTATTTATTTGAACTGTGTAATTTTGAAGTATATCAAACAGTAATTAACTTAGAGGATTAACTTACATAAAGCATACATGGAAATTAATTTCTGATAAAGAAACCTGACGAAAGTTATTTCCCCTTACTTCCTTGGCAACAAGGATGTGATGTGATTGAGATTTTTAACGTAGCTTTAACAATTTATCAGTCAAATCGCTACGATGTCTACAATGTGGAAGTTTATAGTGATGGGGCATCATACCGCAGACATGTAGCATGATGTCCCACCCAGTCACATTATCCTGACACCAGGCCGACCAGTCCTAACACTAACCTCCTAATGCAGAGCGTCAAGCGGGGCAGCTGTTAGTACCATTTTTGTAAGTATTTGGTATAACTCGACCGGGGATAGAACCCACGACCTCCCGTATCCGAGGCGGACGCTCTAACCACTAGGCCACCGGAGCGGTTCTTGACAACATGGAAAAATCGGCTGTAATGAATTGCTAATTCGGACTTTGGATCAAATAGTTTACAAAATGCCAACAGTGTAATTTATTGTATTTAGATTAACTAAATCCTTCCGTTTTCTTACGTCGCTTATATTTATATGATCAGACTAAAAAAGAGCTGAATTTATGGAAAGGCTTACGGGAGAGGCTCTTTTTAGCTGAAATTGAGTTTAGTCTTGCATTCTTTAATTCTGGAGCAAGTTAGGTATATAATAAAAATGCAAGTCTCTTTTCCTACGTTAATACCATATATACTTCGCCACTCCTTAAAATATAAAGTTTTTGGTACAATATATATATATATATATATATATATATATATATATATATATATATATATATATATATATATATATATATATATATAATGACGGTGAGATGAAGAGAATTAATCTAATTTAGAATGGCATTTGATAAATTTAGGCGGTAAATTTATTCCTTATTGGCTAAGCTAAATAAGTGGCGTGTGCTTCCTGGAATAAATGCAAGGTTTTCAGCATTTTCCCTCAGAAAATTATTCACTCTAAGATCTTCTTTGCTACGAAATTATTATAAAATACTTTCTCATTAAAATTGTCCATGGTACGGGTGTTTGGAAGTTTGTGGGAAACGGAAATTAAAGACAAGAGAGATTCTGCTAGGTAGAAGCAAGCGAGTCTCGGAAAGCAAAAGTTAACTGTCTCAATTTCATGCAAATTTTTAAATATGATCTCGTAATTTTTTGATTATATTTATTTGTTATAAATTTATGCAGCCTTTTCTCTTTTATGAGTTTTTAAAGATAATTGTTTTCATTCATTTGTCTTGAATGTTATGTGACCCATTTATTCTATGAATTTCATGCATACCTTTTCCTTATACTAGACTTGTGTGACTTCATTTGTCTTAAACGATATGAATCGTGTTAACTAGGAAGTGATATTACTATGTCTGGAAATGTTATTGAAATTAATAGTTATCTAGCATGTATTGAAGTTAAGACAAGAAGTGAATTTCATTAATTTGTTTTGTATAATTAAGATTTGAATTTTGTTAACCGAGAATCAATGGTATTTGCATCAATGGCATTTAGTTCAGTTAGTAATTTATATGCAACAACACGAGTAGTGAAGGGGGTGTCACTACTAACACGGCTTCCTAATAATTTGTAAGATGTATAGATTATGTCACAGTAGAAATGCTACCCGTTAGAAAGAGACCTTGGTCTTTTTGTGCAATGGTTTGCGTATCAGCTGTCAGGCTTAGCACTAAACCGTATTATCCTTAGTTTGTGTTTAATTACTATAAGGCGGTATCTGACGTAATGAGAGAGCGGACTCCAGAAAAAAAACAAAACAGAACGTAAATAGCCTGGCAAATATTTTGGTTGTCGTTTTAACAAGGGAAATAGCTCTATATACGTACACTAAAACCTTACAGAGGCTAAGAAAGGAGAAATATGTTGACCCAGAGAGAGAGTGAGAGAGAGAGAGAGAGAGAGAGAGAGAGAGAGAGAGAGAGAGAGAGAGAGAGAGAGAGAGAGAGAGAGAGAGAGAGAGAGAGAGAGAGAAATTTCAAAGTATTGATGAAATTTGTTTTATCCGTGTAGACTAACCGAATAAAAGCATTTTTAAAAGAAAAATTTGGTAATTTTATCTCTAATTAAATGCTTTTATTAAAAAAATCATGTCAAATTTGATTTAATTTATATATCTGATTAAATCGTTGTATTTTGTATATGAGGAAAAGTATTTTATATATGGGCCTAGTAAATGTATGTATGTGTGTCTGTCTGTCTGTCTGTCTGTCTGTCTGTCTGTCTGTCTGTCTGTCTGTCTGTCTGTCTGTCTGTCTGTCTGTCTGTCTGTCTGTATGTATGTATGTATGTATGTATGTATGTATGTATGTATGTATGTATGTATGTATGTATGTGTGTGTGTATGTGTGTGTGTGTATGTGTGTATGTATGTATGTATGTATGTATGTATGTATGTATGTATGTATGTATGTATGTATGTATGTATGTATGTATGTATGTATGTATGTATGTATGTATGTATGTATGTATGTATGTATGTATGTGTGTGTGTATGTGTGTGTGTGTGTATGTATGTATGTATGTATGTATGTATGTATGTATGTATGTATGTATGTATGTATGTATGTATGTATGTATGTATGTATGTATGTATGTATGTATGTATGTATGTATGTATGTATGTATGTGTGTGTGTATGTATATGTATGTATGTATGTATGTATGTATGTATGTATGTATGTATGTATGTATGTATGTATGTATGTATGTATGTATGTATGTATGTATGTATGTATGTATGTATGTATGTATGTATGTATGTATGTATGTATGTATGTATGTATACAAATCAAATGGTAAAAAAACAAATCACACCGCGAATTACTGTCATTTCAAGTGTACTTTTTCAATTGTGACTGGGGTTTTTGATTAAGATCGTTGTAATCAACTGCAGCGATTTGTTTTCAGAGGCAATTACAAAACAGAGACAAGAAAAAAAAATAAACGAAAATAAAATAGCAGAAAAAAAAAACAAAAGGAAAATAAACCACAGAAAAATAGTTGAAGTTACCAAACTTTGGATGACTGTTTCTAGGGAATAAAAGCCTGAAAACATTTAGTTTTCCGTTTGTTTTCTTTTACTTGAGGCTGATGCAGAAAAATATTTTATATTGACCTAGAAATCAATCAGTCATATCGCGATCTTTTATTTTATGCAAATTTATGCAACCGTAAATGAGACAGTGGGTTGTGTAAAACTGTATCATATAGCTGACTTTTTCCAACATCAAGGTCATTGTGTACCTGAAAAATCATTGAGCATTTTAGTCTGTAAAAAGCCAATACTTAGCAAATATTTTCTCTTTGAGTATGGGTTAATATTATGATCGTTATCATTAGTGGTAAACATAGTATCTTGTTTTGATTATGTGTTTACCACATTATACCCTATAATTTTAGCAACAGATTGTATCTTGTAAACATCTGGAATCATCAACAAATCATTTTTTTTAGGACACGCTAATTCTATCCTAGGTTAGATTGAGGAGTGTAAATTATGTTTGACACAATATTTATTTCTGCGATAATATCTGGGCAGAAATCATTGTTGTGTCCAACACTTTTGCATTTGGAATTATTCAAATTATTATTCCATTTGAAATACTAAATGCTCCATTATAATTATATTGGACAGAGAGACTTGGAATTAGAGTGAAATTGAAAAAAAGATAAACTCTGGGATTATATTTTGTGATTCATCAAAAGACTTAGCTCATCAGTACGACACTGCCATCAAAGGCACATCAAAACTGCAGTCATTGGATTTATTTTGGAATATCACTAAAACGTAATCAGAACTTTAATAATTAGAACTTAGGAATATTAATTTAGCTTAAACAAATTAGTGTTGGTAAATAAAATGCATATCCCCATTTTACATACGATTTCAGGTCTGATATCATTAAAAATATTAGATTAGTACTCAATTTTAAGAAAAAGTAGGTAAATATATTCCTCATTTTAAAACAAAACTGCTGAAAATTTGAAATGGCCAAGACTGCATTGGCCTTTCTTATTACGAAGGGTAATTTTTCTTGGAAAGCTCACATGTACACTTCATTCTCAGAATAAAAGAGTGCTGATTACGATCTGTTTGAGGAATATATCTTGAAGGGTTATGATAATGTATTTCAGGCTTGTAGACAATAGTTTAGGAACTATAAAAGAGAAACTGGACGTCACATAACTACTAATAAATGCACACTATGACAAAAAATTAACGGAAAAATAACGTTTAGACTGAATCATCCAATATTACACAGCAAATAATACGATATAAAGAAGACAGGACTTGGAATCATACAGGGAGGAGAGGGGAAAAAGACTCACAGGAGCGGAGTAGACCGATTGGCCGAACAAGCGCAAAAAACCGGAAAAAGCCTAACTCGAAGAGACAAGCCCCACACACATCACTAAACACATACATCATCTACTGTCATTTTAACGGCAAGAGGTTGTGAAAAGATATAACTATGCCTACAACAACACAAAAATGGCCGAAATTTATGGAAGATATAACCCTGCAAGCCCATCAGAGGATAGAGCGAACTACTCCACGAGGAGTAGAAATAATAAAATATACCGATCGAATGTCAGATACAAGACTTGAAGGCACTATCAAGTCAAGCGGGGTCTTGGACCCGACCAAGACCCAAAACAAACAATAATCCCCATATTCATTCTAACGATAGGGGGATTTAATGAAAAGATTACATAACGTCATGTATAACCAATATGCTCGAAGCTCCACCAATATATGTCCGAAGCGGAGAATTGGATCCGACCAATTCTTAAACATGAAAAAGGTAACGGGATACAACCAGCTCCTACTGTATCCAACGGAGGACGAAAGTAGCCCACAACTAGAACAAGATGGCGGAATTAACACGACTCGAAAACTCTACTACAACTCTACAAAGGAATGCTGCAGGACCAAGGGAGCAGTACCAACACTACCCGGAGGGTAGACTGAAAAGATTACAAATTTTCATTGCCAGAAAAGGAAAGTACGAAATTGCCTTCAAATCAAAAGGGATGGTTAGTCAGCACCAGCTAACATCTCAGAAAACCCAACCCAGCACGCACACAAGCAGACCTCACCTCAAAACAAATCAAGGGACTATGCAGTACTAACCACCTTCCCACTGCTGTCCCAAACCCCCAACCCTGGTACGGACAAACAATTAGCGATGAACAGTCCGGGCCGCGCGGCCAACTGTTTAAAACGAAAAACCTACAACCTATGTCTTCACTTTGGCTCTGAAGACCCACGGCCTAAACAAGATCCTTTGGCAAGGCGGTCAAAATTACACAACCACACAATCCGAAGCGGTGATAAATTTTGTCAGTAGGTTGCAAACGCCTAAAGATTGGTACCTTTTCGGACAGTATAAGTACGCCAAGTACGCAAAATTCAAACTACAATTATTTATTCCAAATTCACAACTCAGGCTCAATAGATAAATTGCAGAGGTGGCTCACACAAAATTGATATAGGGACACCCGTAGGTAAAACTGGTCTAGATTTGACAAAAATCCACCTAACTGAAATAAAGTTAGGTGGAATAAAAACTTAGGGGCTTTGGTGGGTAGGAGTGGCGACCCGGGTAGGAGAGGTAGTTGCGGTGCTGCCATTTTTCGAGCGACAAGTTTTAGGATAGGGAAGATCTTTTTTAGGCGTCAGAAAAAATATGGGGCCAAGCACCAAGGCCTCGCGCCCTTCCGAGGGAACCGCAGTCCAAGCCTGGGACTGTAAGCTCCTCTCTCCCTCCCCGGAAGGAACGCAGCCCAAGCCCGGGGCATAGAAAAGGGTCAGCACCAGACACGGGTGAACCCAGCCCCGGAAGGGGGAGAGGCCACTAGCCCCTATCAGGGCTTAAAGTCATAAAACACGAGAGTGTATACATGACTATAATACATATGAACAGAACTCATACTAGCTGAAAAGTTCATGAATCGCATCCACAGTAACGTTAAGACTTACTTTGATGAGCACAAGTAAGGAAACGATAGGCTACGGTTAAAACTAATGGATACTAATGTGCTACGTTTGCTACTAATACCAACCTATGGGTTATGCTTATTACTAATAACTATTAATGAATTACGGTTACTGATAATGCTTACGTTTGAATTACTGTTACTACTGACACCTAATTATAAATTACATCAATCGTAGGGTGGTGTATAGGATTTGATCTCTAAGAATTGAATATTTGGAGCTATCTAGAAGAAAGAGTTTTGCATTTTGAATTTCACAGCAGGAGCAATATTTATTATTAGATCCATGATGATAATTTAAGTTACTGCAATTAGTTCTTTGCCAGTATGCATAATATGTGACATTCTATCACCAGCACAGTTGTAGTAACATGGACTGGTTCTTTCTTTATCGTGATTCAAATAGGCTTTAAAATTATGTATTGAAGGGTTGTTTCTCACTTCAACGGGCAACGACTTCCATATTCGAATTTTAGAAGGTAGAAATAAATTATTTAAAAAGGTCGTTCTGTACATTGGGGGTCGTTGATCGTTAGGGGATTGAACAGAGCATGTCTCCTGTTCTGTTGATAACGGTCGAATCAAGTTTTGAAGATATGTGGGAATTAGTCCGTTTTAAGTTTTAAATAGTTGAAGCAGTTTAGGCTTGTAACGGCTAGTGTTTAGGTTTACCCAGCTAGTTGCATGATACAACTGTGACTAAGATGTTATTTTGGTTGCACCAGTTATTATTCTCAACGCCTCAACATTTATTTTTTCTAGTTCCTTGTCATGCATTTTACATTTGTCCCAAATATAGTCAGCGTAGTCAAAAATTGGAATAATATAATATTGTGCATTTGTTCCAAGGATAGATCGATCTTGTTCGAATCCGAGACTTTTTAAGCAATTTAATTTCACACAGGCTTTATAGCTAATGTATTAAATGTGTGCGTGCCAAGTGGCATCACTGGATAATATAATGCGGATATGCTCGTGCTGATAAACCTCTTTTAGGGTTGTTTCAGTCATGCATAATATAGGATGATGGTTCTGGTTTCGTTTTTTTTTTTTTTTTTTTTTTTTGGTGTTATTAGCATTGATTCTGTCTTGTCTGGATTAAATACAGCTATATCCAAAGTCTGGGCCATTCGTGTATCATTTGAATATCATTGTTTAAGATTTCGACAGCTGTGATCTGGCTATCAACTAGATATATAATGCTTATAATAAAAAAATTGTCTTATTTATTATTCAATATTTTCAACAATATCATTGATGAAAATCACAAATAAGTTTAGTCCCAAAATAGATAGATGGGGGACCCCAGTATTAATGCATTGAACATATGAGGATTTAGAATTTATAATAACTTATTGTATTCTTGATAATAAATATCTTTCAAACCATCAAAACACATTTCCAGGAATGCCAATATTTTTTTTTAATTTTGAGAGCAAGCCTTTGTGCCAAACTCTGCCAAGAACCTAGCTAATATCACAGAAAACGGTCCTAACCTCCTTTCCTTTGTCTAGCGTAGAAAAAAAATTGTATTGCAAATGTATGTTAGCTGATGTGTTGTCGAATCACCCTCTGAAGAAAAGTTGATTGTTTATGTGAAATTATATCGCGTTGAACAATATAATTGTTTAAGTATTTATATAAACGCTGCTCCAAAACTTTAGACAAAGTTCATTGTAAAGATATATGACGATATTATGACACAACGGTTTTAGAGCTGTTCTTATGCCCCGGCACTACGTTTCTTAGATTCCAGTGAAGTTTACAAGGCGATAATGAATAATCAGCAAAGGTGGAGATTTAATTGTCTGCAAGTTTTTGTAGCAATTTAGGATGCAGTAAGGGCCACACGCTTTCGATGGAATTAAACCTACTAAGACAGTCTGCACCATCTTCGGTTATTTTAATCTCATCAAGCAGGGGATATGTTAGATCTTGTAGCGCTAACTTGTAAATTTGTGGTACATTTTCAATTGTATGGTTGACTGCTTAGAAAAAAAAATAAATCATTGAAAACATTTGCATTTTCTTCATCTTCTCTTATAACCTTATCATTCACGATATAATATTCACATGATTTCTATTTTTTTTTTACTTTATTTGAATTTCTCTCATTAGTTTTCACCAGCTTTGTGGGTTTCCACGTGAATACCAATTCTTTCGATGTGAGTGTTGTAATAATTACATTTCTACTTCCTAATCTGGATTCTTTCCATGTGAGTGTTGGAATAATTACATTTCTACTTCCTAATCTTGATTCTTTACATCTGAATGTAGTATTAATTACATTTCGACTTCCTAATCTGGATTCTTTCCTTCTGAGTGTTCTAATAATTACATTTCTACTTCTTAATCTGGATTCTTTCCATCTGATTATTGTAATAATTACATTTCGACTTCTTAATTTGGATTCTTTCCTTTTGAGTGTTCTAATAATTACATTTCTGCTTCCTAATCTGGATTCTTTCCATCTGAATGTTGTAATAATTACATTTCGACTTCTTAATTTGGATTCTTTCCTTCTGAGTGTTCTAATAATTACATTTCTACTTCCTAATCTATATTCTTTCCATCTGAATGTTCTAATAATTACATTTCTACTTCCTAATGTTCTAATAATTACATTTCTACTTCCTAATCTGGATTCTGTCCATGTGAGTGTTCTAATAATTACATTTCGACTTCTTAATTTGGATTCTTTCCATTTGAATGTTGTAATAATTACATTTCGACTTCCTAATCTCATCAATAGCCATGTTCCTCTCTTGTCTTTTTGTGTACATGTCGCTTGGTCATACAATCATTTTCTCTGCTTTATACGTTTCCTAATCTTTCATTATGCATCCATAGTGATTAGTGTTTGTAGATAATAACATGCTTGTGTGGTACACATTTCCTTACTGCGTCCTGGATAATATTTATGAAATTTTCATATTGACATTATTTTTGTTGATTTCACATGGCACTTTTAGTGTATATCTTGCAAATTTGTAAAACGCTGAAATAAAGTATCATTCGTCATGTTGATGTTTGCCTTATTGTAATTATCAGAGTCAGAGAGTTATAATGATAAAATGATTTAAAAATATGCAAACACATTGTCATGCTCGAAAGTAGAGCCGTTCGAAGTCCAGCTCTTTTCAAGGTTCAATAGAAGTTTTTAAATACTGTACACCACTTTCTTTGATAGGAAATTCACAAAGTTTATTTTAAAAAATGGTTAGAATGATTTTCCAATAAGTCGTGTATCTACTTTATTTAATTTTTTTCCAAATACATTTTTGATCTTTTCGGACTTTAGATATTCATTTGAAATTTTATGGGGATAAGTTTTTGAGGAGACGCTACAACTTTTTAAATTGATCGCGTAAATAGTTAACTATTTGACAGTTGTAAAAATAATTTCATACCTTTTAATGTTTAAATTATTTGATTAAAATTTATGTAAAAGCTCAATGAAATGTGATTTACTCTATTCAAAATGAAAGCTCTAGAAGCTATACTAAATAAATATGTTTGTCAATCTTGCCTTTTCTTTTTGTGAATATCTTAGTCAAATAGCATGATTAATTTTGGATGGCTTTTTCCTGAAAAAATTCAAACTGCTGATCATTCATTTAAGAGAGTTAATTGGAAAAGATGTAGTAAATGTTTAAGATTGAACCCAGATTTAACAGACACTCCTTAGTAGGGCATATGTTTCCCCTTACGAATAATGGCACATAATTTCGTATATTATCACATTATATCAAAGTCACTGGAAATCATGATATGAAAGATGCCCACCTTGAGATGTAGGCTAGGTCTGACACAGCATTGCCCATTTACACTATAGTATCTCTAGCATCGCCCATTTACGCTATTGTATCTCTAGCATTACCCATGTAAACTATAGTATATCTAGCATTACCCATGTACACTATAGTATCTCTACCATTGCCCATTTACAATATTGTATCTATAGCATTGCCCATTTACATTTACACTATTGTATCTCTAGCATTACCCATTTACACTATGTTATCTCTAGCATTACCAATGTACACTATAATATTTCTACCATTGCTCATTTACACTATTGTATCTCTAGCATTACTCATGTACACTATAGTATCTCTAGCATTGCCCATTTACACTATAGTATCTATAGCATTGCACATGTACACTATAGTATCTCTAGCATTGCCCATAGTGATAAATTGGTGGCGTTCAAAACACACCAACCTCTTCCACTACGGTTCGTTGCTAGGGAATGATCTCCCGCGGTGTAACTTAACCCAGTGTGGATAGATAGAAAGAAGAATGAACAATTATATTGAAGAAATAAACACAACGAGCCCCCTTCAATGAACAAATATAAAATTTAATCAATTTAACAACAGAATTCAAAATGAAAAAAAAATCAGTTTCTTGGTTACAAAAGAAAGATAAATGTACTAACATGTAAACAAATAAAAACAGACAATAAAAATTTTCTTTACGGTTACTATTACTTGTCAGTGACAGAATTAATTCAATTCGTCATTGCCTACGGGATGTGACCTTTGTGTTCAACGATGAGCAACATCATCACCTATCTTATCCGGACATCGAATCTTCCGTTCGTCCTTGCTCTGCCAACCTTTGTCTAGTCGTCTGGACCTGGACTCTTGCCAGTCGAATTTGAACGGTTAGACGATTGTACATAGAATTCAGCGGTGAAAACACTTCTGACCTTTCGCTGTAGAATTTTCTCAGGAATTTACAGGAAGCTGTTTCCTTAAATAAATAAAATGTCTCGCTAAAGACAATAGGTCACCTTCTCCAAGTATATAACTATATTTGTAAATTAATTCGGCTCAGTAAAATAGCAGGCATAAATTCTCTTGCACTCACTCGTTCACTAATTCCTATGCTTACAAGCATACTCTGTCATTTCATGTCTTGACCTTAATTCGGGTCACGCTAGCGGGGAACATTCAATTCCCGTATTTAAACCTCTTGACTTCTTACATTAAACTATCTAGTAGTGTTAAATTACATATGGCTTAGCTCCTCAAATCTAACTATTCTAAAATAGTTTACGTGATAAATTAAATAATACGAACTAGTATATGAATATACACTCAATACATGTCATATTAGACAGAGATTTAATTCATAAAACTACGAAACATTATCCATCATTTATTAGGCTTAATTCTTGAAAATTCCTAAGCACTCCTATGTATCAAATATTCAATTGCATGCAATCTTGTCAATTCTTTCAATGAATATTTCAATTACGTGCAATCTTGTCAATTCTCCAAATGAATTGATAATTAGAAAATCAAAGAATAAAATATCATGACTAACATTTCACTAAAACCCTGAAAAATGAAATCATACATAGATAGATCATAACATCAATACATTTGCAAGTAAATCAACAAATGAAATAGCATATTAAAATCGGGAAACTAGGATTGCGTACCTTTGTCGTTTCTTTTTCGTCTTCTACGAACCTCCACTGTAGAGTTTGTCTACTTTCTGAGACAACTCTCACACCTTACACTAATCACGAGAGACTTTTTTTCACGTTTTCCAGAGTCGACCTCCTAACTTCTCGCAAAAAAGATTGAAGTCTGAAGAATTTCTCCAAAGCAAAACCCTTAATTCCTTACAAAGTTACGCCCATACGTTACTAGTAACCAATCATAATCGATTGTATAATAAATCTTCTAAGTAGAATTTTTGATTGTCAAGACAGATAATCATGCCGTAATTAACGTTCCTTTGAACAATTAATTATTGACAAGCCTTTTCTTTTAAGCGGTTGATTTTGGGAGAAGGAGTGTTATGTCAAACCCTTGTACCATAGGAGTTGACTAGGTCACTCAATACATGTCATATTAGACAGAGATTTAATTCATAAAACTACAAATGTAAGAAGTCATGGGGTGTTAAAAACGGGCACATACATGGAGCCGTGAAGTGGAATTGAATGTTCTCCGCTAGCGTGATATATTGACTAATCGTCACGTGGAACGAATTTCCTTTGACGATCAGAGATCAAATGAAAATAATCATATAACTGTCTCTAGAACTTTCTACTTTAATTAAGTTGACTTTGGTACAATTCATTTAACCAATACTTCTAAGAGTTTTCAAAATTCGACACATCACACCTATGTACACTATAGTATCTCTAGCATTGCCCATTTACACTATAGTATCTCTAGCATTACCCATGTACACTATAGTATTTGTAGCATTGCCCATTTACACTATAGTATCTCTAGCATTACTCATGTACACTATAGTACTTGTAGCATTGCCCATTTACACTATAGTATCTCTAGCATTACTCATGTACACTATAGTATTTGTAGCATTGCCCATTTACACTATAGTATCTCTAGCATTACCCATGTACACTATAGTATTTGTAGCATTGCCTATTTACACTATAGTATCTCTAGCATTACTCATGTACACTATAGTATTTGTAGCATTGCCCATTTACACTATACTATTTCTAGCATTGCTCATGTACACTATATTATCTCTAGCATTGCCCATCTATGCTATCACGGTCACGTAAAATATCAAACAAAAAAAGATGAGCACCCTGAACTCTTCGCCCGGTTTTTGGACCGTAGATCAAATATTTTCTATTTACACTATCAGTGAGAAAATATATAACACGATGCACACCCTGATCTCTTGGCTAGATTCGGTGCAACGGGAAATAATAAAAAGAAAGGTTAGGTTTGTTACAGCAGATCAAACATTTTCGGAATACACTAACGTGGCTGAGAATTAGAGCTGAAGCGATGTTTAAATAACAGTTTGATAAAGTGGAACCAACTTACATGTTTGATTTATTTGTGATTTGTATATGTCTTCGACTGTTAGTATCCGAACACGCAGTTTCTTTCAGTATCTAAGGATACCAATTTCCATCTTACAGAAAAGATGTCCTCCATCCCATGGTTATGTAGATTCTGTACCAGCCTCGAATTTCTTCTTGGAACTTTTCTCTTTTATATTTTAATATCTGAATGTACCTTTCCCCTTACGGTGATTTTAAGCTTATCACCTTCATATAAAGTTTTATTTTGTTTATTTTAACGTTCTTAAAGCACAATTATACAATTATAGAGCATGGTTTAGAAACAACAGTAGTTCTTTCCTGTATACATGGAGAATGTACTTAGCTCTAAGTACTGAGAAAAGTTATTAAGGACCTGAGGGGAAAAGATAAAGGGTGTGTTCCAAATGGTTATCTTGCTGATTCTCGCAAAACGTATTTTATTTTCTCTAATATACACCTTGTTTTTACTAGATGTAAAACAAAAAACCAACACGCGATTCATCTTGAAATGAAAAAAACCCAGTACAAATAATACGTTTTTATCAAAGATAACATCTCATAAAAAACACTAGTCGCTGACCCTGCTATAATTATCTTGGTAATCTCTGACAGAAGGTATAATATTAATCATTTTCAATGATCTCTTGGCCTCCTGAAGCAATTATATGTTCCTGACCCAGTGCTTCATTGATATATTCACACTTTTTATGAATGATTGTACACGTTATCAAACAAAATCTTTAGTGATCTGGGTGTTGATTTAAACTTTTTTGTTTGTCCTGATCGACAATATTTAACTATGCGCATTCAAACTTGTTGTTAGTGCCAAAGTTCTTAATGTCAAAGTTTTTACGAATTGCCCTATCTTAGATTTCCGAAAATTGTTTAAACAGTTCACATTATGCACTAAATATAATAAAAAAAGCATCTGGAAATTCGTGATGTTTGATTAGCATCACTGACAGGTAGCTATCAGCCAGCTTCATCATAATAGACAAGACAACGTTGCCTAATACGTCTACGAGGAAAAAAGAGCACACTAGAATATGAGATATCGTAGCGGACAAAAGGTGGTCCAATGAGAAAGTTGCAGTTGAAATTTCGATGTCGTATGTCAAGAACTCCAATCTCACGTGTTGGATCAAATTGCATGTCCTTAAATTTACAGTTACTAGATCGAGATTTTAGATTTTATTTGTTGAATAATGCAGTGGTGGTTTAAAGGTCTTTTCCCTATGTCGATGTTTTACAGTGTATACTTTGAATTACACAGATCTGATTTAAATTTTAAAATATGTCGAGAATCCCTAATTGAATGTAACTGTTTGTGATGAAAGTTCCATTTCATATGGCGAGCATTTAGATTTCATCTGACGAATTTCACGGCAACGAGAAGCAGCCTCCTTGTTTAAAAATAACGAGTTCCGTTCACGACAGCCTCATCTAGCGGAGAAATTCATAGTAATTCTTATCTGTGAATGGTAACTTTCAAACTGTAAATGTATACAATATGTAATGGTGACTCATAAGTAAATACATAATGATGTATTTTAATACTCGATATTATTTTGATTTGTTAAAGTGGAAATAGTGTAATGTTACTTTTAACACCAACACATCATTTCACCATACCAAAATAGCAATTCTGACAAGCACAATAAAATGTCCTACCATTGCTTTGTAATTCAACATATACAATCTAAAACCTCAACATACGAATGGGAACTTGCAGCACAACCAATGTGATTGAGCATGTTAAACTGAAACTCTCGACATATTATATTAAAAATTTCAACAACTGCTGTGCAATTCAAAATATAGAATCTAAACACTCGACATTGAACATCGAATTTTCTACTAGTGCTGTGTAATTCAACAGATGAACTCTAAATACTCAACATATAAAATGGAATTTTCAACGTAAACACTTTGACCAATAAGTAAATAAGGAATTATCGACGCATGACATTTAAATTTAAACGAAACAATCTTAAACCTCGACATAGAAAGTATAACTTTCAACCACTACAGTTTAATTCAACAGATACAATCTAAAATCTCCACCTAGAAAAATGGAACTTTAGGGACAAGAATTTGTTATAGAACACGTGAAATTGGAATTCTGGACAGATGACATTAAAATTTCAACGGCAACATTTTGATTGGTCTAGCTTTTGTCCGCTACGGAGCCTCATACTAGACACTCATTGTTGTCTCTAGCCAGTTGAGTTAAAGTTTAGTCACCTATAACTCAAGTCTCTATCCGACATCCTCAACCAAACATTTCAAGGATGATAAATAGAAACTGACCCGTGTATGTCGGTCCCGTTACGATATTTTCATTAAACTACACCGTTAAACTTCTTCGGCTTGGCCTGAATTGTGGAAATAAACCCAGTACGCGTTGAATGTGCACGAAGACGTACCTAACACTTTAGGCGAAGAATAATATCCTTTACATTTTTATCATTTTACTTGTTTTTCTTTTACTGGATCTTTTGCTCCAGATTTTATAAAATAAGCATGAACCAAATGTTTGCTTTCTATCGCAAAAATGTAAAAATTAGCGAGAATGCAGGAGACAGAAGGAATAAACATTCACACAAGTGACAAAACACAATTACCAAAAATTATGTAACATTAAAATAAAAACACCACAACTACCACTATGACAACTGCTACTACTACTATATTATTTGCTTCCGAGTAAGACTTATGAGGCATGGACGATTTATCCAGGAAACGACTTGAGGATGCATCATCGAACTCATCTATAAAGTCATTACAGAAAACATAGTGCTCTGTTGGTTCTGAAAAATTATATGATAAACTTATAAAGAAGGTAATAGCAAACAGAACCTGATTAGATATGAAACATCTTTGTCTGGAAACACAGCATGTGTCAGCGTCAATGCGCTATTCAAATATATTGTCGAAACCAAAGACAATGGGATATGCCAAAGACTATGAACATGCCATGAAATATTAGATGAGAATGTATTCTTATTGCCATGGGTGCTAACATTGAATATGCATTGCCTAGTGTGTTAACAATTGTATTCCTATTGCCTAGTGTGTTAACAATTGTATTCCTACTGCCGAGTGTGCTAACATTAGCAAAATAAACAGCGGAAAACGCGAAAGGATCAAAACGATAAAAAAAATTAAATATGCAGACAATCAACAAATCAGATAGGCTTCTTGATAAATTTCTAAGTCAGATTGCTCTCCTCGCTTAGAAATAAATGTAGTGCTGTGGAATGCACAATATTATAGAAAATAGACGTGTTTCTTCTAATATGGCCGTATAGCTGTTTTCTCCTGCGAGGACGGGTGGTGGTGGTGAATTACTCAAAAGCCAGTTTAAGCCCTTGTGTTAAGACGCAGACGTGATATGTAAACACTAGACTTTCCGTCGAAACAGAATGGCGCAATTGTTAACAATGAATTGTGATATAATTATACCAAAGCAGACAGATATGGGATGTACGGCTTCTGGGATATTTGACCTTGCACGTCATTTTTAGCACAAAAGTCTGCACGTAGAAAATAAAAATGCATTACTTTTCGTCACCATGCGTATGTCAACTGGTTGGTCAATTTTAGGGAAAATGAGAAAAGTTCGAATGGGTGGTCGGGGTGTGGTAATTGAAATTAGAGTTTAATTTTCCCAAGAGATAAATTTATTACGGAAAATAAACCCCGAGGGACTTTTCACTGTGAAAAAAAACACAACACTTTCTTGTAGTTTTCCCCTCATAGTCAATGAGTCTAAAGCTCTAATACCGAATTTCCGAGGACAGCTCTTTCGCTCCAGATACATAAGTTAGAAATCAAAAGTCTGCTATTTAAGGGATAATGGCATACTTAGAAACCAACAGTCTGCCAATTGAGACCTAATAGCAGAGTGTCAATCAATTGAGGCCTCATAGCACAGTGTCAGTCAATTAAGGTTACATAGCACAGTGTCAATCAATTGAGGCCTAATAGCACAGTGTCAATCAAATGAGGCCTAATAGCACAGTGTCAATCAATTGAGGCCTAATAGCACAGTGTCAATCAATTGAGGCTTCATAGCACAGTGTCAGTCAATTGAGGCCTAATAGTATACTTAGAAATCAATAGGGTAAGTTAAATTAAGGCGTTAAGATTCTGCCTCAAATCCACTGAAAGATGTGTCCATGGTTGTATAAGAATTATTAGAGGCTAGTAAAGCATCAACTTGATTGTGATGTATGTTTAACTGTTGCAATAAACCTATGGTATGTACTACTTGCATTTACGTATCCGTAAATTTATTACGTTGAGTGTTGTTTATGAGAAGTCAGTGGTGGGAAGGTATTTCACAAGCAAAGTAATTACCCAAATATTAGGTACAGGAGTTTTTCATACTTATTCGTATTGTGATATCGTGTAATAGCTTCTTAAAATGGCTCTTGTCACATTTTAATAGAAAGAATTATGGATACTCCCACGTGTAATTGTGTAGTAACATGAGTAATAACTATGGTTATTAACCGTTTCGGTCCAGTTTGGTGGCACGTGATATATTGTGAACCGATGAACAGAGTCAATTTACGTACTGATGGGACATACTAATACTGTGAATTAAGAATACAGGTAGGAAATTATGATCTCGTGAATGTGTGGTCTACAATTTGCCTTTATGAAAATTATTTGTGATATTGGAGCATCTGAGAACCCTTCATTTGTCAGTGACTCTATTGTGTTCATTTTCTCGCTTGGTCTTGAAGTGAATTTGTGCCAGATACTTTACTATCCCTGTATATCACATTATGTAAATAATCAATCGCGACATTAGGCACATACTTTCCAGCCACTTTTTACCAACTAAGCATCATGCAAGCTTGTTCTTAGAATTAAATATCTCTATAAAGCGCATCATCAATGGCTAATGTGAGGTATTTATAGCAGTACAATCCTGGCGTTGTAGATGGCATTCATAGTAGACGCTAATCTTACACATTGTATCTGAAATACTTGCCGTCTAATTTGACGCAAGCTCCCGTTTTTTGTGAATAGATCAACAGTGAATTTCTGTACCTCGCATCAGATTCCTCTCTTGGGAATGGAATTAGGAACTAAGATCCTGGCTATGTACAGCATTAATACATACATGATGGCGTCTGATATACCGAGGCAGATGTCTTTTTTTTCCCTTGCCATTTATCGCGAGAATTTACGCATGATTACTCATATTCCCTTGCTTGATTTGTTATTTCAAGGTCTAGAATGACCACCACATCAAAAATAAAAAAGCAACACCCCCCACAAAAAACAACATAAGAACTCTGGTATGTTCCAAACATGAAATAAATAAGTAAATATGATGCATTTTCCATCTGAGAGAAAAAAAAGCAGAAAGCAAAACCCGATTTACCAAGTTTAGCATTTTAAGTATGACTCATTCAACTGAATTTTCATTTTAATCAGAAAATGTAAGAAATGGACCAACAGGGACTCCCGATCATGCATAATTTCCTTATAATTTAGGAACGAATTCATAATAAGTGGGATTAGTCTCACATCAGGTTCATGCTGTGTTGAATTACATTCTGCATTACAGAACAAGTGCTTGTTATATTATTTTAATGTCGTAGTGCAGATATAGTGGTAGAACATAAGTTATGTAGCAGTTATGATGCAATTTTCTCATTTCAACAACACATTACAACCAAATGCTGATCAAACCAAAGAGAAGTAAAACAAAGACAGTGAAGAAGGCATTTTCTTGTCGTTCCTGAGTGAAAGATCGAGTATGCTGTAAAGAAGACGCCATCATGGGTCCTAAGATAAAGTTTGCTATAATGGAGACAGCGGCATGGGATATGGTATCGAGTCAAACGTCTTGAATGAACTACATAAAGTTCAACATAAAAATGCCACTACCAGCTGAAACGTCTGAGTAGCCCCTTCTTTGAAGATAATTCCTTATTGGTTCTGAGACATTTTAGAGGAATCTTCAGGTGTATAATTTTTCATACCATTCGGACATGTTGTGTGTTTTACCAATGTACTGGACAGGTTATGGTGCTTGCTATACGACAGAAAGCATAAATCCTTCAAATTACAAATGTAGTTTGACCACTTACCTTCAGCCAACAGCTGCCGTTGCCAAAGATCGGCAAGATCCTGCGAAGTTAACAACTTGTTGTGTGCAAATTTCATACTTAATAACCATAAGGTTCTGACAGAGAAATAAATGAGCAAAACTATAGGCAGATAAGACCAAATTATCTGCTGTACAAGTGATGATTCATTTCTCAGTTGCTGATGAAAACGTGTAGATGGTGAAATATGGGAAGGCACGCAAAAATGATCAGAATAAAATTAACTGTTCAGTAACACTTATCGGGTAATTCAACGAGGCTTAGGACTACTAACACTTGAAATGTCTGTGGTGAAGTTACTGCCTTGAGCAAGGTCTGCAAGATAATATGTTGGAAGGCAGACAAAGCCAAACGTTTCCTTTTTTGTATGTTAATGTAGTCGATTCAAGTCTTATCACTAGTTTAATATATTTGTAGCCATGAGATCTGGCCTTGTAAGATATTTTGAAAAGTGAAATCTAAGATTAGTTCAACAATACATACTTTAAATGAGATCCAGCTTATGACGAAATAGACATTAGGTTTCTTGTTCTTACTTTCTATGAAAATGACTGATTTTGTCATCTTTACATTCAAACATAACCTCTTTTCAGAATACTAGAAATATAAAAAATATTTATTAAAAATAAAAGTTCGCTGCTTTTAAATCCAATGAGTGTCCATCAAAGCCCTACTTTGGATCCAGTAAGTGCACATTAAGGCACGACTTTGGAACCAGTAAGCACCCATCAGGGCCCTAATTTAGAGCCAGTAAGTACCCATCAAGGCCCTACTTTGGATCCAGTAATTTCACTTTAGATCCAGTAAGTATCCATCAAGGCCCTACTTTGGATCCAGTAAGTACCCATCAAGGCACAACTTTGGATCCAGTAAGTACCCATTAAGGCACAACTTTGGGTCTAGTAAGTACCCATCAAGACCCTACTTTGAATCCAGTAAGTACCCATCAAGGCACAACTTTGGATCCAGTAAATACCCATTAAGGCACAACTTTGGGTCAAGTAAGTAAACATCAAGGCACAACTTTGGATCCATTAAGTACCTATCAATACCCTACTTTGGATCCAGTAAGTACCCATCAAGGCACAACTTTGGATCCAGTAAGTATCCATCAAAGCCTTACTTTGGATGCAGTAAGTACACATTAAGGCACAACTTTGGGCCCAGTAAGTACCCATCAAGGCACAACTTTGGGCCCAGTAAGTACCCATCAAGGCACAAATTTGGGTCCAGTAAGCACCCATCAAGGCCCTACTTTGGGTCAAGTAAGTACCCATCAAGGCCCTACTTTGGATCCAGTAAGTACCCATCAAGGCCCTACTTTGGATCCAGTAAGTACCCATCAAGGCACAACTTTGGATCCAGTAAGTATCCATTAAGGCACAACTTTGGATCCATGGATCCAGTGTCCATCAAGGCACAACTTTGGATCCAGTAAGTAACCATTAAGGTACAACTTTGGATCCATGGATCCAGTGTCCATCAAGGCCCTACTTTGGAACCAGTAAGTACCCATCAAGCAAAACTTTGGGTCCAGTAAGTACCCATCAAGGCCCTAATTTAGATCCAGTAAGTACCCATCAAGGCCCTACTTTGGATCCGGTAAGTACCCATCAAGGCACAACTTTGGGTCCAGTACGAACCCATCAAGGCCCTAATTTAGGTCCAGTAAATACCCGTCAAGGCCCTACTTCGGATCCAGTAAGTACCCGTCAAGGCCCTACTTCGGATCCTGTAAGTACCCATCAAGGCCCTACTTTTGGTCCAGTAAGAACCCATCAAGGCACTACATTGGGTTCAGTAATTACCCATCAAAGCCCTAATTTAGTTCCAGTAAGTACTCATCAAGGCACAACTTCGGATCCAGTAAGTACCCATCAAGGCTCTACTTTGCGTTCAATAAACATCCATCATGGCTAAACGTTAGGTCCAATGAGCATCCATCAAGGGCCAAATATTTATCCAATAGATTTCCATTAAGGTCCTACCTTGGATCCACTGAAAATACATCAAGGGTCTAAATTGGATCCAATATGTTAAAGACCTTATTTGGTTCAATAAAGAAACATCAAGGCTCTACTTAGCACCAAACTTGTTTCAACCGTGCAATATAATATTACTGTTAATCAAACGTAAATTAATAGTATGAAAGAAAGATACAGGTGTGCATTTGAATCGGTAGATTCTGGCAGGTGATAAGAGTCTAAAAGAGTTCATGGCGTGCGTAGACTGACGATTGTACCAGCGAAATTTTATTATTCATCATGCACTAAAAAAACAATGACCATAACTTTATGAAAAGGCTTTCAAATTTTTATATCGTCCTGCAGTTTATGAAAAAGTAAACTTCTCGACATCAAGAACTGACAAACACACACACACACACTCACTCACACACAGACACACACACAAACACACACACACACAAACACACACACACTCACTCACACACAGACACAGACACACACACACACACATATATGTATATATAGTATCAATGGCCATATATATATGTATATATAGTATCAATGGTCATATATAGGTTAGGTTTAGGATTATGTATTATATATCACTGGTCATATATCTTTGAAGTGTGTTATTGTTTCATTTTCATTCAAATTTGAACTGTTATTAATGTATACAAAGAGGGGTTGGGGTCAGCATGTTGAACAGCTTCATTGATTTTGATCGGTAATTTGCAAGCAGAGTAGAAAGAAGTATTGGGCGTTTAAATATTTTAGTTTTATCGTATAACCAATACTGCACTATTCATGTATTTTGACATATTTTGGAACAAAATTAGGAATGTATGCGTATTATGAAATGATTTCTTTATCAGTTTTACAGTTGTATACTGTGTATTTAGATGATGGAACTTTAAAAGTTGTTATACTTTATTTGAATTTAATAATTTTAAAATTTTTAGATTTTCATGCTAATGATATAAAACTAAAAGAAAATCAGAGAGAATGATTGCTATCCCTAATTCATAGTTAGATTTTTTCAGGCTTTGACAATGATAGTAGTAGTTACTTAGACTTATATTTAGAGATTGAACATCAGCTTCTTGCAACAATTGCCAATAATGCAAAATATTGAAAAATTACATGATATGAAACATGTTTGCATTTTATTTATATTATATAAACCACCCGCTTTCGGTGAAGATAAGGCATGGAGGTACCACAAGACATTTGGTAGTGACGATTCTGAAAAGAAAGTTTTAAAGTAAAATAAAATTAGTTGACAATGCGCAGCGAATCTATGTGAATGACATCACAGAATGATACATTATGTAATTACCTGATTTGCCAAGTTGGTTGACTGACACAGGGGTAAATGTCTGCAAGTTTCCTTTTTGTTGGAATATTTTAACTTCTTTTTAGTTCTGGAATGTACATAATATATATATTTTACTAAAAAGTTCTAGAAATTCACATTTAGTCTCATTTAAGTTTGTCGTTCGGTGAAAGGTCTTTTCCAGTATGTTAGACATTGGTTCGACACTGAAATATCTTCAGTACAATGTTGAATATTAATTCGGATAGCAACTTCAGTAATTATCCTAATTTTAATTAATTAATAGCTTACCAATTATACCAACTGTATATAAATATCCATAAAAGAGAAAGGTCTATAGTTATTTCCATCTATTCGAAGATATTGCATCTGTTGTATTTCATTTCGAATGTCTCATGTTAAAAGATATCTTTTTTTATATGAGATGTCATTCATTGACATTTTAATGATAGCCTTGTTTTTGGTTGTTTTAAAGGAAATAATCGGAAGAAGAGAAACGCTCTGTTATTTTGCAGACAGCGACATTTGACCCTGTGATACAGGTTACACACTGGCAAAGAAAATAAAAACAAAACTATCCGATGCAAACCATTTTGGTTTCTTCTAAACCACCCATTTAAGTACCTCAACGTACTATTTTGTCTTGACGGAGATGATTTGTATTTTCGAAATGTGGCACTTGGTTTGATCACAAATGTATTCATTCTTGATGAAAGTATTTGAATGGTAAAGCATACGCAATAAAAAAAACACCTTCGTTCATAGACTGATAGTTAAGCAATTGTTGTTATGATCTTTTATTAGAACAGAAGTGTTCGTGTGAGTTCACAGAGGAGATCACCAATGACAGCATGCCATCACACATTCTTGGCATGTTGTTGTCTGGAGATTTTTGGTCTGGAAACAATTTTCGTATTTACCAGGAGGACCCAAAATATAATCTTAACTAGCTCAGTCTCCCCCATTAGAATGCTTCATTTATCAAGTAATTCTGTCTTGAGCAGAGATCGAGTTGTGATGACTCACTGATTCTGTCTAATTCATTTATCAGACGGAAGTAACGGGGTGGGGAGTGGTTTCGTTGGCACAGACGAGATTGTTCATTGGCTGAGGTATTCTAACAAATAGAAAATCAGATTCATGGTAACGTTCTGATTGGTACAAACTTGTACTGCATTTCACAGACGTTCTGTCCAATAATATGCTGATTTCTAAAGAGTTATGTATCTTTTGTCTTACGGAGCCTGACGAATTTCTGGAAAGGACGTGAAGAAAAGCATATGCGCGGTAGGAAACAGTATCTGTAGATTTGTAACTGATATTCTGCTTAAACTCAAAACCTGTTTGTTTGAGCCTCTAATCTAATCTCCACTCGTAGCAACCTAGAAGACTGGATCTGTTGATTGTTAATCTACAAAATGTGTGCTGCGGGAGAAGGAACACCCATAAATTTGGCAACTGGCCAACGGTAATGCTCTGAGCTCTCTTGTACCAGCCATATATTATTAGTCTGCTTGACAGCAGTAGCAGCCTGGTCGATGGATACAAGTATGAGTTAGGCATATGTAGATCCTTATCGATGGATTTCATCGTGGTCAAATAATCCTGATCTATGCAGTTACACTGAGATTTACTTAAAGCTGAGCAGATACTATATCTAAATAAACCGAGATAGTGTACATAACAGGCTAATAATATCCAGCTATGCCGACCTTTCAACATTCTTGCAATTCTAGTATGTTGCTATATATTCTAGAAAAATAACGACTCGTTATGACTGGAACATCATTTGTTTTTAATTTTATACATTCAGAACTCTTAACCTAGTCCAATACATGATTGGCTAATTATTATTTCTTATTTCTCTTGAATTTGAGTCTGGACTTTTTAATACCAATTAAATGTCAATATTACAGTAATCACGTGCCAAAAATGTCTACTGGAACTGTATCTCCTCCACCCCACCCAGCTCACCTTTCTAGATATTTAGCAAGATAAATGATTCATGATATTTAAAAGGCAATGAAGGATATACATTACACTGCGTTGACAAAGATAATGTACAAACTGACATACGGAGCCAGAGCAAGATGATTCGAATCGACTGCTTGTGTAGATGTTGAGTGAGTAGCTTATTTTATTCACAAGAAAAAAATTAAACCAACACTTAGCGTTGTTATATGCAACGCCAATCTAAATAATATTAATCTCGATTACACGAAATCATAGAACAGTCTATGTCACACAATCAGTTTGACTCTGATTCAGGGTTTAAGTAGAACAAAGTGACTTGTATCAAAACATTGCAGATTTTTATTATGGTCTCGGTCTAGGTATCTTGTCTTTCTCTACAAAGGTATTTAATTTAACCACAATGAATGCGAGTAAGAAATTTGACGATTATCTAATAATAAACAATGTGTTGTTGAGTGTCCTTTATAGTGAATGGTGTTGGTTTGTTGAGTGTCCTTGATAGTGAGTGGTGTTGGTTGATTGAGTGGCACGAGACTTTCAAGATGATAATTACAACCGCAATCCCGTCAATAAGCAACATACATGATAGAAATAGTCAATAAATTGAATACAAACATTTTGCATCTAGTTATACCATCATTTATAGAATAATTTTAGCAGCAGGCTCTAGCCATTTCAACGTTCGTTTGTCGAATTACTTAAATATTTAATTCTGTTGCTCTTAGTTTATTTAACTCATGTTAATGACAATTGCCTAAGTTTCGAATACGTTAAAATGATTTATTATTCAAATCATCAAATCACACTAAAGGAGATAGTTGGATACAGAACTGCATACGCATCGGGGAGGCACATATAACTGACCTATCTATTACACACTCACTCCAAACTCCACCCCCAGACTCATTAGCATATACATTTCCTTAAAATCAAGGGCATTTCTTGAGAAAAGAAAAGATCTTGCAAACAAAAGTGTACTAGTTAGCCAGTTAACTGTTGGACTAGATAATCGCCCTTAGACGTGGATACAGCAGATTTATACTGTTCCCGTTCCAGAAGCTATATGGACTATATATATATATATATATATATATATATATATATATATATATATATATATATATATATATATATATATATATATATATATATATATAAACATGCTAGAAGTAAAAGTCATTTGGTCTGTGGTATAGCAACATAATAAAATTACACTTTAATTGGTCTGTGGTATACACAGCAACATACTGACGTAAAAGGTGTTAATCCTGTGGTATACATAGTGACGTACTTGAATTAAAAGTTATTTTGTCTTTAGTATACATAACATCATACTAGAAGCAAAATTTATTTGGTGTGTAGTATAAATAGCAACATACTAGAGTTACACGTTAATTGGTCCTTAGTATACATAGCAACATAGAATTAGTATAGAATTTAGTATATGGTATACATAGGAACATACTAAAATTACAAATTATTTGATATGTAGTAGGCATAGCAACATACTAGAAACATATGGTTTTTGGTCTGTGGTTTACATAGCAACATATTAGAATTACACGTTATTTGGTCTGTGTCATACATAGCATATCATAAGAATTACAACTTATGCGGTCTGTGATATGTATAACAAAATACTAAAATTACAAGATCGGCATAACTGGATTCATCACACCTGATAAACACGGCAGATAACGCAAGATAAAATCCAACGATCTTGGCTTACGAATTTGGCATGCTCACTATTGATTTATTGCTGCTTCCTTTAGAATAGGCGGAATGAATAAAATAATGACAATTGTTTATAAAAAGTTAATACCACATTCTTACCTCATACGAAAGGGCTACATAAGTAGCCATATTAGAAGAGATTCCTTTCGTTTTATGTTTAGTCATTTTCAAAGACATATGATCTTATCAGACATAATATGAGTCGACGAATCCCTTGCTTGAGACACGACACCGTCCCTTTAGAGAAGCATCGTGATAACATTCTTTCATAGATAAAATAGTACCTGATGCTGTAAGTAATGACTTACGCTTTGCGCTTGTTTTAGATCAGTCCATAACAGGTAACATAAGCAGCTCCTCATTAGATGGCTTCAATGGGTGAAAGGGCTAATGCTACCTGACAAGTAACTTAACAGCAGTAACACGATGGAACTGTTATAGAGGAAGTGCATGCAATTGGAATCGACATGCAATGTGCACATCTTTACACGGAAATGAAGGACATTCAGAACACGTGCTTTATAGAACAATAGTTTCCATGCATGCCCTGGAAAACATTTGAAATGGAATGAATCGAGCAAGTTACAGAACTTTCAGCAAATTCTACTCCGTAAGTCAAAGACAGGTCTGTTTACCTATGATTTGGCTCACAGACTAAAGGGATCTGTTCGCCTCAGATTTGACCAATATAATGAAGGGATTGTTCCTGTGGCCAATGTCTGGTTTGCCATGATATTAAGATGGGTTTCACACAGTGCAGGGTTAAGGTCTTCCATGGTCCTAAGCCCTGGAAATATGGTGCCACCCCACCCCATCCCCAGAAAACGTGTAACCAAACCAAAATCAAAAAATGCAAACCAATATTAAAACATGAAAAGGTGGGAAAATACAAGTGTTGCCATCATTCCAAATCAAAATACTCGTTCATGCAGATCGAAACGGTCATACATAATTCATTAAAATTTATCAGCAACTAATCTGAATTTTTATTCTGGTGTCCCTGTTTGGCTGGTGCACTAAAGAATGTTCTTAGTCCTTTAATGGGTAATCCTGCACTGGTTTCAGATCATGGAATGATTGCCTTTAAAAACTGTTAAATGTTGATCTTTCACCACAATGAACCAGGCCGAGTTTATGGATGAACCGATGCATCGTACATAGACCTTTATTATTACATTGTTTGTACTCCAAATGGTTGGCCATAAAGTTTTTCATATTCTAAGATCTTTGATCCTTTTCTGCATGGCTTTCCTCACGAAAAACTTATTGACGATCATCTCTACATGGACAAGGACGAAAGACGTTAATAAATGACTTTTGGAAGTTCACAAAAAGCAACATTTTCCCAGGGACGTGTACTTCGACTAAAAATGTTTAGATACAGAAGATTCCCATGTTCAAGTGTATACTTTGGATTGAGACAGTCCTGGTCAGGTTATCAGCGGTTACCTGGATAATGGCTACTCTGAAATTGATTTTGCTACGGACGGAGATAGAGGCTATATGCTTGTTACGGACGGAGATAGAGGCTATATGCTTGTTACGGACGGAGATAGAGGCTATATGCTTGTTACGGACGGAGATAGAGGCTATATGCTTGTTACGAATTAATAACTAATATAATTCATCGAGTTGATGAAAAACTGATAATTTTCATGAGTGAGGAAAATACACAAATTGTTCAACTAAGAGATGAAATATTAGCTCGAAAAAGTAAATGTCCTTTTTATTTTATGTCAAACGTAGCAATGTTAATAACAGATTGGAGTAGCAGATTTCTTATATCACGCGCGATAGCTGTGAACTATTTATATCCTTCAGTGTATTTTGTATATTCGTAAGGTAAACATCACAGTAATGTCATTCTGTGATGTTATTCATATACTAGTAGTGACACAATTATCTTTACTAATTCAAAGCAAATGATCACATAAACAAAATAACCGAAGACAAAAGCATGTTGTAAAACTTTTATCTGGTACCCTGTCGTGGGAGTTGGCCATACTTACCACTAGACCACACAAGTGAAAAGACAAGCCTCCTTGCAAATAGGAAGCTGCTTTTTTATTATATGATCGTCTATTTTTGAATTGATTAAATAAATATACGATACACTTATGATTTAAGCATGAAAATTGGTTATAAATAAAAAAAGTAGAGCACTACAAACACAGCATGGGTATCTGCTTCGACATATCCAAGAGGAATGATGAGCCAACAAAAGGGAATTCAAACATCTAAATGTACTTACAATCATTATTCTTAAGTTAACACTGACATTATCTTTCAGCCCCCTCTTTCTCTTTTCGGTTGGTAGGTTTGTCTGTAAATTTTACCATCATTCATAGACCCAGAGACATCGTCACATGACACAGGCGAAAATCAGCTACGCAAGTTTATTCACGGAATTTAGCCAGTATCTGAGAGAGAGAGAGAGAGAGAGAGAGAGAGAGAGAGAGAGAGAGAGAGAGAGAGAGAGAGAGAGAGAGAGAGAGAGAGAGAGAGAGAGAGAGATTGTGTACCATGTCTGAATCCTATGTTAACAATGGTTAGAGGAATATGGGAACAATGTAAATTAAAAGTGGGAATCTGACTCAGGCCTCTAACGGGAATTTAGCATCGGAACAACACTCTGGATCCAAACGGGATTTTAACAAGGGAATGACACTTGAGAAAATAAATTCTCTTTTTCAAAAGGTCTATGTATAATAGGAACTAGCAGGAGATTAATCTTAATCCATTTTGTTGGAGGATTATGGCGACAAGCGGAAATTGACATTAGACCATATTTTGTATGGGGTCCATGGGAACAAGGGTAAATCCTAGGCTTAAAATAATCCATAGGTTCGTCCTTTATAAATCATGTATGAAGTTGGAGAGTGCGTAGAATACGGAGAAATCCTATGTTAGAAATGTTCACTTTTTATAAACCCTGTATGAAGCTTAAGAATTTTAGAAATTGTGGCTTTCCTTAAATTTAAGATTTATCCCAGAACGCTCTACGTAATTTACTGGCAAGTTGTATTTCATACATACTGAACATGAGTCAAGCAAAGTTTTATTTCTCAGTTGGTGAAAAATGTATAGCGTACTTCCTTTTGGCCCCCAAAAGCTACAGTTGTCAAGAAAGTAGTTGATCTGAACAATACCTTGATAATATACTTGATCAGTATTTGCAAAACGTAATTGCCAAATTGTAAAATTGTAAAATAATTTCAATATGACATTCAACGTATGTGCTCATGACATCATAATTCTTTGTGAAATAACCTTTCTGTATTAGAGTTAGAGCTTTTTTTTAAAAAATAAAAATAGGTGTTCCACATGCGACAATTTCAGATCTTTTTGTCTAACAGAATATAAAGCTATAGGTAAATAACTTGTATAGATAGTCGTTTCGGTTGTCGCATGTGGACCATATGAAAAAAAGAAAATATAAGTTGGTTTGCGTTTATTGCTTGCATCTCTATATTGATGATGTATCAATTATATATAAAATGAAGTTATCATTCCGACATAAAACATTATTAGGAAATAACTAGCGTTACACACAAAAATTTCATCATGAATGTTTCAAGATTGCATGGAAACAAAGGTTGTTTCATCGTTCAAGATTTGTCATCAAAACTATATTTTTATTGAGAAAATTGAATGCAGTACCAAAGTCTAGTCTCCAGTAATCATAATCGTTAAAACATTTGTTTATCTGGGTTTTGAAAAGGATTTAGTTCTGCTCTTACAAGATATTTTTGTGATCCGTTTTCTGTTCAATTTATGTGGTTTCTACGTCTCGTGCACATCAGTGTTTACGTTGGTAACAATATGCCAGAATTGGTTTTGGCATTCAGTTCCAAAATTATCAGAAGAATCACCCGAGCATTTTAGAGATACATAAGTATTCTTTTACACATGTCTTGACATATTTAGAAACTCAAGTATTTATTTTATCCGTTCATTTAAATCAAATGCACTGCACTCAGGTAGTAATAAATGTCACATCAGTCGTCTGCAATCTTTCAAGTAATGTTTTATGTGCAATCTTCTAAAGATATTTGAATATTTCGTGCAAACTGGCTGCCATGATAAAATAACAGTCTAGATGTGCATAAAGAAATTGATCAGAAAAGCAAATAAATGTTGCACGATAGGTACAATTTTTTTGTGTGTACTTTAGTTACAGACCAGTTATTGTTAACATTCACAAAAACAAGTTTCACTGGTTTTGAGTGTAGAAATATTTCACTTAAAACAAGTTTTATCGCACATTAGGTTTCGAGTCCCCACCATAAAATGTGTTCATTTTTCTCTTATGTAATTATCGTATTGAAAGTAATGATTTCAAAAATATCTGAGATCAAATATTGTATTTTATCCTCATTAAAATGATCATTATGCTTTTCTTTATTTTCTTTTCATTTCCGTTTTTAGACCTATGTTTTTATTTCTCACGATGCAACTGTTTCTTTTCTGAAAAAAATACAATAGGTAGATCTACTATGTGAATAAAGAATGCATTGAAATGCACAATACAAAGCTGCTTTTGCTTTAAATTCGAATGTAATTTAAAGAGAGCATTGAAAGAATAAAGTTACTCATTGCATGGTCACAGTGCTTTATATACATTTAGCAAGTATGCGGAGATGTATAATTATAGATTTTTTACTTATCAATATTTATTGCGTAATGTGTCCTCACTAAATTGACAAATTACCATGCACATATCTGTTCGAGTGGTTTAAATTCTCAGGATAACGCAGCATGGATACGAGAAAACGCTTGCCTTGGATCGGTGGTTCTTCCTGTGCTTTTTCCGGGTTCTTCCTTAAACAGATATACTGGCCGCCATGTATAACATTTACCAGATATAATGACCACCATGTATAATAGTTACCAGGTATAATGGCCACCATGTATAACCATTACCAGATACAATTGCCACCATCTATAACCATTACCAGATATAATGGACACTATCTGTAACCATTACTAGATATACTGGCCACCATGTATAACCATTACCAGATATAAAGGTCACCATGTATAACCATTACCAGATAGACTGGCCACCATGTATAACCATTACTAGATATACTGGCCACCCTGTATAACCAGTACTAGATATAATGGCCACCATGTATAACCAATACCAGATATACTGGCCACCATGTATAACCATTACCAGATATACCATATATTACATATGCCAGATATAATTGCCGCCATATATAACATTTACCAGATATAAAGGCCGCCATGTATAACCATTACCAGATATACAGGCCACCATGTATAACCATTACCAGATATACTGGCCACCATGTAAAACCAGAACCAGATATACTGGCCTCCATGTATAACCATTACCAGATATAATGGCCACCATGTATAACCAATACCAGATATACTGGCCACCATGTATAACCATTACCAAATATACCATATAAAACATATACCAGATATAATGGCCGCCATATAAAACATTTCCCAGATATAACGGCCGCCATGTATAACCATTTCCATATATACTGGCTGCCATGTGTAACCATTACCAGATATAATGGCCGCCATACATAACATTAACCAGATACAATGGCCATCATGTATAACCATTACCAGATATAATATGGCCACCATGTAAAACTATTAGCATATATATTGGCCACCATGTATAACCATTACCAGATATAATGGCCAACATGTATAATCATTGGCAGATATAATGGCCATCATGTATAATCATTACCATATATATTAGCCACCATGTATATAATCATTAACATATATAATGGCCACCATGTATAACCATTACCAGATATACTGGCCGCCATGTATAACCAATACCAGATATAATGGCCGCCATATATAACATTTACCAGATATAATGGCCACCATACATAATCATTGCCAGATATAATGGCCATCATGTATAATCATTACCATATATAATAGCTACCATGTATAAGCAATAACAGATATAATGGCCACCATAAATAACCATTACCAGATATACTGGCCACCATGTATAACCATTACCAGATATACTGGCCACTATGTATAATCATTACCAGATACACTGTCCGCCATGTATAGCCTTTACGAGATATAATGGCCGTCATATATAACATTTACCAGATCTAATGGCCGCCATATACAATATTTACCAGATATACTGGCCGCCATGTATAACCATTACCAGATATACAGGCCGCCATGTATAACCATTAAAAGATATACTGGCCGCCATGTATAACCATTACCAGATATAATGGCTGCCATATAAAGCATTTGCCAGATATACTTTCTGCCATGTATAACCTTTACCAGATATACTGGCCGCCATGTATAACCATTACCAGATATAATGGCCGCCATATATAGCCATTACCAGATATAATGGCTGCCATATATAACCATTGCCAGATATAATGGCCGCCATGTATAACCATTACCAGATATACTGGCCGCCATATATAACATATACCCGATATAATGGCTGTCAGATATAACCATTACCAGATATGTTGGCCGCCATATATAACATTTTCCAGATATACTGGCCGCCATGTATAACATTACCAGATGTAATGGCCGCCATATATAACATTTAACAGATATAATGGCCACCATGTATAACCATTACCAGATGTAATGGCCGCCATATATAACATTTACCAGATATAATGGCCACCATGTATAACCATTACCAGATATACTGGCTACCATGTGTAGCCTTTTTTATGCTGAATAATGATGCTGAAAACAAAACACAACAAGAAAACAAAACAGCAACAAAAATACACAACCCCATTCCGCAAAACGAATCAAAGCAAACCCTTCAAAAAATAACCCTCAAAACACAACAAAAAACCAAATAAAAAGCAAAACAAAACAAGCAACAAACCAGAGACAATATTAAGCTTTCTCCTTTTCTATTTTGTAGCAATATCTACCTCACCAGCCCTCAATATTCGTGTTTGGCACACAATTCCATTCAAAGTGAACGATGTATAACTTTGATGTATTTAAAGATTTGTCTTTTATTTTCCAACCCGAATATAACCACTCGTCAATTTCACAGCCAGCTAGAGGGAAATATTATTCTCTTGTGTGTATTTTCAACGCAGTTTTGGATTCCCATTAGATTCTGAACTGACTTGTTTTGGAATTAGTTTCGCTTGACAATACGCCCGAATAATAGAATTTAGTTTGGTGAGTATTAGGGCTGTATATATTCTTTAGCACAGAAACTTAAAGTATATCGATGGCAAAATGACACTGTACCAAATGATAACTGAAAATCTGGTCATATTCCACAACGTTGGCAACCTTGTAAATATACTTAATGTTTTGCATTCATTCATCAAGAGAAAGGGACAGCCCAAATTTCTCTCCCTCTCTTATTTGAAATCCGTCTTTACATCCTTATCCATGTGGTCAGTAGATAAGTTTTGTGATGGTCGCATTGAACAATAATTGTAACTTTAACATTTCATTCCCAGTTGGATATTTCAGAGACTCACACATGTTGCCTAGTCCGATAAATCAACCCCTCCATTCAAATCAGTGTTGATACTGATGGACGATATTGTGGGTATGATGTCACCCATTCATTAAAATATGCTATTTTCCTGCATGAAAAATCTTTCCTGAACACACCTGCCTACACTTAAGACACTTATCGGTATCTGATAACAGCCATATCTAGCAAGAAATTCAAAATGGCCACCAGAAAGATGAGTGTGGATTTACAAGACAACAAACATAGGATTTACTCCGGAAATATAATGTAAATGTCATCAAAAGAACAATTCAGCCAACGTTAGCTCCACAGCTACAACAATACCTCTAAGTGTATAACTAAGTGTAATATCAATTAGAAGTGTTTAGCACAAATTTCAAACAATTTATGTGCAAGAGATTACTAAACTACAGATATCTATTACACTTAGGAGGAGATGGTAGGGCTGACGCTCCTGGACAAAATGTCAAATATGGCAGCTAAAGTATGCTGGACTTAGACAAGGACATTGTTGTGGATGTGGAACTTGTACAGGTATAAAATAATATACGAACACAAATTATTAAAATTTACATATTTAATCAAAGAAAATTTATCGATGGAATTTGATGATTTTATTTTAATTTACAGTTTAAATTGTATCATGCACAGTCTTGATTACATAGTTGACTCCATGGCCCTGATCTTATGGTCATCTGTTTACATATATCTCTTGATTACTAGCTTTCCACAAGGTTATAGGTTTGAATCCCAATTGGAACAAGATGTACTTGGCTTGACCTCACATCATAAAGCTTGTTAGTTGCTTTTACATGGTCTGAGGTTTTGTAGAGATACTACAGTTTCCTCCATAAATTAAACAGGCCAACACAAAACAACTGAATTATTGTTAAAATTGGCATTAAATGCCTAAAATTTACTAATAAAACTTACTGAGAAGGATATTGCTACTCAAAGTCTGCTTAGCAGGTTGAATCGTTGTCAGCCTCATGAAAACCAGTGTTGTTCAAGTTTTGATCAGGGAAGGCAGTGCGTATCATCTGAACAAACACATTATGGAATGATGGCTCTCAACACCAGTGATTTAATTGTCTATATGCTGTACAGCGATGTCTTCTGAAATAATAATTTGAAAATTAAATTGATAAAAATATGCTTTTGTGCATTAGATCAATTAGGAAATCAAAAGTTTTAGTATATAGTGTTAGCAGTTACACAGTGTAATTTATTGTTTTTTGGTATTAAATCAGTCAAGTTAAATCATTTCAAATATAATCTCTCTCTCTCTCTCTCTCTCTCTCTATATATATATATATATATATATATATATATATATATATATATATATATATATATATATATATATATATATATATATATATATATATATATATATATATATCTTTTATTTTTCAGCACAAAAATAAAATAATATTTGTACATTTGTATGTGGATTTTTTTGGCATGATTTATCTGCGTATCATTTTAGTATAGAGGTTAGGCAGTGTAGGCCTCCAGAACAGGGGTTCAGTTCATGAAGGTGCCATAAAATGACTAGAAAAAGGTTTCTAACTTGCTGTATTAATAACTCCAATACTCTGCTGTTGTGCATAGATCATGAAAACAAAATTAATGAAATAAGAAGAACATAAAAAATTAGTCAGACATTTTACTTGCTCTTTTGCTTACTCGTTTCCTTGTTCTGGACTTTCTTCAACTTGTTGTCTATACTTGGCAGCATGCAACTTTTAAAAAATGGATGTCAAGACAAACTCCACATAATCCTGTATGGTGTGTTATACATTGTATTCCCTGGTATTCATTACAGACACTTGTGACCTTCTCTACGTCACAAAAACATACACATTATCTTGCTGTAGGCATTACCAAACAATTTCCAGAATTGCACCTAAAATAAAGTTGTATTCTTTAATGCAAAGTGCTGTGCTTGTCAAATTTAATCTCATATTTATGAACGCATCAAAAGCACAGTTTAATGACACAAACAGACTAAAGTCAAGAACAGGTAAAACTTTTAGTACAACACGGTAAAATTAAAATATATATGAAAAAAACTAGAAGCTGCAAGCAGATGCTTACCACAGAAAAAATGTTTTATTTCATAGTTCCTAAAAAAAACAGCTATTAGTATACACAAGAGAAATTTGAACTTTATAATAAGTGTACAGAATATGAATTTAATTAAATGTCACGAGGGAAATATCCTGCCTATTTCAACAGTTGTAAAGAAGGACCATCCGGTCCTAGGAATCTTAAGTACTTCTAAATTGTATCAATTTGTTCACAGGTTTTTGAAGCTTACAACTGTGATCATATGTACCTTTTACTTATCAAGGTATAAATACGTCTCTACCCATGAAATGCAATACAGTTGTACAGCCTTTTTACGGGTGAGAAAAACCCATTTTTAAACGAACACGAGACTGTTGAAGAGCCCGGTAAATATCGTCAGATATATCATAACTTACGGCCATAGACATATTCAGAAAATAATTACCATGAATTGTCGGTCAATCAATCTTGTCTTTGTCCTTTGTCATCTCAGACTCTAGTTGTCACCTTCATCTGCAATTTCGGATTCGTCAGTATTGGAAATATAGGGTTAATTTGGTGCCGGCAGCCGCTTTAACGTCAGTATTGGAAATACAGGGTTAATTTGGGTGCCGGCAGCCGCTTTTACGTCAGTATTGGAAATATAGGGTTAATTTGGGTGCCGGCAGCCGCTTTTACGTCAGTATTGGAAATATAGGGTTAATTGGGTGCCGGCAGCCGCTTTTACGTCAGTATTGGAAATATAGGGTTAATTTGGGTGCCGGCAGCCGCTTTTACACAATTATCAGAATCTTCCGAGCTTATTATCTCTTCATCTTTGAATGGCGAAGACCCGCAGGACAGTAAAAATTCATTTCCTTCAGATTCGAGCTTTCGTTTGGAGTTTCTGAAAACTTTTTCATAATATGACGATGCCACAACTAGGCCTTTGTTTATGAATGTTCAAAATGTGACATCATGCTTTGTTTTCATTAAATACCAGAAGTAGTCGGCAGTTGCATTCGGTTATTATTGTAGACAGGTGCGAACGCCATATTCTATAGGCTCCTGTGCAGTTAGTACTGAACATTTTTCAATCGGATATACACGTATTTTTAATATATGTTCTCATTCACTAAGAAATGAACTGAATAAATGTAGACACGCTCTTGTGGCACTTTAATCCCGTTCGTGTTCTTAGGGTTCCATTTGAAGTCAATCGCTTCTATAGTCCGAGTAGCTTTGTTTGAACCACCCTATCGATTTCAATAATGCAAATCTTTAATGTGATAAAAAAGTGCAAGGAACTTAGTCAATTCATTCATTGAATTACATTTTCTAACCTTTCTCTGAGTACAATGCACATAACACCTTCAACGTCTGCGCGTGTCATGCTTAACGGAAGTTTTCAATATAATAGACTGACATGCTGGAAACCCATTTCCAATTCCTGTACAAGTCCATTGTCAGCAAAGGGGTGTATGTGCCACTATAGTTATTATACATATGTCGTCTGCTTCCGATATTTAAAATGTCGATACAAGCAAACGAAAAGAATGACAACAAAGTTGCCTTTCACGTGGATTTAACAAGCGGTTTAATTAATATGTTCATGTGTGCAAAGAGACATAATTAACAAAATCATCGTTATGGTTATTTACGGAATTATCTGGCAGGTACCGAATAGGATGAATTTCGTCTTTATGTTGTCTGATGAAAAAAAATAGACTATAAACAATTCTTAGAATGTATTCATGAATTCATGTGACACTGGGTCAACGAATCCAAAACGAGGCTAAGATAGGCACCAGCTTATATATTTGTTGGAGCCAAGGACCAAATTATGGCAGATAAAGGTTTTGTTAAAATTAAAGAGAAAATTATATTAATAAACACATAAACAGAATATCCTATTATTAAAATGACAATTTAAAAAAATGTTTTGACATTATTCTTACCTATTTTTTTTATTTTTATCCAATAGCTGCATATACATATTGGGTGTTAAAATTTATCCATCTACCGACTCCATTAAAATAATATTAAATATAATCAGTGAAGAAGTTCAGATAAATATAGGGCCAATTTGTGTGTTTGGGGGCAGGGTGCTTATATATATATATATATATATATATATATATATATATATATATATATATATATATATATATATATATATATATATATATATATATATATATATATATATATATACATGCATAAATATATATATATATATATATATATATATATATATATATATATATATATATATATATATATATATATATATATATATATGAACGGCTTTCAAACAACTTTGAGCAAATAATCCTAGTGTTTTGTGGGTAAATATATAACTGCCAGTCTGTTATTGAAACAAAAAATGCGTTTGTATAAATAAAATCCTATATCCATGTTGTCAGCTGACCAATGATTCAGAAAAGAAAAAAATGTCATTTAAAGGGAAAATTCGAGTCCCCCACCCCCAGGCACTAAAAACAGCAATTTTAAGAGACACGTACTTTGTTGTGAATTAGATCCATAATAATCTAAAATGTTCTTTCACATATCCAAAAGTATAGGATGTTCAGAATGAATTCAATTAGTCTTGAATGTCCTGATATGTTAATACTGAAGTATTAAATATGTGAAAATAACATGTTCACTAGTGAAATTTGTTTAATAAAAACAAAAAGAGATAGATTATTATTTGTACAGTAATTTATTGTAAAGATTGTTTATATTTGTCCAGATATTATTCTTGTCAACTCCTGACGAGTACCTCTCTTGAGTGTACGGTTCAAGTTATACGTACAGCATTTGATAACTAACCAGTCTGCGTAGTATGTACTCGCAGGCATGTACATGCTTGTGGGAATAAACTATTGAATTTAAATTGAAGGGATCTGACAATTCACTTCAAAGCACTAAGTGTCCAAAGTAAGTGCAATTAATAAGGTCTTGGTTGTATTACCTTTATGTCGTCAATGGACTGTAACGAAAACGTTAAATGTTTACACCAAAAAATTAAATGTACCCTGCAGAATATACAACGTGAACTACATAAAGTATATTGCAGGTACACTGATTTGCCTGTTAATAGTAACGTTGAGGAATATGAGTTTGATATTAATATCTTAAGGGGTCTTTATTTCATTTTTTAAATGAATTTCTGGCACTAAATTCCAAATTCACCAAGCATATATTTCATGAAATGATAATTTGCTTAATTGCCACATAAACCGTTTTTGCTCGTAAGTCGAGTTCGGCTGCAACCACATAGACCCAGATCTTCGATAACATAATGCGACGGCTGATCTGGGTTTATGAAGTTTGTTAGGAGTGATCGTTAGAATAAGCTTTATCGACCCAGATCTGCTGGCGCATTATACGACTGGAGATCTGTGTCTATATTGTTTACAGTTGGACTAAACTTAAAAGCTCATAGAAACTGCGATCTATCTTTTGTAACTATGACATATCTGAGACGATACGAATCTTCCGGTACATCAAGATTTGTACCACTACAATAAGCATAACTGCATCTCGACTGTATATGAAACAGCATTTTCTAAAAGCCAATCAAAATCAATATTTTAGTGCAAATAAAACTAAAATCTTGTCGCGCTTTAGTGTCAAAGCGATTCAACAATTAGTGTCTGTAATAAATTTAGCATTTCTGTCGCTTTGTAAATATTAACCAAGTAAATATTTGCCAGTCCCGATACTGACATAACAAAGTCTTCGAAGATTGAATTGTTAGTGTGCCTATGAATATGTAAATAGGAAATGGTTACATAGGGTTTTGCTGTGAGCCGCTAGTGGAGGTTGAAATTCCAGAGTGTTCAAGGAGATAGACTGACTGATAAGCCAAAAAATCAAATGAATGTACGGATATGAGCAAAAACCTTGCATTATGTTGTATTTTCATATCACTGGTGAAAGCCTCACTTGCCATTGTATTTAACTGAATTTTATATTCTTTATTTGCTCTATGAAGCCGAATAAAACACAAAATATGAAAGATGTAGTAGATTCACTGCTACGGAAACAAAAACATAAATTATAGAAGACTGCCACATAATTAAAAAGCACGATCAAATATATAAGCCACGATTATATAGATCTCGCCATTTCTATACGATTACAGGGGCACTGCACGAATAACAACTACACTGATTCCTCATTCCTTTCCACGTAAGCTGTTTGAATTGCTGAAATACAGGCTAAACAAGTGACGTCATCATACAAATTTCCTCGTACCCCACTGTGAGAGGAAAGTTTAAATGACTTACATATTTGATATGACCGGGATGTGTTTCTGCATTTCCAGTTCAATTGCCTCATATCCGTCCTGAAATCACATTTAAAACTTCAAATTAATGATTTATAAAAAAGCCCCAATCCAACCCCCAACTCTCAAGTGCGTATGCAAAAATTTAAAAACATTACCATATCGTATACCACTTATGGTAGAATATCATATGCTTAGGAACCACCACTGATTCGGTAATTTTTGGATAGCTAACCAAAACGAGCAGGTAAAATTATTCTAAACAATTCAACAAAATTTAGTTACTAGGGTGGAGAAATCTTGAGTTCTACAGTTTAGCACTAAATTTATAGCCACAGCAGGACAATAATAGTAACTGGGAGGGTTGATTATGCCATGGTATCAGCAGGAAGGTAAGAACAACTAGAAAGACACATTCACGTTAACATTGTATCAGTGTATTAGGCTTTGAAATCGCCGATGCAAGTTCTGTTGAAGTCTGATAGACGATATCTGATGCAGAAAGAGTGGGAATATCATTGATCCCGGAAAAAAACCTGACATATTTAGGTTGGGTTAGGTTTAAAAGAAAAAGAAGCATCTCCATACCTGTATTACAAAGTGGAAAAAGGACAATCTGCAAACAAAAGATTGATGAACCGTATAGGCTAAAGGCAGAGAGAGAGAGAGAGAGAGAGAGAGAGAGAGAGAGAGAGAGAGAGAGAGAGAGAGAGAGAGAGAGAGAGAGAGAGAGAGAGAGATGCGGAAACGACGACCTGGCACCAGCAACGATTTGGAAAAGACTGGAAGTGCCATATGATCATTACAATATGATGAAATTTGTTCTATCAGTATCACATAACAATTATATTTGTTTACGTAACTATTTATTTTGTATTTTAGATAAGAGACTCCTGTTATTCTATTATATATGCAAAATTAACTATATAAATTGATGTACTGATTTTCTCTCAAGCTTCTTTTCTGGGAATATCCATATCTCTTTCCAGCGACAGCCTATTATAGTACTCTCAGAATATGGTCTTTATGTGGCCTGCGACGAAAAAGGCAAGGGACATTGTCGAAGGGTGGGGTGGAACACGAGACCCCCCCACATAATATGGCTTTTAGTTATCGTTATCTAGGAGATGATCAACCACGGTGTTATTGCCCGGATTGAGTAAATAATTAAACAAAATATAAAATTAACGGATTTAAACAGATCTGAGCAGAAATATAGCACAGAAGAACACGAGTCCCTTTATGTAAAAGATAACAATTTAATCAATTGCATAAAGAAAAAAAAAACTAAATTTAAAATTGCTTTTGAAAGGGACACTTTTCTCTTATAAATAGTTAAATAAAATTATGTTATATTCAATTAGTCGTTCCGTTATAAAACAAATTTCATCATATAATCTAGTGACTTGCCGAACTAATTTACGGGCATGTCAGTATCACCTGTTTGTTTTCGGTCTTTTCCAAATCACTGCAGGTGATACGTCAGCGTTGCCGTATTTAATTGTCATCACCGTCTCTCCATTTAGCCTCTTCGGGTCATCAACCCGGATTATTGTAGACTGCACTTTTTTCCGCTGTGAAGTAAAGGTATCGGGAAGCTATATTTCCTTCACAAAATATGATACCCAACCTAAATATGTGTCAGGTTTCTTCCAATGTAAATTTTCGCTTTTAATCATATGGAAATAAAATATTTGTTGAATTTACAAAAGAAGTTGGTTTTCGCTTTTTTCTGTTGTTTTGTTTAAGAAAATAGTTTTACCAATACATATATACATACATACGTATGTACGTGCGTACATACATACATACATACATACATACATACATACATACATACATACATACATACATACATACATACATACATACATACATACATACATACATACATACAAATAAAAATAATTTCAAATTACAATACAGACATTCACTTTCCCATTTTCTTTCAGATATACTAACATTGCACTAATATCGAAACCTTTGGATGAAACTGTGTGTGTGTGTGTGTGTGTGTGTGTGTTATTTTCCCCAGATTAACATTCAAATATCACCCGATATCTCATTTCCATCCAAATAACTTTAAGAAATGTTTCACACTTTTATTTTCATAACTGCTGCCATAACAATCTCAACACCTGGAAAACACCTGTAAAACACAGACCTGTTGACGCAATATGATCGAAGTTCAGGATGTAAATTCCCACAGTCAGTACGAAACCTATGTGTTACTCTTGACAATACTGTCTCATTGCATCAACATGTCATGAACGTATTCGCAAGTATCCTTCAGTCGATACCACTAAAACACTTGTGTTCCTTAGTACTTTGAAGATTAGACTATTGAAACTCACTTCTGGCTGGTTCGTCTCAATATCTACTTCAGAAACTTCAAAAAGTTAAAAACACAGCCCATATAATCCTTAGAGTACCACGATCAGAGTACGCCTCTCCCCTGCTCTGTACACTACACTGGCTATCCATACGATACAGAATTAAACACAAAATGTGTTCTCTGTGCTACGTTTCACTGACAGGCTCCAGTCCAACCTACCTATCTGACCTCACCCATATGTAGACACCTGCGCTTCTCTTCTGTCACTCGCATTCTCATTATTCCCACTGAAGATGAAATCGTATTGGCAACGTTCTTTCGCATAGCAGAGACAAGCAACGTGGAACGAATTACCCACTGAACTTAGACACAAAATATGCGAATTCAAGAGCGCTCCTAAAACTCACCTATTTTAACTGCAAGAAGAGACTTAAAACATAATAATGTTAAACGTCTTAAATAGCTTCAGCATGTTTTCCGTTTCTAATTTTGTGGTGTTTGTTTTTATTTTTGTAATCATATTATTATATATGTTTTAAGTGTTGTCGAATGTTGTAAAGAGATTAGAGCTTCTAAAGCTATACAATGGTCTCATTATTTATTATATTATTTTGCCAAGAATAGTACTTAGCACGAACCATGTGCCTATAATGAATGCTTACTGGTACGTACAGTGTACATATACAAAGTGCTTACTGGTACGTACAGTGTACATATACAAAATGTCGCTGGAACGTACAGTGTACATATACAAAGTGCTTACTGGTGCGTACAGTGCACATATACAAAGTGCTTACTGGTATGTACAGTACATATACAAAGTGCTTACTGGTACATACAGTGTACATATACAAAATGCTTAGTGGTACATACAGGGTACATTTACAAAGTGCTTACTATTATTTCCTTGACCCAGATTGAGATTAAATTAAATATATATTATTAAAGTACACAATAGTATATTACGTAACAATATCCATTCCAAACACAACAAGCAATCTCATTTCATATCAAACGATCGAGTTAGAACACAGAGAGCAGTTCTATTTCACATCTAAATATCCAGTCAGAAAACTGCAACTAGTTTCATTTCAAGTCAAAAGACCCAGTCAGAAAACAGAAAGCCATTTCATTTCAAGCCTCACGAAGGAGTCTTATTTCAAGTTAAGAGACCCAGTTAGAACAGAGTCAGCGGTGTCATTTCAAGTTTAAAGGCCCATTGAGAAAACAGCAGGTAGTAGCAATTAAAGTCAAAAGATCCAGCCGGAACACAGCATGCAGTCTCATTTCAAGTCAAATGAACCAATCAGAACACAGCAAGCAATCTCATTTCAAGCCAAAATAACCAGGGAGAAAACAGCAAGTTAAAAGATCCAATTAGAGAATATTAGTTGGTCTCATTTCAAGACAAAAGAAAAAGTCAAAACACTGCAAGCAGTCTCATTTCAAGTCAAAATATTCGGTTAAAATAGAGTAAGCCGTTTCATTTCAAGTTTAAAGGCCCATTGAGAAAACAGCAGGCTGTCAAATTTCAAGTTAAAATAACCTTGTCGAAACACAACAAGTAGGCTCATTTGAAGTCAAAAGACTCAGTCAGAACTCAGCTGTCAGTTTCATTTCAAGACAAATGACCCAGTCAGAACACATCAATCAGTTTCATTTGAAGTCGAAAGACCCAGTCAGAACACAGGTGTCAGTTTCATTTCCAGTCAAATGACCCAGTCAGAACATTGCAAGCAGTCTCATATCAAGTCAAAAGAACCAGTTAGAACGCAGCAAACAGTCTCATTTAAAGTCAAAAGACCCAGTCAGTACACTGCAACCAGTCTCATTCATTTCAAAATAACCAGTTAGAACGCAGCAAGCAGTCTCATTTAAAGTCAAAAGACCCAGTCAGTACACTGCAACCAGTCTCATTCATTTCAAAATAACCAGTTAGAACGCAGCAAGCAGTCTCATTTCAAATCAAAAGACCCAGACAGAGCACAGCTGTTTGTTTCATTTCAAGTTAACTGGCCCAGTCAGAACACTTCAATCAGTCTCATTTGAAGTCAAAAGACCCAGCCAGAACACAGCTGTCAGTTTTATTTCAAGTCAAATGACCATCAGAACATTGCAGCAGTCTCATATCAAGTCAAAAGAACCAGGTAGAACGCAGCAAGCAGTCTTATTTCAAGTCAAAAGACCCAGTCAGAACACATCAATCAGTCTCATTTGAAGTCAAAAGACCCAGTCAGAACACAGCTGTCAATTTCATTTCAAGTCAAAAGACCCAGTCAGAACACATCAATCAGTCTAATTTGAAGTCAAAAGACCCAGTCAGAACACAGCTGTCAGTTTCATTTCAAGTCTAAAGACCCAGTCAGAACATTGCAAGCATTCTCATTTCATGTCAAAATAACCAGTTAGAACGCAGCAAGCAGTCTTATTTTAAGTCAAAAGATCCAGTCATTACACTGCAAGCAATACCATTTCAAATAGCCTTCTAGCTCTTTACTTAAGTAGGTTAATACAAAATCATTTATATAACGTCTTCATTTTTATTCATATTTTAATTAAGGGATAATCAACCCTTTTAGGTCAATACTTAATGACTATTAATCTCAAATGGCTGAAATGAGCGACTTTAGTCCATGACCCACACATAAACATGTTTCATATGACTTTTGAGAATATATTAATGTTTTATCATGGTTTAATTCTCAATTAGAATTCCGATAGTTTCTACAGTTGAGTCTGTATGCTATTTTTGACTGAATGCATTATTCAGTGGCCCAACAATAATGCCATATCAAACATTGAACTAAGAAACCACCAATCAGGAGTCCAGAGCAAACATATCACGTCGCCTTTCGTAGCGCAAAATATGGCATAAGAGAATAATATAAAAGATATATCCATTTGAAAACTATATGCCCTAAGGTACTTATCTTGTAATGTTACTTTAAATTACAGACAGAAAATGCAACACAGCATAGTTAACTGGGACTTTCAAAGCATCGTTACATTTTACGACCCGTGTGTTAAAACTCGATCTAATACTTTATTACAATGGCTGTACATTATTTCTTTTACTAACGGTACGATATTATATATATTGAATAATATTCAATAAAAACAACGACATTGTATATTATGGGTCGGTAGATAAAAGGAATGCTATATATTAGTCACTGGGGGATCTTTTTGCTTCAAAATGATGAGTTTTACAATGTCAGAACTTTTAAATTAGAACTTGATTTTAAAAGTTAACTACAAAAAACTTAATGAAATTAAATTATATGCTTTTGATAAGTGAAACGTTTGCTAAAATTTAAACATTGATTGATTTCGGGTTGAAAAGGTTGATAATCAATCCAGTGTTTAACCAGGTTTCAAGATAAGATTGACATGCAAACACACAGCATCAGTTATATTCAATAATTTTATTGCGTCAAATGTTTTCGTAAATGTTTAGCCCTTACAACAAGAACCGTTTCTACAGGTATACATCTGTATGTGTGGACTAAGCCACATATTAATTTATAAGAAAGGTCTGAGACTCTTGTTAGAGCAATGCTTTCAGAAAAAAAAATCATGAGACGCAGTTTTTTTTATTTGAGTAAATGAATCTGCTAACATTACACGGATCAGTTACATTTTAAAACGTTAATTTCTCATAACATGTAGTTACCTTTAATTAGCCCTGGATGGTGGAAGTAATAATTTGCATAAAAAGGTATGCATGAAGTAAAAGTCTACCTGTCAAGACACGATCCCCAAATTCTCAAAGTTCATCTCTGCCTCATCAAAGTTCCAAGATTGCCAGAAATTTCTTTTCAGATGATTTTCTTGCACATGACAGAAACGGTTACCATCCAATGGGAATAGTTCTTTAATTCTGCAAACTTCAAAAACACACTTTCTCGAATATGCTATATTGTTAAAAGCATGAATTGGAAAGTATGTAAATGATATTTAAAAGTACATAGCACACCAATCCAACTTCAAAACCCATTTTTATACCTCAAACTTAATTCAATCCATTATTGTAATTTCAAATGATTGTTGACAATGAACTTAAAAATCTTGCGGCCATTTAATTATCCTTGTCAAACCCTTTCCTTGCTCATCTTTGGCCAGAAGATTGATACCGTTATCGAGTTGATGACAAATGAGAACTCGTGCTTACTTGATGGTAATACATGTCCATAGAATACGATTTACAGAGACACTGTATTTCTTTGATCGTATTTCTTTGGTTAGACGATACCCGGCTTTCGCTTCAATAATAAACCTCAAGAATAAGGGGAGTATAGCAATATTAACGAAATATCAAGTTTGTGCTAAAGCAGTAACACCATTTGTCAAACAATCAGCGTTCAGATTAGCCGGTGAGTTGGCGTTTTAAAATAATATTTTGATTCCTAATCACTTCTGGTATTCCTTTAAATAAAACTATTTGGTGGTCATGGCTTATTTTAATGCTTAATTCATTTATAAGAAGTTGTATTATAGTAGAAGGAAGCGCACGTCCTGTATGCTTATTGATATTGGGGTCACAGTTCTTTCAAAACCAAAATTTTTACATCGCACTCATCGCATATTGCAATATAAAACTATTAAAAGAAAAAAATCAAATTGCAAAAATGAAATAAAATTGAGAACATACAATGAGATAAATAAATTAAAGGCAGATTGGGAACATACAATCAAAGTGTTTCTCCACAAGTCGTATGGAAGAGAAGCTTTAAATTTTAAATTCACTGCTACAAATCACTTGACGTACTTTTAACTATATATCATAAGGAATCGATACAACGATATCGAAGGTTTGGAAAATCGTAATTTATATCGCCTTTATGTTTGATAATGACGAGTTTCAAGTAGTAATCCCCTACAGTTTAAACAGGCGACCAACTCAAATATTTTATGTACCCTTCTGCTATTTAAACAACAGACACTAAAACATAATCAATGTGTTCAAATCTAAAGAGCTCTTCATGTTCTCAAAATACTATATCATTTACCAGCTGAGCAATAGTGGTGACAGATGGCACTGGAGAGTATCAGCACTCCATGGTCAGGTGTGATTCAATAAACAGAAATTCTGTTTTATCTCAAGCTGATGTGAGAGGGTCTCCAGATTATATCTAACCCAGCAATTGATATATCTACAATGCTCTTGTCTCTGCATTACAACCCCTTATGTTTCTTTCCAGTGAATCTCTTATCTACCGAGCAAACCAGTTAAGAGTTGAGACTGTTTCACAACTTATAATCTGCCACATATCCTGTAATGAATAGCCATTTAATATTAAGCATGATATAAGACAGTTTGAATTGTAATAAACAATAAAATATTTGAATGCAGTATTTTTTGGTTTCCTAGAAATTATGCGGTTTCCATATAGGGTTAAGAAGTATCAAACCATTGCTGAAAATCAATAGCTGCACCTATAACATTACCAATAGCTTCATGTAAATTAGAGGAATAACATTTCAGAAAATGTGATTCACTTCACCCTTAAGCTGTGTTTTTGCATCCCAAAATTATAACAAATACTAAAATTTATAAACACCACGAAAGAGATTGGTAATATTAAAAGACGTGTTTCAGTTGTATTGTTACGATTTTATGGTCTTAAACTAAGTAAAAGAAAAGAAGCTAAACCAACAACGTTTATTAAAATCAAAAGAAAAAGATCATTTATCTTAATTACAGAGATAACATTTAAAAGGAACTTTTAGTATTATGATTTAAAACCTATATAATCCTTAAAGTTCTAGCACAAGTCCAAAAATGTAATGTTTCGGATGAATTTCAATATTGAATGTGTTGATGTACCGATAGCCTTGAATAGCTTGATGTATCACTTTGATATAATCCAGAATGTCATCGAATGAATTCCCAATAATTGCAAAGTAGCGTTTTTGTCCTAAATTTTAATGAGTACTGTGTAATTCCAATTAAAAATTTAAGTAAATGATTTCTCTCAGATTATATCTGAACATAACAGTAAATGATTGCACAGACTGAACTTAAGAGAATACTGTTTTCAACACAAGTTTATATACTAAATTCCCGTAACAGGCTAATATGATCAGGATGTTGGTATCAAGTTTGCTTCCAGAATATACTAAGTTTTTAAACAAGGCAGGTACAAAGTGATGGAAATTGGAACTTATTTCGAATTTACTACCTGTATTTTTATGTGTAGTCGCGTACATAACTTGAGGTATGTAATAATTGTGAATGTTTCTTTCTATATCTAGAAAGATATAGAGTTTTTCTGCTTATAATATGTCGCTAAGATTCCATTAGGTCAGACAAATTTCAGATGACAGAATACTGTCGGGTTTAATTATGTCTGTTTCAGATGTTTTACAGTCATATTGTGATCTAAATGGATAAGTTGGGTTGAGTAATAAATGTTGTACGTAGAAAAGAGTGAGAATGGTTTTAGATTCTTATAATCCCGTGTCCATTACTCCTGCTGTAAATATATTTCATGTAATTCCATACAGCCGTTTTTAACGTTTTAGTGCTAACTCAACAATGCAGTACAAACACGTATAGCTTTTGATTGTATCATAGCGTACTTACAAGTGTCTATCGTATTGCATTACACGGTTCAGTTGTTTGTATTTCTAGCTGATTTCCCGAGAGAGCCAGTTGTGCTGACTGCGTCAATGCCAGGTGTGATCCATCTTAGCGTCAAGTATCGATGACATGTTTAAGCCTTCCTCAAACCGAAAGAAGACAATGAGGCTTATTCTGGGTTCTTCGATATATTAAGGCATCATTCCAAGTCTAACACCCTGTTAATAGTTAGTGCAGTAGGGAGATTTCATGTCCTTCTTTTGAACGGTGTGGTTTCATTATTATATGTCTGTTATATGACCAGAATAATATTATAATTTCACATCCTCATGTCTGTTATGAAAACATTAAACTTTCATAATCTCATCTCTGCGATATGAATAGTACTCTCCTAATGGTATGTACAGAGGATATCAACGTTATTAAAGTACATATTTCAAAATATTTCACTAGAGGATATATATATATATATATATATATATATATATATATATATATATATATATATATATATATATATATATATATATAAATAAACACACACGCATATATACATACATATATATATACACATATATACATACACACACACACACACACACACACATATATATATATATATATATATATATATATATATATATATATATATATATATATATATATATATACACACACACACATACACACACATATATTCATCGTCGATAAGCATGGATTTTCCACATTCTGTGTTAATGCAAATAACGGCTGAATTACTAAATTGATTTTTAAAAAGTTCCAACTTTTACAATTAGTTTTGTGAGAGTGGCATTTAGCAAATTTAGCCTGTGCATACCTTGCTTTAGATAGATTGTGCATTTTGTCAAACATATGACTGTTTCCATAAAAAGGTAGAGATTATCTTTTATTTTTGTAAATCTATTACAGGCGCAGATTTAGACTTTTGAGGCTAGGCAATGTATTTTCGTAACATAGTTGTATCTGACAAATTTCAGAGCGTACCATTTTTAAGCAAAATATATTTAGGACTGTGCGTTTACATGTAAGGATTTTATTTTAGTTCATAAGTCAAAATTAAATTGTTGTGTGGCCTTAGGCTTTGAAAGTTTGCAGTCTGGAAAGGAGGAAAACGCTACATGCAGTTTATGATCGTCATAAATTTGGGTTGTCGTCAACACTCATTTATGCCTGATAAATCCATCTTTTTTAAACATGATTGTGACGAGGGTTAGACTTGCTATTTAAGTTTTGTTATTAATCTATTGATCACGAGTTTGGTCTTAAATATTGTGTGCCGTTTGTTGTAGAGCGTATCAGATATGGGTGGCAACTAGAAGTCACATATTGCATGAATTGTTATAAAAAATAGATAAAATCAGTATGAAAGATTTAACTGATCTGCGTATATGCTAAATCAAAATTGAATTAAGCGGAAATATATAACTACTCCTTAATCGTGTATCTACAAATGTGCATTTGTTAACGAGTTTCGGTGGGATAAAAAAAGCACTAATTTCGATTGGTTGATTTCAATGATTAAGAAAGATATCATTCAACAATTGTAACCTCTAGATGAGAGGCACTGACTCTGAGATCAATGAAGACTATGCAATATGACGAATGGATTCCTTATATTACTTATATACTTATTACTTATTTGATATGAATTAAAACACAGTTAATATTTTGCTAAAATTTACAGTGCTAAGATTTCGTGAATTGTAAGAGATTGATCCACAACAGTTCGAGAAAACAGAGATAGAATTTGTGGGAAAAAGTTTGATCTAAAAGAGCACGTGATGACTGAGAAATATCAAGTAGCTGTCTTTGAATTAACAATTTGAAATATCAACTGTGGATATCAGTTTAAGATTATCAAGACATCTGAAATTATTAAAGAAATGTTGTACATTACTGAAAATAACCGTTTTCATTGCAGATGGATGTCGTGTTGGTTTGTTGATAACATGTAAAGATAACCTGTCAAGTGCCATGTTTTTTTTTTTCCTGAATGTTTCATACGGTTTTGAACACCTGACAAAGATTAGTATTTAAAACATCTGAAAGATGATCCTGAAGACAAAATAGTTCAAACACAGGAAAATTAAAGATTTACTTCAAAAGAAAAGCAATGAGTATTTTTCCCCCTTACTGCGGCAGAAAAGCATCCTCAGCGGAAAGGTTTTACAGAACACTGACGACGAGAATTTGGCCGTATTTCACCCGATATAAAACCTTAAAATAGGTTGATATGTTACTAAAGTTAACTGAGGGGTATAATATCACACATTATTAAACATAAAATTGAACTGACGCCAACAACAGAAAAAAAAAGAGATCAAAAAAGCTCCACTTAATGACCGTAATAAGAAATCTACATGTAGGCAAGTATCTGATTCACTCGGGACCCTATTCTTAACGCAAGTAATAAGGAATCTACATGTAGGCAAGTATTTGATTCACTCAGGTCCCTATTCTTAACGCAAGTAATAAGGAATCTACATGTAGGCAAGGAACTACTTGTAGGCATGTATCTGATTCACTCGTGACCCTATTCTTAACGCAAGTAATAAGGAATCTACATGTAGGCAAGTATTTGATTCACTCAGGACCCTATTCTTAACGCAAGTAATAAGGAATCTAAATGTAGGCAAGTATTTGATTCACTCAGGACCCTATTCTTAACGCAAGTAATAAGGAATCTAAATGTAGGCAAGTATTTGATTCACTCAGGACCCTATTCTTAACGCAAGTAATAAGGAATCTAAATGTAGGCAAGTATCTGATTCACTCAGGACCCTATTCTTAACGCAAGTAATAAGGAATCTACATGTAGGCAAGGAATCTACATGTAGGCATGTATTTGATTCACTCGGGACCCTATTTCATAAAAATACAATTGCAGTCATCACTTTCTGTTCTATATATATATTTGCTCAGATTTCTTACTTGAATAAAATATTCTGAAATTCTTTGAACGAGTACCCTACTTTGCAGTAAACCCTTCAACAACATATTTGTGGCGGGTTTACTGGTTTTGGCTTTCGTATCTAGAGGATCGCCAACGGTGTAATGTGCCCTGTATCGAGTCAGGTCAATACAATTTATGAACTTATTGGTGGAATAAATAAATAATCTGAGTTGATATATAGAACAGAATGACTAGAGCCCCCGTTACAAATAAGGACAAAATTTGATCAAATTGGTTACCCAGCCATGTAGGAATTAAAGGTAATGATAAAGCAGACCGTGCTGCTAAAATGGCCCTATTACTAGAACCATCTGATTTTAAAGCACCCTATACTGATTTTAAATGTTGTATCAAAGACTGTTTACGTCAGAAATGGCGGCATCGTGGAATGATGCCGTGAATAACAAACTTCATGCAAAACTTAGGAGAATGGACCCCTTCCTACAGATCGGTCCGTAGAGAGGAGGTAGTCATTGCAAGAATTCGACTCAGTCATACGCACTTAACACACTCCTACATGTTAAAAGGAGACAAGCCACCAGAGTGCATAGCTTGTAATGAACCATTCACCGTTAAGCACTTTTTGCTGGAATGCTTCGATCATCAACCTACGCGTAATCATTACTACGTTGTGCATGACATGACGGAGCTCTTTGATATAGTTAACATTACAAACATTATAGACTTCCTTAAGGAAGCAAACATTTATTATAAGTTATAGCTTATATTTTATCACATTGTTCAGTTCTGTGTTATATTTATGCAGTCGATAGATTTTAATTGCCAATCATATGTTTTCGTGATCATATATTTGCACTCCCCGTTGATCGGGAAACTTTTAATTATTTACCATCATTACCATTTTTATCGCATTACCTTTAACTGTTTGGTCTCTAATCGCTGGTCGATAAAATTATTTTACCAGTTTTAAATGTAAAAGGATATAACATTATGTTTGGCGTTAAATAGCCTCAGAGTGCTGGTGCGCCGTAAAAATATAAAGCAATCATTAATCAAATTTCAAAAACAAAATTTTACAAGCAGCAAATGATATGAACCTTACAATTCGAAATATAAAGTTCTCTCTTTTCTTTTTCAAACTAATCAAGAAATTTCAAAATGCAAATAAGATTATATAATTAGCCGATTATGTTTACGATAGAATCAAATCATCATTTAACATAGTGAGAAAATCTGATAACACTGCCTTGTATCGATTCATAATTTGGTGTTCGATTCCGTCCAAAAGTTCCACTCAGACTGTTTGTCTGGACTCCATCGCACAGGTAAGTCCTTTTCGCTCTACATTATTTTTCCAAAATTCTTGTTATCTAACCTTTTCCCCTTTTTGGTTTTCCACTCAGTTTGGGTTGTAAAATGTCTCTCTTCCAGAAACTATTTCACCTTGTAAAAATATAAAAAAGCAGCCTAAATCTTCCGTCAGATTATACGGGAATAAATCGTTAGGCTCATTCCTTGATGTTAGATGTAATGCTATCGGATTCAAACAGACCTCGACGGCTATCTAAACTAATTGGTCATAACAGAACATACAACCTAGTTCCACTGACTAATGGTCTGCTAATGGCCATTTACAAAACACCGGGACATTAATTCCTTACTAGTCTTATTACACGAGGATGACTGAAATTCATTACCCTACGTTAGTATTAACAATACACATAATAAATCGTTCGGATAATTTTCACGGCTTCCCGTAATATCAACATTCCAGCAATTCGTCCATGTATATAAATAAGCAATGTCATTGTATAAATTTAAATACATTAGCTCAACAGTTATCCTAGATTCATAACTTCCTATATAATAATCGAGACTATAACTTAGCGAGCCGTCCATGTACATATAAAGACAAATCTCAATGTGCGGTCTCAGATAATCAACTTAACACAATTATACCATATCCAGAAAATAAATTGATCTACAACTGAAACAAATAAATTCCTGCAAATAAATGCAAATACAAGCAATTAAATCAAACAAATCATCACAGTATTAACGACTTACATAAGATTTATACAAATACCTTGTGTTTCAAGCTTTTGGTGTCTGTCAAATCCTTCAGACAATAGTTTTCCCTTGGATGCTTTTTGAACGAGAAATTTGCTCATTAAATTATAGGAGTCGTTTAAGGTCTTGTGTTGTTTTCTCTTGTAAGAAAGTGCAGATTAATTTGCAAATTCAACTACTGCACAATTAAACTGATAGTTTTTCGTGCCAAACCACTCCCCCTTACACAGCTTAACGAATCAGAATTTCATAAAATTCCCGTCTAACTATCATAGAAACACTGCAATACGTCTGAAAACAAATAGCTACCAACTGTTTTCTGATCAATGTCTTAACTGTCAGCTTCTATACAAACCATAACTTGTTCCGGTAAATTTAAATAAACTAAGCCCTTATTTATATATCAATAACTGATGACTTTAGATGAACCATTCCGTGCATTATGGCTTTTTAAACGCGGCCATTCCTCATAAATCTAGTTAATCGTACATGTGTCAAGCTACATTTTTCTTATAGAGATGAACAATATCAAAATATATATCGACCTAAAAATTTAGTATGTTACACTAACCTCCTAAAATCGTGTTTAGTTAAACTTACACATTTACTTCAACTGCACCTGGAAGGAAACAAATACAAAATGAAATATGAAAACAATGGCAGTGAAGAAAAGACCATTCCCCATTAATCTAGTTAATCGTACATGTATATAGCTTAATATTTCATATAGATATTAACAATAATAAAATAGATAACGACATAAAAATTTAGTATATTACACTAACCGCTTAAAATCGTGTTTAGTTAACTTTACAAATTTCCTTCTACAGTACATGGAAGACAGCAAATACAAAATGAAATATGGAAATAATAGCATGAATGAACCTAGAAGAGTAACTTCACATACAGCACAAGATCTACGTAGAATTTATCTTGGAAGACAATCTGGAAGATGCTCACATGAATTCAAATAGGAAAAAGACCAACGGTTGAAAAATAAGAATCTAAAAACTTATGAGCTGCTTATATTACATAACCTTTGTTTACCCTGTAGCACCCACATCTACCGTCAGGTGATACAATTAGAAATTTATTATGCAACATTAAACATCAACATTAACTTTACATGAAACACTTTTGAAAAGTTTCTAAGGTTTCGAATTGGTCCACAGTCAACAACAGATATTGCATACAAAAATGTTTCAATCTGATCATTCCAGTACCTTTAATCCAGTTCAAAATCACAAATTGACTTTTACCTCACGAAATTGTTACTCAGTAAATTAACGGAACAAACCAAGAAAGGTTTATAACAAAGGGCTGAAAACCAAATTTATTTTTCGATACGAAAGACTCGCGTTTGGGAACTAAATTTATTTTCCAAACAAAAAGCCCATTGTCTGAGACTAAATCAATTTTTTTCCATTTCCATACCAATGTTTATTGCCTGAGTACTAAATTTATTTTTCAAACAGGCTGACTGCCTAAGAACTAATACTGTTTTTCATATAAAAGCCTCACTGCCTGAAGTCTATTTTCCGTACGAAAGGCTCACTGCCATAGAAATAAACATATGTTTTTCCATACAAAAGGCAAACTGCTATAGACCTAAAAATATTTTCCCATACAAAAGCACCCTCTTTTACAACATACATGACTATAAGAACGCAATGACTGTTTTCACGACTGTTATCCATGTACATGAATGAAGTCAGAGGGGATTGTTGTAAATGGTGACAGTGAAAAGATATTTATGTGGTTACTGCTTGAAACATAGCTGAATATTTGCAGTTACTTTGACTGGCAATTACATAGTATACATGGCCAAATATAATCCTAAATAGCAAGCAAACCATATATAAACAAAACCATTTACTGACTTTTTTAAATTCATTTGCCAGCTTTTGTTTGGGTGAGTTTATTACAGGTAATTCTATTGCCATTTGAACTAGGCGCAATTAACAGTTCTTTATCAGCAACAGTAATGAAAATACAACCTTTAACGTATATATTCATTGTACAGTAACTAAAGTTGGTCAAGCATTGAATTATTTGAGAAATAACATGTTCTTACAGTTATACAATGAGACATAACAAATTGAAAAAGATACTCCACCAGGTGATACAATTAACATTGATTTAGATCTTAACAGACTCGTATTACCAAGCGTAACAAGTGTAACTATTTTATATATCTGATATACATTTTGTGCACACCGTGTTCATACGCTTGACTCTTAGCATAACAATTTGAAAGATATTAGGGGTGGAGGGAAAAGTTTGGTTGTATATTTTATGCTATTGAACAAAATTTTACTAAAAGAGCTAGCGATGTCTCAGAGCCGCACAATTAATGGGAACAAATATATTTTTGTTACACATTACTTGTTCTCACGGGATAGAGAACCTTATATACTCCTATACAAAAGATGTATGCGGTAAGAGAAAGAGCTAAAGAGTTTCATAACATCCAACACTATTTCCAACATTTTGGGCAAAAGGATAAGACACTGAGACAGATGGTTTGGAGATTGACATAAAAATGAATACAAAAGTCTGGAAAACTATGGTACCTTAAAATCTTAGATGGAACAGTTAGACAGAGATTTGAATAATGAAATAAAACCGAAACTTTAAGAAATTTAGAACGGTTGTTACGAGTGTATGCTCTTAAAATAAGTAAGAGAACAAGAGTATAAAGTGACAACATTTTAAATTCTATAAATATTTTATTCCACTTGAATACAAATTAAAAATTAAAAATAAGAACTTCCGGTATTGCGAATTACATCCCGAAATAATCCTTGAATTACAGACGCAAGTACTAATAATAAAAGTTCTAAATAAACTTTAGTAGAAATCCAATTCAGTCCAACGTTGAATGTGTTGATGTGCCTGTTGTGGCCTGTATTGTGTTGCCGTAACAACAGTCTTTTGTTGAAACACAGTAGTACAATCCGAGAATATTTGTGTTTGTATTTCACTATAAATCAAAAGTCTTTATTTTCAAGAACGTTATTAGGGCACTTCTGTAGTTACATAAAAAACTTACTTGAATAATTTGAAGATATAAAATAGTACTGGTCACAGTAATAACACTAATTGATTCTACAATGTGAAAGACTTTACCAAAAATAACAGTTAAATAACAAAGTCGCAAAATAAAAATCTGGAAGGTCAAATGTACATTATTTTAGAAGAAATAGAAAGATCTTAGTTATAATCAGCAAGTCCCTCCCCAAATTTACAAATAAACAAATGATAATCATCAAGTAGTCTAGCTATTAAATAACAAGGCAATGTCTTTCACTCACGTTATGGTAATGATCCTCACTCTTCAAGAAAAGCTGTTTACCAAAGATGTCACTGGTTTTGGACATTATAAAAATGAGTTACTGATAGAAATCTTTACACATGTACAAAAATGATCCTATCATCAGTTATGACTACAACAATAGATAACGGGGTAGAATTTAACATTAGGTATTCCGTCCAGATTTTCGCCTTCCCATCTAAGTTGTTCATCATTTGCCTATCTGTCGTTTTAACCTGCTTGTTCCTCATCATAGTCTAACTGAAAATAATTTTAAGATTTAAGTGGTACTTAATAAATAATTTTATCCATGTCTCATTATATTCTCCATCTATTTTTTTCGTGCTATGTTTGTTTACACAGAATTCATTATCTGCATTTCCCTATTTACTCAGATATCATACTAATTCCACCTCATTAGTACTCAGGTATGGCACTAATTCCACCTCCTTAGTAGTCAGGAATGAAAGTAATTCGACCTTATTAGTACTCAGGTATGGCACTAATTCCACTTCATTAGCTCTCACTACTTCCACCCTCCTTTGTACTCAGGTAGGAAACTAATACCTCTTTAGTACTTAGGTATGACACTAACTCCACCTCATTAGTAATCAGGTATGGCACTAATTCCACCTCATTAGTACTCAGGTATGCCACTAATTGCACTTCATTAGTACCCAGGTATCACACAAATTCAACCACCTTAGTACTCATGTATTGCACTAATGCCACCTCATTAGTACTCAGGAATGGCACTAATTCCACCTCATTAGTAGTCAGGCATGAAACTAATTCCACCTCATTAGTACTCAGGTTTGGCACTAATTACACCTCATTAGTAACAGGTATAAGACTAATTCAACCTCATTAGTACTCAGGTATGACACAAATTATACCCCCTTAGTACTTAGGTATGGTACTAATTCCACCTCCTTAGTAGTCAGGTATAAAACTAATTCCACCTCATTAGTACTCGGGTATGGCACTAATTCCACCTCCTTAGCAGTCAGGCATGAATCTAATTCCACCTTATTAATACTCAGGTATGCCACTAATTACACCACATTAGTAACAGGTATAATACTAATTCAACCTCATTGCTACTCAGGTATGACACTAATTATACCTCCTTAGTACTTAGGCATGGTACTAATTCCACCTCCTTAGTAGTCAGGTATGAAACTATTTCCACCTCATTAGTAATCAGGTATGGCACTAATTCCACCTCATTAGTACTCAGCTATTTCACTAATTCCACCTCATCAGCTTTCAGGTATCACACTAATTCCAGATCATCAGCACTCAAGTATCACACAAATTTCACCTCATTAGCCCTCAGGTATCACACTAATTCCACCTAATCAGCATTCAGGTACCACACTAATTCCACCTCATTAGTACTCAGGCATCACACTAATTCCACCTCATTAGTACTCAAGTATCACTGACACCTTCTCATTATTACTCAAGTATTATACTAACTCCACCTATTAGTACTCAGGTATCACATTAATTTCACCTCATTATTACTTAAGTATCACTAATTTCACCTGATTAGTTCTCAAGTATCACACTCATTTCACCTCATTAGTACTCAAGTATCATGCTAATTTCATCTCATTAGTACTCAAGTATTATACTAATTCCACATTCAATCACTAAAATCATCACACAATCTGTCAAATTTTCTAAGTCCCCACAATATATCTTTAAACTGGCATCAAACACCAAACCGGATGAAGTGTAAAAAGGTATGTAGCGTGCACCCAAAGCCCAAAGATAAAAAATCTCGTCAGTGGTGTCTCATAATACTAAAGTATCTTTCTCTCACTTAATTGTCGTGTAGATCATTTAATATTTGACGGTTACAATGGGTCAGTACATATCGCGCATACACATCATTATCACTGTTAATGTATGAATCATCTAGACATCAATGTAATTTGTCGTATGGTGTTATAGCTGTTTTTATGAACTTTTCAAAGAAATACCACTATTCATATGGGTCGCTGTCTTTCCTCCAAATTGTAGTTTCATGTCCTCGAAATTGTATACAAATGTTTCATTGTTTCAACGAACTTTTTGATTCTTAGACCGCCTCTCTAGAGACTGAATCATTGATCGAAAGCTGTCTGCAGATCTAAAAGTTATTTTCATTGAAAACTTTTTTCCACATTTTTCTGTAAAATTAAACATAACGTATTTGCTGAATAAAGTATATTTCTCGTCGTTTATTTCACATGACGTTTATCTTTTTCTTGGATTATAATACTCGATCCTTGATGAAGAAATGAGACTGTTTGCCGGGTTAATTAAGAATAGTGTCCAATCAATTTCCTAAATTTGTGATCTAAATTGCACACACACACACACACACATACACACACACACACATATATATATATATATATATATATATATATCTATATCTATATATATATATATATATATATATATATATATATATATATATATATATATATTAACATTGTTTCCAAACACTTTGTGATGGAAATGTGTTTTCATTTTATGATTTAAATTCATTGTGCACAATATATGATATCAAGCCCATCCGGTTCGAAATGCAGTAAGTACGCGATTTTATGAATGAACTTGAGATACATTCAAAACTCCGATGAAATGTTTTATTGGCAATATGCAATATCCAGCTGTGTCATTCTTTCTGCAGAATGACACTCTTTGCATCTAAATCGATGATACATTCAAATCTCAGTATATAATATGCCGAGGTTTAAATCACTATAGTAGTTGGACTACTGATCTTTCTTCAGGCATTATATCTTTCGATTTGTCCTCACTGTGACAGTCTTCTTTTCTATGTTCCGATATGTTCTCTGTTGCATTGACAACATTTGTCGCATATATATATATATATATATATATATATATATATATATATATATATATATATATATATATATATATATATATATATATTACTTGACATATTTGTTAAAATGAGATAACTGCAATCTGAAGACATAACCGCACATGTGGCTTAAGTAACCAGATCTCCGCCTCGGATGCGGGAGGCCAAGGGTTTGAACCAAGGTTGAGTCATACCGGAGATTTATAAAAATGGTACTGTCAGCTGCTTCGTTGGCACTCAGCATTAAAAAGTTAGTGCTAGCACTGGTAGGTCTGTATTCAGGATAAATTTACTGGGTGGGACATGATGCTACATGTCTTCAGCACGATGCCGGTTGCAAGACATCACTATAAACTGTCACACTGTATGGAATCAGGACACAATTAATAATTTCGGTTCAGTACGAATGTAATCCCAGTCTATTTTTAGATAATTTTTTCCTGTCTACATATGGTGGTGATACAAGAGTTAGATTTTGGCATTCTTGGTAAGGATTTAAAGGCAATTGTTTATTCTTTAGACTGTGAGCTTATGGTGTGGTTGTCTGTGTGTATTTCGGCGACAGTAAACAGTGAGTAAAAAGGCCATATTGATGATTTGGAAGTGAAGTCTGTCTTCCGTTTCAAAATAAATGCAGGTCAACACTGACAAGAACTTCACCATAAAGTATTCTTTGAAGATATTTTATATCAACATGTGATTTGTATTGATTCTCACACAATGGAAAGTTCGGTACTGAGAAACAAATGTAGAGACTATATAGTAAAATTAATTGTGTTCTATGGCCGTATACATCAAATTGTTAAAGCTACGATGATAATCTAAATATCATACATACTCGCGCGCGCGAACGCAGTCTAAACAGGTTTTTCATTCCAACACAATATTACGTTCTAATTTTGTATGTAGGAGAGCCACTAGAGTCGAATATAATCAACACGACAATATATTGATCCCTTTCCTTGCCTGTTACTGTGGCTTCATCATTGTATTACAAGTTGCTCCTTTTTGTGATATTTTAATGGCCCAGAGACTCGAGGGTAATGTTTTGTTTTCCCAAAGCATTAATAAATTGGCACCCTCCACCCATCCACCTCTGTTATTTACGCAAAACAGTATCATGTCTTTTAGTTAACGCTATTTCAATAGTTCAACTAATGAGTTCATTCCGTACTAAATGGTAACATTGTTCTCATGCATTAATTTATAACAATCGATCCTATAATTTGTTTTGTTTTTACTGAAGTATACATGTGTTCAGTAACATATAGAGCATCATTGAGAAACACGTTTTCCAAGCTCTCCGTTATGGATGTGTTTTTCATAAAATATAGGAGTGACCCAGTAGATCCGATCTTGTGTGGTTTTGAAGATCTCACTTTTCAATATTAAGAAGTGGAGCATAATCTACCATTATTATACTGTTTAACATAGTCTAAAAATTAAACAAATCAAATCAAATACTCTACCATCATCACATCGTACGCGACATTTACCGGAATAATTATTTTCCTTAGGGCATTTTTATTTGAAGAACTAATGTCATTAATTTATGTACTCTAAATCCCCAATGAATCGCTAGAATATCAACTGCGATAAATCACACAAAAGATGCACATTATCGATTATGTATCAGCCATAAAAAGATAGATCTATCTAATCCAGTGTTACTGTATAACAAACGACTAATGTTATTGGATTCTTCTAAAAGACAGATTCTGATCGCTGTAAATTCTTTCTGTACGAAGTGAGCTAAAATGACAAAATCTGCTTGGTTCACCAGTTAACATTCACATCAAAGCTTCTACATCAGGAATAAAGATGGGGCCTAAACGCCTTCTACATCAGGATTACAGACGGGACCTAAAAGTCTTCTACATCTGGAATAAAGACGGGGCCTAAAAGTCTTTTACATCAGGAATAAAGACGGGGCCTAAAAGTCTTCTACATCAGGATTAAAGACGGGGCCTAAAAGCCTTCTACATCAGGAATAAACACGGGACCTAAAAGTCTTCTACAACAGAAATAAAGACGGGGCCTAAAAGTCTTCTACATCATTAATAAAGACGATGCCTAAAAGTCTTCTACATCAGAAATAAAGTCGGGGCCAAAAAGTCTTCTACATCAGGATTAAAGACGGGGCCTAAAAGTATTTTACGTCAGGAATAAAGACGGGGCCTAAAAGACTTTTACATCAGGAATACAGACTTATCTTAAAAGCCTTCTACATCAGGAATAAACACGGGACCTAAAAGTCTTCTACAACAGGAATAAAGACGTGGCCTAAAAGTCTTTTACATCAGAAATAAAGACGGGGCCTAAAAGTCTTCTACATTATTAATAAAGACTGGGCCTAAAAGTCTTTTACATCAGGAATAAAGACGGGGTCTAAAAGTTTTCTGCATCAGGAATAAAGAAGGAGCCTAAAATTCTTCAACAAGAGGAATAAAGACGGGGCCTAAAAGTCTTTTACAACAGGAATAAAGACGGGGCGTAAAAGTCTTCAACAAGAGGAATAAAGACGGGGCCTAAAAGTCTTTTACAACAGGAATAAAGACGGGGCCTAAAAGTCTTCAACAAGAGGAATAAAGACGGGGCCTAAAAGTATTTTACATCAGGAATACAGACATGGCCTAAAAGCCTTCTACATCAGTAATAAAGACGGGGCCTAAAAGCCTTCTATATCAGGGATAAAGACGGGGCGTAAAAGTCTTCTACATCAGGAATAAAGACGGGGCCTAAAAGTCTTCTACATCAGGAATACAGACGGGGCCTAAAAGTCTTCTATATCAGGAATAAAGACGGGGCCTAAACGTCTTTTAAATCAGGAATACAGACGGGGCCCAAAAGTCTTCTACATCAGGAATATAGACGGGGCCTAACAGTCTACTACATTAGAAATAAAGACAGGGTCTAAAAGTCTTCTACATTAGAAATAAAGACAGGGTCTAAAAGTCTTCTACATCAGGAATAAAGACGGGGCCTAAAATTCTTCTACATCAGGAATAAAGACGGGGCCTAAACGTCTTCTACATCAGAAATAAAGACGGGGCCTAAATGTCCTCTACAAGAGGAATAAAGGCGGGGCCTAAAAGTCTTCTACATCAGAAATAAAGATGGGGCCTAAAAGTCTTCTACATAAGGAATAAATACGGAACCCAAAAGTTTTCTACATCAGGAATAAAGACGGGGCCTAAAAGTCTTCTACATCAGAAATAAAGACGGGGCCTAAAAGTCTTCTACATCAGGAATAAAGACGGGACCTAAAAGTCTTCTACATCAGAAATAAATACGGGGCCTAAAAGTCTTCCTCATCAGGAATAAAGACGGGGCCTAAAAGCCTTCAACATCAGGAATAAAGACGGAGCCTAAAAGTCTTCTACATCAGTAATAAAAATGGGGCCTAAATGTCTTCTACATCAGAAATAAAGACGGGGCCTAAAAGTCTTCTACAACAGGAATAAAGACGGGGCCTAAAAGTCTTTTACATCAGAAATAAAGACAGGGTCTAAAAGTTTTCTGCATCAGGAATAAAGAAGTGGCCTAAAAGTCTTCTGCATCAGTAATAAAGACGGGGCCCAAAAGTCTTCTACATCAGGAATAAACATGGGACCAAAAAGTGTTCTACAAGAGGAATAAAGACGGGGCATAAAAGTCTCTTACAACAGGAATAAAGACGGGGCCTAAAAGTCTTCTATATCAGGAATACAGACGTGGCCTAAAAGTCTTCTACATCATTAATAAAGACGGGCCTAAATGTCTTCTACATCAGGAATAAAGACGGGGTCTAAAAGTTTTCTGCATCAGGAATAAAGACGGGGCCTAAAAGTCTTCTGCATCTGTAATGAAGACGGGGCCTAAAAGTCTTCTACATCAGGAATAAAGACGGGGCCTAAAATTCTTCTAAATCATGAATAAAGACGGGACCTAAAGGTCTTCAACATCAGGAATACAGACGGGGCCTAAAAGTCTTCTACATCAGGAATAAAGACGGGGCCTAAAAGTCTTTTAAATCAGGAATACAGATGGGGCCTAAAAGTCTTCTACATCAGGAATATAGACGGGGCCTAACAATTCTTTTACATCAGAAATAAAGACAGGGCCTAAAAGTCTTCTACATTAGAAATAAAGACGGGGTCTAAAAGTCTTCTACATCAGGAATAAAGACGGGGCCTAAAACTTTTCTACATCAGAAATAAAGACGGGGCCTAAAAGTCTTCTACATCAGAAAAAAAGACGGGGCCTAAAAGTCTTCTACATCAGGAATATAGACGGAACCCAAAAGTTTTCTACATCAGGAATAAAGACGGGGCCTAAAAGTCTTCTACATCAGGAATAAAGACGGGGCCTAAAAGTCTTCTACATCAGAAAAAAAGACGGGGCCTAAAAGTCTTCTACATCAGGAATATAGACGGAACCCAAAAGTTTTCTACATCAGGAATAAAGACGGGGCCTAAAAGTCTTCTACATCAGGAATAAAGACGGGGCCTAAAAGTCTTCTACATCAGGAATAAAGACGGGGCCTAAAAGTCTTCTACATCAGGAATAAAGACGGGGCCTAAAAGTCTGTTAAACTGATTTTTTTAGTCTGAGTGGGTATATGGTCTATAAACTGGTCACCCCTGCTCCTCCCTCCCCTGGTCGTCATATAATTTTTTTTGGACAGGACTAATCGGCCACGCTAAATTTTCATAAACATCATATCAAAGGCAATGATGCCAATGAATTGCTATTTTACCGCAACCACGTACAATTTTCTCTAACTTTGTGTACATGTACATCTCTCTTGGCACATCATAAGTTTGCTCACAGGGACATCAATTGGATTTATCAAAGTTCATAAAAGAACGCCAAACAACAGCAAATGTTTTAGTCAGGTTAACTGTTGTAGCTGGAGGGGAAGATGGCTTTGAAACATAAAAGCTTCTTTAATTGATTTGGCGATCGTTAACTAGGGAATGACCTCCTACGATGTTATTTCCCTGTGCGGACGGATAGATGGAACGTTAACAGATGCCTGAGCAAAGCTATTTAAATAAATAAACAACTTCGAGCACCCTTTACCAATAAATAAAAATAAATTTAATCAAATAATGCATAACCAGGATTTCAATTTCGATCCATGTACTACAAATGAAATTAATCAATTATTACATAACCAAACTTTCATTTTCAATCCAACAGATTTGCATTTATAGAATTTGGTCGTAGTGTTCAATTTACATCATGTTGTGAATGGTGAAATAATGAGTACAACTCCACGTGTGACAGCATCACCTGACCCCCCCTCTCTCTCTCTCTCTCTCTCCTCTTGTCTTGTTTCCACGTCTGATGATTGCGTCTTTTTTGTCCCCTTCTGACCTCTGACTATTCCGACCTCTCTTAGATGCAGATTTTCCTCGGACTGATCGGGTCTTCCCTTTTACTCCTCATCTCCTCTCGGTTGATTAAAAAGCTGTTTCCTTAAATATAGAGATGCATCACGCTAGACATGTTTCACCACTTATCTGTGCGTGTGTGTGTGTGTGTGTGTGTGTGTGTTCGTATTCAGATTAGCGATTCACATTGCACAAATTCTGTGATAATGTGATACATTACTACACGTATTATTTGCATTTGGATAGTCGATTATGTTCAATAAAATAAATACTCATTTACTTAAGACATAATATAAACTAGCTACATTAGCCAGTAACCTACCTGCAAGATCATTTAAATGTTGCAAAATCATATATAAATATATACTTACGATAATAATATCAGCCTACACAGGAAATCAATTCATATATCAAAATAAATATGACACATCAATATATTAGGGTTAATTCATTAATCTCTACGAAATACTGCTATTTTGAGCATCCTTTGGAATTCTACACATTGAATATTTGATTACATGCAATCTGTAATCAATTGCATAATACTAACATATCAATAAAGCCCTACAAAATGAATACACTATACATGCGTGAATCATAAGCATATGAACACATTTGAAACAAAACTAAACAAATGAAATAGAATATGAAATGGAAACTAAAATTGCGTACCTTAATGCCGTTTCTTTGCTCAGAACCTTGTGCTAGTCTATAGCCTGTCTTCTTTTTTAAGACAGCCGTCTGGCCTCTTTTCTACGAGGGAGAACACTATTCTTAAGTTCCCCAAGGTGTTGGACCTGTTGTCTTCTCATAAGGCAAGAGCCGAACTAATGAATTCCGAGCAAGTGGTACCCCTACATTCCCAATCTCCAAAAGCGTACACGTTAATTTTTCCCGGACCAATCGGAAATAATCCTAAATTTCTCTCCAAATAATCATGTTTTTCGTCAGATTTCACCAGCCTAAAATATGCTGCAATTAGTTTTCCTTTGAAAATAAATTATATAAAGTGCTGCCCTCTACGAACCGATACAATCGGAGTTCTAATGCCCCGTATGTCACTGTTCTGTTAAAGCAACCCGGTCAATGCTACAGAAAGCTTATGTTTCAGAGATGAAATAGAGAAATATCAGTGAACTTTCTCAAAACCTTTCTGGCTTGACTATCAAAACTTCAAAGCACAATTTATTCAACTTTAAGTTTCAATAAGTCTTCAAAATTCGCCACATTGCAACCGTTATATTATGGATTGAGGATTAATTGTTATATTATGGGTTAAAATTCGAGAACTGATAAAATTTGTGTCTTCGTACACGAAAGATAAATTGCAGCGAGTGAAAAGGATTGGGGTACCGTCTTACTCGCTTATAAGACGAGTCAAATTGCAAACAAGGTCCTGATCTGCCGTATGATAATGTGCTTTCAGATTAGGGTCTATGTTTTTTGTTCTACCGATTACTCTAAACAAACTGCACAGAACCATATATGCCAGCACATATGCGACTACAGATCTGGGTCTGTGCAATTTACAGTTGGATTTGGTTTATAAGCGAGTACGACGGTAAGACCACAGTAGGATAAAAACGTGTTTTCTGAATCATCATCATAAAAGTGATAAATCCAAGGACTATAAAGAAATAAATAAGTCAACATAATTTTCTTTGATATGCAGAAATTTTTCAATGTTATAATTTACGGTTTTTAAATTCAATTAGCAGATATTGTTCGCCTCTTCAAGACCTTATATTTTCACTATAGTAAAATATATTAAATTCCTCACGACACTGTCATTCTGTGCCAATACTCTCTGAGGACATGAAACTCGTTCCTCGACACACTATCCTGTTTTTTTTTTTTTTTTTTTTTTTTTAAGGGTCTTTCACATTCTGAAGAAAAGATACGACTTCTATTAACGGACCTATACAAAGAGAAAAAGAACTACGTAACTCCTTATTAATTATATATGGTTATATATGAATAAATAAAAGGAAGTACGTAACTTATTATTAAATAATTAAGGCCTGATAGGCAATGGATGTATAAAACTATATACGACCACTTGATTCCTTATAGAAGGCCTTTCCTAAAACATTACTTGCATGTAACGATGGTAATCTTAATTCTAATTGCAATATAATAGCTTCCTGGTTTTTAAATTGTAAATGAAGAAACAATTAACAACTGTTGTTTTTATTCGAGTCATGTTTTTAAAGCAAATAAACCGGCTGTACATTCCTTTCAAAGTTCTTATACATCTCTAACTGGAGTATATTTTTTCTGGTGTCCTTATATATAATACTGCCTAAAAGTAATATAGGATCAACCCAGGGGTGTGCCTGTTGTAAGAAAAATAACTGCTGTAAATTATCCAGTGCTACTTTCATTCCCGAGTTTTTAAACCTGACAAAATTAAACTAAAACAGATTATGTAACGTATGTTTTGTAGGAAATAAATTAGAACTCTTATAAATTCCGTTCAGTATTGATGCTTTCATCAACTATAGGTCGACATAGATACTTTTGCAGTGTGTGCATGTACGTATTGTTGAAAAATGGCAAACAAGCTGTATCATTATTACTATATGTAGCAAGTAAGTCTGTTTGTATATGTTAAATATAAGTATTCTAGACTCGAGGTTTCCCACGTGTCTAATTTAGTCACTTCCCAAGGGAGAGTGCATAGTTCACGCTATCGGGTACTTATTATATTGCTTTCTTTATAATCAACATATGACACTTTACCCGACCTGTTGCTTTTGTTACTGCAGATAGATTGGAATTGTTTACCATTTCTCAGTTGGTCAAGTGCCAGAGCATTTCTATCTGGCACTACGTCAGTAAAAACCTACCTAGCATCATCTACTGAATTCATTTCAAAACCTTTCTTTTTAACCATGCTGAATAACTCAGATATATTATTCTTGTTTTAACCCTTTTTATACATCTTTTATTGCCTCTTTTTTACTCACTAACCTCAATTCGTCTCGTACAGGCAATATTTGAAGTTGTGCGTTATCGATGATCATTGTAGAGTCCGGTTGCACATGGTGTCAAGTCGGCATTCATGCGAGTTAAGATGACTGTCTAGATAGTACCAACCTATTTATCGACCATTATGTCTGTCAAGGCCTTTAAAAACTAGGACGAGGCCTTCCTGAACAATTTTGAACTCCATTTTATTCTAGTCCCTTTGACGTGATGACATTGTAATTAACAATGCTGAAAACATACATAATCATATATAGGCTGCCATGTTGGAAGTAACCTAGTATTTGTCAAATTTTCCAATCGATCTTTTTATTAGGGTCAGAGTAGAGTAAATAACTATGATTAGAGTATAAAGCAAGGACATGTTGAGGGTCATGTTTAAGAACCGATTCCTTTTGAAAGCATTCATTTGAAAATTTCTTCATCATGGGTCTTGAACGATGTGATCAGAATGTATTGTCTAATTCTCCAGTCAGAGTACCCGTAACACGGCAAAGCTGTAACTAGATATTTTAAATTGATAAAAGCGCTAATCACGTGCTTTCCACGCCTCCAAAATTACTTTTACAGCGTCGAGATTATATGACTGGTTCTTAACTGTTTAGATCTAGTCACGTGATACAGGATCTACTTATCTTCATTACAAGCGGAATTCCAGACAAAATACATCTTTGTGGACCTTTCCAGCCACAAACAAAATGAGGTCTCTTGGAAATGTGTATTGATCAGATGGATGGATGACCGATTATTTGAATGAGCTTGGCCAAGCAAGAGCTAATGCATTCTCATCACGAAACATGCTAATGTTTCAATGATTGCACCAAAATACAGGAAACCATGTTAATGCTTCTATGATTGCACCAAATACTGGGATAAATAACTTCTATTAGATGCAATCGGTTGCATCTTCTGAAAAAATCATCATCAGAGGTAGTAATTAGGATATTTCTGATTCTACGTTTTCAGATTGATACAGGCACCCACTACACTTACTCGTTCTCGTTCTCTATTAGGAAACTAGACATCCGTCAAAAATCAGTTCTTTTCGAAGTGGTCGAGCCAAAGAAATGGGACACGTCGGAACTAAAATTTGCCAAGAAGCTCGTGACTGCATGAATGCACGTTACTTCAAATGTTGCAAATTACAGGAATGCTGTAAATTAGAAAACGAATTTTACTGGTCCAATTTATTAGCGCAATCCATGGTTTATATTTAATTAATCGGATTGGTTCAGTTTACTAGTGAAATCGGCAGTGTATATGTAATTCATCACTATGATGCTCTTCAAACATCATGATGCCCTTTAGACCATATGATAACCTTCAAGAAAGCATGATGTCATTCAGATAGCATGATGCCCTTCGGAAAGCATGGTGTCATTTACTCAGCGTGATGTCCTTAAGACACCATTATGCCCTTCAAGACAGCATGATGTCACTCAGACAGCATGATGCCCTTCTGAAAGAATGTTGCCCTTCAGACAGCATGATGTCACTCAGTCAGTATGATGACTTTCTGACAGCATGTTGCCCTTCAGACAGCAATATTGTCACTCAGTCAGCATGATGCCCTTCTGACAGCATGTTGCCCTTCAAGACAGCATGATGTCACTCAGACAGCATGATGCCCTTCTGAAAGCATGTTGCCCTTCAAGACAGCATGATGTCACTCAGACAGCATGATGCCCTTCTGAAAGCATGTTGCCCTTCAGACAGCACGATGTCACTCAGACAGCATGATGCCCTTCTGAAAGCATGTTGCCCTTCAAGATAGCATGATGTCACTCAGACAGCATGATGCCTTTCTGAAAGCATGTTGCCCTTCAGACAGCATGATGTCACTCAGTCAGCATGATGACTTTCTGACAGCATGTTGCCCTTCAGACAGCATGATGTCACTCAGTCAGCATGATGCCCTTGACAGCAGGTTGCCCTTCAGACTGCATGTTGTCACTCAGTCACCATGATGCCCTTCTGACAGCATGTTGCCCTTCAGACTGCATGATAAAAATAAAAATTACAGCTCAGTGGTTACCTCTGTAGGTAGGTCTACATCCTTGATACAAAGTTTTTAATCCCGCTGCTGATAAGGCTAACATTTCAAATAAAGCACATTTTCAGTACAAAGACAGCGCTTACCTTGCCCTTCTTATAAATATATTGACACAGGTCAGTAATACAGAACAAACAATGTTTTGGGGTTCGCAAATTTAATGAGAATGCCAGTTAAATGTAGGATTCATTGAATATATAGGAAAACATAATTTATATGAAGATAGTCCATACTTGTAAGCTAAGAATATTTATGACATCTTAAGATCGAAGTTTATAAAGGTTGCACGTGTTATATAGTGCCAAATCTTAGGGGCTTATAAGAATTTCATGTTTTTAGAAAAGGTCATAATTTTGTAACGGCAAAAATACCCTAATTTTGTAACGGCAAAAATGCTCTAATTTTGTAACGACAAAAATGACTTAATTTTGTAACGGCAAAACACAAGGATTTGAGTAGGAATTAATAACAGCACTCTTGTCAAAGGAGAAAGGAGTAGATAGGACTATCAAGGAAAAACAAGCGTGAAAACACCTCTATCGAGGCCATTAGCTTTATTGTAATTGTTGATGGTTTTGACGTTGGAGAAGAAAAGCTAAGGATCAAAGCATGATAGTGTTTTTTTTAAATTTCATAAATACGTCATAAATTATCGTCATACTGATAAAATGATACAAGTTTTATTTTGACATCAGAGTATTTTAACAAAGTACCCAATAATAATATTTTCAATGACTGTATTACACGACATATATGATATGTAATAGTTTTAAATCTAACTTTCCAATATTTCAATTGCTATTTCTCTGTGTGAAACACTTTTACTCCGTCTACCAAACCAATTAAATATTGGTCTTTAATCAATGCTTTATGTATATGCATTTCTCAGCTAGTCTCTTTGGATGCATTTTCATTAGCATTGGGTGACACAAATGGCTTCCGTGTCAAGCAATGTTACATTTTCTCAATAGCATTTTAGAAGACTGACATGTCTATCTAAAGGCTTGATCAGAAAGCTAAGAAATAGAACTCCGACGATAACCATTTGTAACGAGACGCACAAAGAGGAAACCTTTCATCCAACCGAACAATGTCACTGACAGTGTCATATAATTACATAATGGGAATGTTTTAAGATTACGTGAATGTGGGAAATTTCAAAGTTTACTGTTTATAGCTGCTACCATATATGTTTAGAAAATATCCCATCCTCTTATCTGCCGAGACAATGCGTTACGGTCCAGGGTGCAACAAATAAATTAGGTAGATTAAGGGACTTATAAATATATTTGCTGGCGGGGAAAAGGACTTTTTTTATAAATCCGGCACTTAACTTTCTTCCAAAAAGTATTCTTGCACTCGTTTAAAGAAAATGAACCAACTAAATCTCTAAAAATTGTCTTGAGGTTAAAAAAACACCTTTCTCAAAAATTAGTTTCAGCCCCAAATCCAACAAAAAATGAAATGGTCGGTCCCTAAAGATAGCCCTATCGTATGCATTATTAATTTATTATTGATATTAAAGCTACATGTCGACTAGAAAACTACATCTACATATGTATTTTTTTCTTTACAGTTGATGTTCAATACAACCAGACCATTAAAGTACGAGTCAAAAAAGTTAAAAGATAATCAATAAAGAAATACAAACCGACCATTAAAGTACGAATCAAATAAGTTAAAAGATAATCAATAAAGAAATACAACCCGACCATTAAAGTACGAGTCAAATAAGTTAAAAGATAATCAATAAAGAAATACAACCCGACCATTAAAGTACGAGTCAAATAAGTTAAAAGATAATCAATAAAGAAATACAACCCGACCATTAAAGTACGAGTCAAATAAGTTAAAAGATAATCAATAAAGAAATACAACCCGACCATTAAAGTACGAGTCAAATAAGTTAAAAGATAATCAATAAAGAAATACAACCCGACCATTACAGTAAAAGTTAAATAAGTTGATAGATAATAAATAAGCAAATAATGAAAGAAAAAGTTATTTAAATGATAGCCTTGCTAAGTTTCATGTGCACACTCCCTTCTTTACCTCGTCTGTGCAAATAATGCTGCCTCAGATTGATTTTTTGAAACGATGTATACCAGATTGCGAGGAAAATTAGACCGTCTGAATCAAGCCAATATACAAAATTTAAAGTCATTCCACATAATTACATGATTATCGGTTATACTTTGTTTCACGCGACATCATCAGGCTTGCTTACTTCCTTATCCGCCATTTTGATTCCTGTACAAGGCAAACCTGTCATCCATCAACAGTGCACTCAGAAGATTATGAAGACAAGACTCATTGTGAATGTAATCATATTCTAACAATCACAATCTGTTAGGCATGTTGACCACACGAGAACGAATTCGAGATCTTTCCTCTTTTTTTTTCTTTAAATAAAACAAGATTAAAATATGCAACCATCTTTTCTTAATCTTTCACACACAAATAGATCCATCAGTAAACAAATGCATAAAAAATAGATATACAAAAATAGATATAAACATGGAATGACTTTCAATTTTCATTAAACCAATTGGTTTTCATTCAAATTAAAACATCAATTGTGAATATATAATTTCATATTATTAAAAGCATTTCATGACTTCCCGGTTTTGACATTTGACACAAATACATGTTCCGTTAGACACAGCTTTAATTTTAAAACACTGATGATGAAATAAATTTGAACAGTTTTAGACAATATTATTATCCGTCGATCATCACTATGGATACACCAGAAATACAGTTTATTTAACCTTAATAACTAAAATTGGTTTTTTAACTGTCTTTGCCACAAAAACTTACTTTCACGAAAAGTATTTGTACATAATATGTAACATACGTGCTATGACATTTTAAAATCGTATCTGAATCCCAAAGACCATTGTCCATAAACATTCTATCAAGACGGCAATCTTGGGGACACTATAGAATTTAAAAACATTAAAAATTAAAATATTGGCAGTTTTTCAGAAAAACTCCATCTCTATTTGGTAGCAATGTGCATGATTACAGTTCAATTTTACAGTTTCGTCTTCTGACATAAGCCAGGTAACTTCCGGCTTTATTTTGTCTTTCGTATTATTGGAGCACGTAATTTCAAGTATAATATTTGCATTATTTCGATGACTTAAATAACTATCGACGATTAAATCAGATTTTTTTCTTGAATATACGTGTTGATAAAGGCTTGTTGGGGAGGCAAAATGGCGGCGAAAGGTGCGCGCGTTGCGTTATAGCTATTTGTGTACACAGTCGTGACGGCAGTGAAAACAACCAATAAGTATCCAAAAAGTATTGGATCAACCGTCAAAGCTGCCAGCGATGCTATCCAATCATTGCAATGAGGACCTGAGATGAACTTAACATCCTGACTTTGCTATTAAAAACTCAAGACCGATCATTGCAACGACGATCCAGATCCAAAATTTTACCTGAACCGAAAACACCATCGAGGCCTAATATACATGACGATATACATCACGTATGCAACGCAGCATCGCCACCAGCTAGGAAATCAAGTAAAAGTAGGATCTATAACAGATCTGTTGTAAAAATTGTCCAAGATAACATCACAACACGTGTGCATTTGTTAAGAAAAAATGTCAGTGACTTTTGCGATATATGCAAAAAACAACATTATTTATAACATTCATGTTTAACTTTAAAATATTAAAAAACTTAACAGCATTTATTATTAATTTGTAGCTTCATGGTATAAAGGTTCTTGCTGTATTTAAACAATTGTTATGAAGAGACTTTCGTTCGACATTTTTTATTCTGTATTTTAGCCACGATTCCGGAATTCCATTCAGCACTTTTTCCCTCATTCTATCCATTGCTGTTTGTACCTATACCTCACTTTCAAAGCTTATTGTTGAGTCAGCATGTTGCTTATCCATTGACAAATCTTACATTAATGATCATATTTGGTCATATCTATATAACCGATTGTATTGGTCACTGCTATTTAAAACTGCATTTCCTCGAACATACTTGTGTCTCTGACATATTTGACCCGAAGGTATTCTTTGAGAATGATTCACGTAGAAAGGTTGAATAAATTGCAATCAATTCATATACAAAAGTTGACAAAAATGCAATCAGAAGAACAGTCTGCAGTTATAAAGACAGTAAGAATGATTTAACCAGATTCATGGGGAATGGCCGTATTTAAAAAGACATGATGTACGAATTGGCTCAGCCAAATCCAGAAGTTATTGATATATAAATAAGGGCTTAGTTTGCTTAAACTTACAGGAACGGAGTTTAAGTTATGCTTTGTATGGAAGCTGACGGTTGGAACATTGACCAGAAAACTGTTGGTAGCCATTTGTTGTCAGCCGCAGGGCAGAGTTCGATGTTAGTGAGGCGGGAGAGTGTTTGCCATGCCGATTTATTACTGTGAGAATGGGGCGTGATTCCACATTAAGATTTATCAGTGTAAAAATACAAAAAAAAATTTAACTTCAGTTTGCACTTTTCTACAAAAGAAAACCACATAAGACCTGGAGCGCCTCCGAGAAATTAATGAGTAAATCTCTCTTTTAAACTTATCCAATGGGGAAACGATTGTCTGGAAAACTTGACAGACACGTTCTAAAAAAAGAGCCTGGATAAACAAGGTATTTTTTTATCAATCTTATGCAATTCATTGATAATATTATGATGATTTGTATGACTTATTTCAATGTAGTTGTATGGATTTATTTAAGTTCGTATATTTATTTTCTTGATATGGTATACGTGTGTTGAGTTCGTTTACATAAGTCCGTACCATGATATTTTTCTTTATATAAACATTGACGACTTGTTCGTTTATTAGTGGAAATTCTGTATTTGGAATTGTACTTGTACACCTTATGTCAGTTGAAATGCGAAAATCCGTATGAATTCTCCGATCTATACATGATTTCACGTATGAAAACCACTTGATTGTTGTTATAAATATAGTAGCAATGAATTTCATTCATTTGTGTAATTGAGACTAGCCTGGAACTTATGTCTCGGTAGGCGTCTTAGAAAAGCCATTTAGTTGACCATCAATTTTTTGGAACGAGCTTGTTGACGGTCTGTTAGGCCAGTTAGACTAGATAGCCATAGAATCTGTTTGAAATTAGGATAGCATTTGTCTAACTTAACAAGAGGGGAAGTTATTGATCTATTCCCCCAGTATATTGTAACGGAAGATTCAGGTTGTTTATTTTTGTTATTTTGGAGGAGCAGAGATAGCTCGAAATTTTACACTGCGTATTATGTCTACAAGCCTAAACTGGGCACAAAGTTGAAAGGGGCAAAAGGGAAGGAGCCTGTACATTTGGAAAATAATGTCAAAAGTGGAAAAGACAAACTTACCAGCGCAAAGAAGTCAAAAGGAATAGTCGCTGTGGAATTGGGACTGAATCAAGACATCAGGTTATGAAACTGTACAAGGTAATGTTTTCGATATATTTCACTTGATCCAAATGATGATTTAAATTCTATCACTTATCAGATCGGCTATAATACATTATTTCTTTGTATTTAAAAATGTGTGCAAGAAGCTAAGTCAAAAAGAAATGTGTAGCTTTCAATCGTAATGTGTTAATTATTACTTTTGTTTAGAACTTTATTGTTAGAAATTTTGATTAAATGTTGTCCCTTTTTGTTCTGTTCTATAAACCTGCTCAGCTCCTTATCTATTCCATCCGAAATTTTCTCAGTTTCTATAGATATTAACTCGTTCCGGGCAATTTACACCGTCGGCGATCACCTCTAGATAACAAGAATCAAACCCATAATTCCCACCTCAAGAAAACTTGTAGGGGGGGGGTGTATGACAAAATGTAAATGCTTATTTTGAAAACAAATATGATTATACTCTGAATACAGATTGCCCCTCGTCCAAATAAAATTATATCGACCAACGATGATAACTTTCTCGTCCAAATAAAATTATTATGCTGAAAAATCGGAACAAAGCAATTTTATCTACAATCCGAACCCATATATATAGAAACGCAGATAGGTAATGTATAGTCCTACATGTAAAATCTGGACGCTGATACTTCTGTCTTGGGCGTCTGGGTATTACTGCCTAACAGTGCTGTGTAGCGTGTTCTGATGTCGGCTAACATCATAACGAAAGACTACGTGCGGAAGCTGGTTCTCATATGTAACGTCGTTATTCTGTGTTGTCAGCGGCGCCGTTTGTCACGTTTCAGATCATCCTTGTGACCTTTATCGCTCCATCTGATGCATGCATTATTATATCAAGCATGTAATTCAGCGACAAAACTTGCTAACAAAATGGACTACTTCAAAATTCGTGCTAAATAAACAGACGCGAAGCAAGGAAAATATATCACTACATAGACATATAGCCTTCATATTTTAAAAGCAGCTTTTGACAGTTTTAGATCGTAAAGGGGAATAAACAATTGCTATGGAGGCAGGGTACAGTTTCGTATTTTGGCCCCTGGCAAATTTCTTAACTTAAGGCTATGGTGTGACTTTTTCAGCAATTATTGTCTACTAATTAAATATATGGATATATTTGTGAGCTAGGTGTTTCGGGCTTGTGTTGCTCTTGAAATTGATGTCAGGCATGTACACCTTCCATAGTTACTCTGCAATATGTTGATAGTGAAATACCAATAGTTGTCTACGAAGAAGAGCTAGCCTCTCGTAACAGTAAACATGTGGGTTTGGGACAAGGAGCATATCTCAAAAACGGCTTGGATGACAACTATTTTCAACTGCATAAGCCTGTTTAGTACACACTGTTTGGCAGAATTGTAATCTATGAAAAGGGCTTGTGTTTGCACTGTGAGTACCACATGGTGTCAAAAATGACCTTCGGACATGAAAATTGCAGGTATAAATTTGGGGTTGGGGTGCATAAACTTCTTCTGCTATGAACTGCCACTGACTTCTCTGGTCAAGTGGATAATATTTTTATGCTTTGTTTTAATATAGGTATCTCAAAATATGGACATTCTTGACCTCACTTGTGTATTTGATTTTTTATGATTTTTTGTACTAGGTCACTGATTGCGGCATTAAATTTGTACATAAATACTGGACCCTGCCCCCTATCCGTTAATGAACATAATTGTAACAAACAGCTGTATGGACCTCTGACGGTAGGGGAGTATCTTTGGTATTACTGATGTTAAAGCAGAATAATTGAACCATTGTATTGACTGCGACGTGTCTTTTTTCATCTAAACCATGTTGAAGAAGAACAAAACTTTATAAACATCATATCTCAAGGTAACATACTGCTTTGGTTTTGTTTGGTGGCGTGGGTGGGTTGAGGGAGGGGTAAATAATTTTTGTTATACAAAAACACAAGTATGTTATTAGTACATATGTACTTGGACAAAATTGCCTTGTCCAAACGACATATCAGTAGAGCGCATCAGACATTTTTTTTTACATGTCCTTAGCGCGTGATATACGAATATAAGTGACGAATTTTGTACTATAACCTTGGGTCACTGCCTCCGAGAAGGGTGTGACTCGTATAATGGGATGGAATTGTATAATGCTGATAAAGATGCATCACAAAGTGTGGGGATTTGTGACGGCAGGTAGATAATCAGTCTTTGATTTGTCTTTAATTGTCTGTGAGATTCTTTGAAAAATTCCTGGAGGGGGTGTCATAGCAAGATAATTAAGACAGCAGCCATCAAAATCCAGTCTGATCTAAAAGCCATTTTAAGGATTCTCGCCTCATCTTCTGCGGCTTCCGATACACAACTCGTAATGACAAAACAAGATCCATTGTGAGGCCTCGCGCTACGCTAAGTTCAGAAATACTAAAATAGCTACTCCGAAATAGTAAGGAAGCACTTCAAAACTTTTCTCATCTGTTCATTTACGATGATTGCTTGTCGAAATATTCAACTTTAGTTGACGAGGCGGATAGTGATAAAATTGGGATGACGTTGTTTTAAGGGCGACTCTGGGATTAGGGATATAATTATAGATAGTACATAGATAATGCTGGGGTATGGGTGTTGGATCTATGCTAAATTAAAGGGTACTCCTTTGGGGGTAGGGGTAAGATTGTTTATAGTATTAGTACGGGGGGGACTCCTTTGGGTTAGTGGTACGCTTGTCTATAGTATTAGTACAGGGATACTCCTTTAGTGGTAGGTTTAAGATTGTCTATATTATTAATACAGGAGGACTTCTTTGGTGGTAGGGGTAAGATTGTCTGTATTAATAGTACAGGGGACTCCTTTGGGGTAGGGGAAAGATTGTCCATAGTATCAGTACAGGGGAACTCCTTTGGGGGTAGGGGTAAGATTGTCTATAGTAGTAGTACAGGGGGACTCCTTGGTGTTAGGGGTATGATTGTCCATAGTATTAGTACAGTGGGACTCCTTTGGGGTATGGGTAAAATTGTAGTAATAGTACAGGGGGACTCCTTTCGGTTAGGGGTAAGATTGTCTGCAGTAATAGTATAGGGGGGACTCCTTTGGAGATAGGGGTAAGATTGTCTATGGTAATAGTACAGTAGCGTCGGGCCTGTACTGTATTAAGGGCAACTTCTTTGGGATGAGGTTAAAAGTGTTTATGTTAATAGTACAGGGGGAACTCCTTTTGGGACAGGGCTGACACTTCCTATTGTACTAGGAAAGGGGTGTCAGATCCTTAATGCATTCCATTGAGGGATGGGACAATACTACATTGGTGATAGGCGTATGACCTATGTTGCACTAATGAGGGCTCCTTTTGGGATAGGGGTAAATGTTTTCAGCAGCAGAGAGGGTGAATCCTACAACAATATATTTGCGACAAAATCGATTAAAGCCTCAGAATGCCAATGGAGCCTTCCTACGAAATCTCATATTTTAACCAAAAAAAAATTAAAGGTCCCATTTTACAAATGGAGCCTTAGCGATTTTGTCGTGAATACATTGTCATAACCACACTCAAATTGCTGCCATCTACGTCTACAAATTTTTGCGACAGAATCGATTAAAGCCTCAGAATGCCAAATGGAACCTTCCTACGAAATCTCATATTTCAACCAAAAAAAAAATAAAGACCCCATCTTAGCGATTTTGTCGCAAATACATTGTCATAACCACACTCAAATTGCTGCCATCTACGGTCGCAAATATGTTGTCATTTCACCCTCTCTGCTGCTGATTAATACAAATTATTTAACCAAATATTTGATCAAGTCCAATACGATATCGTGACCGAGGGTCGTGTAAATTTATTGTTATAAATCCATATGGGACAGACTGAGCATGACTAAAGTAATTTTTAAATCCATTGAAGTCCATATCGGAACACCATGTCTGCCAAATATTTCGTAGCGTATGTGTATCAACGCCATTGAATACAGCAAGAATATTGCAGTTATCGCGAATCACTTTTGGAATTTGAGTATATCGTTGAGTGACATATATCACGTCAGTGTTTTTATGCCTACCTCGGGAAAATATTCTAGCAGGGTTCTTTTGATTATCTAACATTACATCATCGTACACTACAAGATTGTTTATGTCTCCATCGAGATCTTCTACTGATGGTGCATCATTAATATCAGTAATAAAGTCGATTACACTTTCACCTTTAATTTCTGATGCATTTTTATTAAAATCTTTTAGCACTTCATAGCACCGTTGATCATCTACGGATGGGGCAACTAAATATAATTTATCCCACTTCATAAATCGCATTATCAAATTAAGCAGTAATTGTGTTTTGCCTGATCCAGATGGTCCGATTATAATGGCACGGACAGAATTCGGAAGCGCTGCGTGGTGTTTTACCGGTTCTCTTCTTTTAGTCGCTGAAAAATCAATTATATTCATAACGCTATATATAAATTATGGATCTATATTGTGTTAAATGTAAACAGCGTACTGATACAACCGATCAGACAACCATTACAACTAAAAACAATAGACTAGCGCTTACTGGTAAGTGTGTAACATGTGGTACAAAAAAATTTAGATTTTTAAAAAAAAAGCAACTCGGAGGTGATATTGCCGCAAAACTTGGAAAACTCCCCGGAACCCCATGGGCAAAATACCCCGGAGAAAAACACCTTCCAGGATATAGCTACTGTGGTCCCGGAACGAGATTAGATATCAGACTTGATGATCAAAATCAGCCCCGGCCTGGTGAGTATCCGATAAATGCTATTGATAAGGCATGTCATGCTCATGATGTTGCATATAAAAGCAATAATTTGCAACAAAGACATATCGCGGATGTAAAATTAATTCATGCCTTAAATGCTATTCCCGATAAATCCTTCAAAGAAAAATTGGCTTCATGGTTGGTCAAATCAGCTATGAAAGGCAAATTAGTGTTAGGTGCTGGTAATTGAAAACACCAGTGTTTTTATAGTATGGAATCTATTTATTATTCTCCGAAAGGATACTGGAGGGGTAAAGCAGCAATCAGTAAACTCGCTAACGCTGCAAAAGTGAAAAAATCCACTGCAAAAGATTGGTTATCCAAACAAGCTATATGGCAAATTTATCTACCACCGCCTAAACAAATTAATTATTCTCATTTTGATGTTACCGTACCCAATGAAGTTCATCAGGCTGATTTATTGTTTTTACCACATGACCATGGTTACAAATACGCGCTAACTGTAGTTGATATTGCGAGTCGATTTAAACAAGCAGAACCATTGAAAACAAAGTCAGCTTCTGAAGTCGCTTCTGCATTTGAAAGGATTTATCGACGAGGTCCTCTAAGATGGCCAAATCTATTACAAGTTGATCCTGGCAAAGAGTTTCAAGGTGCTGTTCTATCAACAATGAAAACTCATAGTGTTACAATACGACGGGGGCATACTGCGTTACATCGTGATCAGGCAATTGTAGAACGATTTAATCGAACTCTTGCAGAACGGTTATTTGGATATCAATATGCAAAAGAATTCATCCAAGAAAAACGATCTCGTGAATGGGTCCAAAGGTTACCGAGTGTAGTTGCAGCGTTAAATAATGAGATTACTCGAACTATTAATATGAAACCAAATATTGCAATAAAAAAAGAATATATTCCCGAACAACCGCAGCGGGTTAGCACTCAGCCACTTCTCGGTGATGTTACTGTGAGATATTTATACGAACCAGGAGAGCTTGAAGGCGGTAAAAGAAGAGCTACTGATCCTATATGGAGTGTTACTACGCATAAAATTTCAACTATAACGCGATCAACTGGTAGACCTCCAATCTACAGATTGGATTCAACTGCACCTCAGCGTGGTTTTACACGCGAACAACTACAAGTCATTCCGGACGATACTCAATTACCGCCACATGGTCTTAACTAGCTCCGTTACGTCTATTACACTCAAGACAGGTCAACATCACATTGTTTCTGACATGACCAAGACTGTTATTTTTTCTGTCTACGGTGAATTGTCGAGGGTCTTTATCCGAATACTGCCAGTGCATTATACAATTGCAACTGGCGCAGTGATTATTCTGTTGTTCTTTTAATGCGATTATTACTTCAGCATCAATATCAAATTCTCGTTGTTTTTTTTTGTCCTGCTGTTTGTAGCCAGAGAGTTTTTTATTAATGATGCTAATATCAGTGTTATCATCGTTTGCATTAAAATCATCATCGAAAACAATCCTTCGTAGTTGATTTATTCGTCGTACTCTGGACACTGCGAGATAGACTAAATTTGACCATTCAATGCGATTATCAACTATCCAAACAATTGTATCCGTGATGGTCAATCCTTGTGACGAGTGTATTGTTGTTACATAACCAAGCGTCCATGGTGATTTATCAGCGTATAATGCATCTTCTACAGTATTGATATCAACTAGCACAATATCATTTAACACTAGAATCTGTTTCTCCGTCTGGCCTGGAATTTCAACTTCAATATTCTGCTTTCGTGTATCCAATGGTCTATAACACAATGGTACTGGAAACGTTGGGAATTTTTTCTTGTGTAGCTCAAACAACTTTTTCTGAAGTGCGTCTCTGACTATCTTTCTACTTGCTACTACAAAATCATTTGGTTTCCATGTTTCCCAAAAATCATTCAAAGGTGTTTCAGAAATTATTTCACGCGCTACTTCACATTGAATTCTATCGTGTTGTAATCTAATTAGTTTTTTAAACTCACGTAACTGCTCATCGAGTGCTCTATAGTCAGTATCAATTTCTTCGTAATAATCAACAAATCCTTTTAACCAATTATGTGGACTTCTACCAACAAATGGTGGTGGTTGACCATGATCGCCGCACAATATAATTTTTGTATTATTTTGCAATAACCAATCAAGAAACATTTTTAATACATCTTCTGAAACAGTACATGCTTCATCCCAAATAATAACCGCTGGAATAAATTTCTCACCCATTCGCTCAGGAGTCCAAGCATCGCCCTTGTATCGAAAAAAACTATGATACGTGCAAGCTTCAACATTTCGTTGTTTGATCTCTCTCGCTAGTCTATGGGTTGGTGTGAGTACAATCATGGACGTTCTCTCTCGATATAATTCTATCGCACGTGTTGTCTTTCCAGATCCACCACAACCGTTTAAATAAACTGTTTTATATCTACAAATTGGATCTGATATCGGTGGTGCTTTAGACATAGATTTTTCACTGATAGAATTATCGTTCTTCAGGTAACTGCTTTTAATCTCAACGTCTGCTGATTCAGAATAATCGCGTTGTATTTCTTGTTTAATTCGCCATGTTCCCCAAGTCTCTTCGCTATTAGTAAATTTAGTTATCTCTTTGATATATTTTTTATCGACATACATTGAATCAATTGCAACTCTGACTGCTATACTAGGAAATCTATTTATCATTGCAAATAAATTGATAGATGCATAACCCAGCATAGAAGCTCTCAAATGTAGATATGCAGAGCTTTCTCCATCACTGTAAGTAACAATTCTACCTAACTTTGTTTTATTGGACAAGAAGGCTGTTTTACAATTTGCGTATCTATTTTTCTCTACTGCATCTTTAATAACGAAGTCGTATTCGGCATCATCTATAATCAATCGTGAGGATTGTTTTTTAAAGTTAAATTTTTTTCCACCCTGTGTAAATTTACCGATTATTCTTCGGCCGAGATCCTTTGCTTCATTATTTCGTTGATTAAATATCTTTTTTGACCATTCAACGATGTACTCCTCGTCAGCATCAATATGTTTTCTAGACTTATCGATTATACTATCAAGACATTCTGGTTCTGGTAACCAGACATTGGTTTGTTTTCGATATGAGATAATCGCTTCGCTGACAATCAACGAAACTAACATTTTACAATCAATCATATATCGCAATAACACTATTGGTAACCACATCCTTTCAGCCATGTGTCTACCAATCCAAACATAACAACACGGATGAAGTCCTTCAGCGAATTCAAATGATACTACGCAAGCAAAACCGGTCAAATCAAAATCAGGCAGTGGTCCATTAATAGCAACGCGAGTCATTTCATGTGTGGGATGTCCAAACCGTTTAAAATACTCACCAGCGAATCCATATCCTAGAAAACTTCCTGGATAACAGGCAACGATATCAACTGATATCATATTCTCACGATTGTACTTAACGTTCCATAGACCGCCATGATAATATTCCAAACAGCTGGATTGAACATCCTGTAAAAACTCTTTTCGTGTTGGTTTCCAATTATTTTTCTTTCTTGCAAAATGAGCTGCAACTGATGGAATTGTAAAACAATTTGTAAGTAACTGTTCGTAATCTTCAGATTTTTCATTAAAAACGCTAGCGTTTTCACTGAGACTTATTGCTAGATTTTTCATCCTATTATGTAGACTTTCAGTACGATATAATTCACCGTTAGGTTTTACAAATTGATTGAATTGACATTCTTCATCTTCAAAACTATGAAGTAGCCATACTGATACAGGGTCGTTTTTACACAAACTAGCAATAGCATCGAATAATCTTTCTTCAGTGAGAATACCATCCTTGATGAATTCTTCTGGGATATACTTCACTGTTCTGTCTCGCGGGAATATTGTAACCGCGGATGTCCATGCGTGCTTGTTATGATCAATAATTTTGATTGGAGCTCCGTTTTTATTGTATTTCGATTCGTATAATACTTCGCCAGTTATCGTTAAAACGGTTATCGGAAATCTCAACGACTTTTCCAATCTAGCTATATCGGAAATAGTTGCTCCGTTCTCTTTCACTGTTAGCTCCCATTCATCTATTTTTTTATGTCTTAGATCGGTTAATTTATTCCCACGGAGTGCATTTGTAAAATGTTCTAAGACTCTTTGTGCCACACAGTTGAGTGGCTTTTCCGCTGACGTTGACTGTTTCATTGGTGCTAGTTTTCCAATGTCAGGGTTATTTAACGGATACATCCCATAAACGACTGCTGTTTCTGGATACGCTTTTTCATAGTATGGTTTATCAATTCCAGTTAACAGCCCTGGTCTGGAATAACGGCTAACAATGACTGATGTCCCATCTTTGAGAATTGGAACAAATTTGTCTCTTATAATATATTCGCCCGATTTTAATTTGATAATGAATTTCACTCTGATAAAATACCGTTTATTGCCAAGTTGTGATAGTATCATAGCTGCTGTTTCATCATTCATTCTAGCATCAACAACACCATCAATTCTAAATGTTGACCAGGTGTGTGATGCACCATCCTGTTTAAACTCATGAACACAATCTCGTATTTTTCTAATCAGAATTCTATTAGTTATTCTCTCTTTTGGTACGTCTTCGAGAGTTCTATCAAGATTGAATTTAATATTTTTCCAAGGCTTGATTGCCGATAATCTCTTGAATTCTTCATTCATATAAATAAGACAAGTATTTAAATAGAAAAGTTTGTTTATATATAATGAATCACTGCAAATGGCTTATGATCGGATCAGTAACCCCATGCAATAAATCGTGTAGAGGTGAATTCTGTGGATATCACTTACAGAGTGTCAGAAATAATTCGACAGGCCCGTCCCCATGCATAAATTGTGGGGTGGGTGTGAGAGGAAAATCACAATTATGTATCAATTGTGGGGGTAAGCGGTTTAGAGAATTGAAACGTTATTATGATAAACGAATAAAAAACGCCATCATTGACCCTAACCATGACTCTGTCAAAGACAAAATCATAAAAACCCCTCAAGACTACATTAATAGATTTATAATTAAAGCAAATGATGAATTAGACAAATAGTATTATTATATAAATGGAGCAAGAATTCAGACCACATCCAATACTCGTTAATTATGAAATATCTCGTAATGGTGTTGTTAGACACTGTAGACTAAAGAAACCAATTGGTTTTGTTAATAATCAGGGATACTTGCAATTTACTGCTGGAGGAAAGGGATATCTCTGTCATAGGGCAGTCTTTGAGTGTTATATGGGACCGATTAAAGATGGCTGTGTTATTGATCACATTGATTCTAATATTCAAAATAACGCGATTTCCAATTTACAGTGTATTTCTCAAAGAGAGAATATAAAAAAAAGGAAAGACAGGGACTTATAAGTCAGTTGGAAAGAGACCAGTACAGTCATTTGATACAGCGACGAATGAAGAAAGAGTTTTTCATTCAATGAATGCTGCAGGAAAATATTTTGAAATATGTATGCCTTCAGTACGAAAAGTTGCTGAAGGGATTTGTCAAACAGCTATCTCAAAGAAAAATGGACATAGAATAAAGTTTTCCTATTTACAAGATAACTCTTAATAGTGAGTTATGCTATTTTAGTCATTTTTGCATGATTTTACCATTCAGATCAATTACCATAGGGCAAAACACTAAAAACGTTTCGCGCGTTAATATCATTGTGTACATATTTTTTTTTCAATATTTATTCGCAATATTCACGTATATATGCATTAAAAGAGTAAATGACAATAACTGGAACAGCCGGAACAGCCACATAGTAAATATAGTTATTGTACCGGAACGCGCGCGTGTAAGACAAGACACTGGGCCAGGGTTCTATTAATAGATTTTTTAAAAATCCCAATTACAAAGACGGCGTTAACAGCGTTTGTATGAAAATGAAATTACTTTAAAATTACAAATTAAAATAGATTGTATGTGAGGTCAAAATAGTAAAATGCGCTACATGTAGTTTAGTTTTAGTGTGGCTATGTGTAATAAAATTCAGAAAAATATCATTCTCGATTCAAGAAATAGCAGGTCCTGAATTGACAGGGATCCCCATTACGGAGTTATCTTGTCATGTAAATCCATTATTATTACGATTATTTAATCGTAATATTATAGAAATTAATAAAAAATTGCTATTATTTAACAGTTGTATTTCTTGTTTTAATGTTTTATTTAAATACTTAGCTTCCATTGAAATTACTACACAGTATTCATTATGAAATGCTAGGAAAATAAATACACACCTACACATTGACACTGCAGTATTAGTTCACCTTATATATAATATGAGCCGTAATAAGTTTGGGGCTTTAAAACGAAGCCCACTTTGCCAATCAAACCTCCCACGCCATTGACATGGTGTGGTTGAATTTTTTCAACTGCAACCAGGGTTAATTTCTTGGGTTGCTTTTGATTGGCAGATTGGGTGTAGGTCCGCCCCGTCGTTTCATGTTTGTATCGTCCTGTACTGTCCCTATCATACCATCCTATCATAATAACCATCCTATCATATAACCATCCTATCATATAACCATCCTATATAATCGCATTGTATATATAACCTATAATCGCATTGTAAATACTCATTCATTGTAAATATTCATTCATTGAATCGCATTGTAAATATTCATTCATTGTATATATCCTATATAATCGCATTGTATATATGTAATGTATTGTTCAATGTTTGTAAAGAAATCACTTGGATTTCACGTCTAATACCCATATAACCCGCCCTTGAACTCGATTGGGGGGTTAGGGTATTGTATAAGTCTTTAATGTATGTGCCCTTTCTTGCCTCGAAACTCGAATGAGGAAGAGACGGGCATTGTATATGTTTTGTTTTTTTGTATATAAAAATATTTTAAAGATACAAATACATTAGTAATAATAATAAATGGAATTTCAAGATATTACATCTATCATCACAGAAATATCAAATTTAAGAAATCAAGGAATCGTACTTTCTGAATTTTTGAATGAAGACAGACTTTTGAATGAATTTGAACAAATTGATATACAATTAAAACATGGAAGATATGTTCTACCTAAAATGTATTCACTGATAAAAAGAATCCAAAAAGCGGTTAATGCTTCTTTTTATAACAATGATATTAATTTATTCATTCGGCTATTTAGTATAGTTGAAGCCATTAGAAAGAAACTCGGGGAACAGTACCAAGTTCGGTCAGAGATTGCTTTGAAAGTTAAATCTATAAGACGTTTGATTGATGCAAGTATTGAAACCGACAATTGAAAAATCGTTAGCATTTCCAATAATGACATCAGAAGCATTAACTACCAGACTAGCCCGTGAGAGGTTAGCATTACTGAAAAAGTTTATACCAATTCGAGATAACGTGCGAGATAAACTACAACTTAGACAGCAAGCGCAGACTGACTTTTCTATTGGAAGCGAACAACTTTTTGCCCCTGTAACTAAAGCCACTAAAGATATGAAACTTGCAACAGAACGTGCTATATACGGCGACATCCCTAAAGAGGGAGCAGTACCTATTATTGATGTATTAGGAAAGATTGCTACAGAAACTGAAAAAACTCACGAGGGGATAAAACAGCTTTCAGGTGAGTTACAAACTCAGCGAGAAATACAACAAATGGGTAATATTGATATTGATGATAACCCCGTTGAAGATGCTAGTGTTTCCACTAAAAAAAGTGTTCCTTTTAGCGAGAAATTCACTGATAAAGCTATAGAAGTAATCAAACAATTTCAATTGCTGAAAAAGGAAGACTATGCGTCATTTGGTGACTTTGCTATAAAAAGTTATTATAAGAGAGGGGAATTTTTAAAAGATGAGTATAAAAAAAACACAATAAAACGAGATCAATGGGTGGATTGGTTATTTAAAATTAATAAAGAAATCACCGGAAATTTAAAAAAGAATACATTGGAATACAGAGCTTTTAAAATAGGAGTTGATTCGTATGGTTTAGAACAACAACAACAACAACAAGGTCGAGGTCGAGGTCGAGGTCGAGGTCAAGGTCGACAATCTCCAGAAATTCAAAACGTTTCCGAACCAGCTCCAGAAATTCAAAACGTTTCCGAATCAGCAAGTACTTCAGGAAAGGGTTATGGAAGTTCTCATCATGATTCTCATATGTGTCCTAGTAATATCATTAATGATATATCACGACTTGAGGTTCTTATGGGAGGTAAGCGAGCTGGAAATAACTCAGTCGAAATAACTAATGAAGCATTTGATATTTGCAGACGATTATTCCAAGGTGGGATAATTGATATTCATACGTATCGAGAACTCTTGGATGAGTTAATAGACGGAATTCCGGGGGAATTTAGTGATTGAAATTGTATTTAGAAATTGCAAAGTCATTTCAAATAAGATGATAGTACACTATAATCACAATAAACCAACAAACGTGTATGTAGTGAACTCAAGATTGCCCGTTTATAAGGCATACTACGGTGACGGCCTTGGAAATATCATGGCTGGTTTATTCACAAGAATAGCCCCAAAAGTAGCACCAATTGCTAAACAATTAGCGATGAAAGCCATTGATGTTATTCGTAATAAGGGAATTAACGCTGTTGGAGATCTTGCAGGAACGGCCTTTTCTACCGCAAAGAATAGAATAACGTCATTGGTGAAATCTAGATTCGGACGAAAACCACCACCACCGCTACCTTCAACAACAATGATGCCTGCAAATGTCAGTAAAGTGATAAATAACGCAGTGGAACAAAAACTAGCATCATTAGCAATGACTTCACCAGATAGTAGTAATATTGCAAGTATGATAGCGGGAAGTGGTCTTGGAGGAAATCGAAAAAGAAAATGATTTAGAAAAACGATACGTTTTAGTATAAATGGCATTTAAAAAAATTGCTGATCCAGCGTTTGATATGGCGGCACCGGTGAATAAAGATGATTCTAAAATTAACTATCAGTATTATGCCTATCCTGCAAGAGAGCCTAATCAACGAGGGAGAGTTGAACTTCAAGTTCAAGATACAAGTAGATACTTTTTGCCGTGTGAGGCGTTTATTGAAGTAGAAGGAGAACTTGTAACAAATGTTGCAGCTGATACGCCATATGGGAATGACCAAAATATCCGAGTTGGTTTCGTAAATAATGGCATTATGGCGCTATTTAACAGTGCAAGATATATCATTGATGGAAAAGAAATTGAATCAATAGAACAAAATGTTGATATTGCAACAACAATAATCGGACTTGCGAGATATTCTGATGATTATACAAGGTCGGCTGGTCCGTCTATGATGTTTGCTAAGGATACTTCTGAACATGCTGACCATATTCAGTTTATTAAAGTACGAACTGCGCAAGCTACTGCATTGGCTGATCAAGAACTCGCAGCTAATCTAGACCGTGAAGGCCAGCCAGCCGCTGAATTCGACATTTTAAAAAGGGTCAATGGTAATTTCAATCTAGGATTTGCAACACGAAATGGAACATTAAAAGGACAACATCGACGGTTTTCATGTGCTATTCCGTTACATCACATATTCGGATTCTGTAGAAATGTCAGAAAAGTCATCTATGGAGCAAAGCATACGGTTGTGTTAGTGCGAAAAGAAAATGACAATGATGCAATTTGGCGTGCTAATGGTGTTGATGATGGTAAAGTCATTTTAAATAAATTGACTTTATGGATACCCGTCTTGACACCAGCAGTTACAATAGAGCAACAATTACTATCGTTTATGGACACAGGTGGAAAATCATTGCTAAGTTGGCTAACAACAACGACTGATACGAAGCAGGATAATGTAAATGGCACATTTACATGGCACTTAGCATCAAAACAAGGTGTTTCAGCTCCACGTCATATCTTTATAGCGTTACAGGATGCAAATCGAGTAGGTCGTCAAGTATCTAGTCATATGATATTTGATAAATTAGGAGTAAGTGAAGTTTCATTGAGAATAAACGGACAACAAGAGCCAGCAGAGATTGTACAGCTTGATTATGATAACAACTACATAGCTCGTGTATATCATAGAATATTGTCGTATATGGGTCGTGATCAAAATGTTGATACTGGTTTGCAAATATCGCAAATTAATTTTGAAAAACACTATCCGATTTATTACTTTTCATTGGAACATCTTGACATGATGAGACAATCTGTTGTTGATATATACTTCCAAGCTCGGGTACAACGCCCTGCTGGTATAGCTGATTATAGAGCAGTTGCTGTCATTCTCAGTGATAAATCAATGTTGTTAGAAGGAGTTGGCGGACGAATGAGACTTATTGATGCACCAGTGGAAAATCTTTGATTTTCCAAACATGTAGTTAGGATTTTCACAATAAGATCAATTGAAAGTGTAAATTACATTTTAGAATAGAATGACATATAGTATTGTTAATGTCCAGTTGACTGATGGTCAGGTCAAGAAATTGAAATCAAAGTCGGCTAAAGAATGTGGAACTACAATAACGTTGAAACCCACTCAAATGTCCGGTGGTGCACATAAATTATCATTGACAGATCGTCAAATAAAACATTTCAATGATGCGCTAAAGAACAAACGAGGAGTTCAAATTGATTTTTCGAAAGCAGCTATCGCCAGTATGATAAAATCGGGTGGAATATTCCCGCTGTTAGCTGCTATTCCAGCATTGATTGCAGCGGCTGCCCCAGCGGTTGCGAAGGCGGCAGCGTTAGGAGCCGTTGGTACTGCTGCAGGAATGGCCCTGAAAAAAGCTACTGGGAAAGGCTATAAAAAAAAGGAAAGGGTCTAAGACTACCAGGAACTCCACACAATTGGTACAAGGGCACGGGCCTAAGAATACCAGGAACGGCTTATTAGTGGAAAAATCCCTAGGATTTTCACCAATGTCCAATTTTGATTTAATTGATGCTGTAAAATCATTATCAATAAAAAACTTTAGAGGAGTTTTCATGAGAGATCAATTACCGTCAAAACCAATGAAAAATGAAACGGGTATTATCAATCTCGATAACAGCAGCGGAAAAGGAACTCATTGGGTCGCATATGCAATTGATCCACGTGGAATTGTCTATTTTGATTCATATGGATTAGCTCCACCAAAAGAATTCATGCGATATGTATCCACAATAACAAAGTCATCTCCAATTTTTTATTCCACGCTACCAACACAACAGTTAAATGATCCACCGATATGCGGTCGTGAGGTATTAAACTTCCTTGCAGAGATATCTAAATTTCCAAGGAAACCACCACAAGTTGTTGTTAATGAATATACTAGCAGGCAATGGCAAAAACGATAGCGTTATGATTTAGAAAAACGTAGCATTTTCGTATAATGATTGATATTTGGGGACGACCTTTATCAGAATCAAAAAAAACAGAAACCGATAGCAAATTCGCTGTCGAAAGTGTAAAAAAAATAATCGAAGATGAAATCGCCGAGACATTAAATTTGTCAAGTGTAGATCCTGGGGAAATAGTTGTATTTCAAGATCGCCAGGGCAAATTGAAATCTAGTAATGTTTCATTGGATGATGTCTTAATACGAAGACGTGACGTTGTTGAAGATACAATAGCGTTATATTCAAATGATGGAAAACTCAAACCGGGTGTACTCGTTTCTACAATCACAGATGCATTAAAAAATTTAAATGAAGAACTTGAAAAACATATAACAACATATACTTCCCTTCGTAGAAATATTATCAATAAATTCTTTGGAACACCAGCGGTAACCTCTCCATCTCTCGCTGAAATTAAATCCAATTTTGATGAAATTAAATCCAGTATTAAAAATATTAATGATGCTGGATTTAGTATTATTAGAGATAGCATTAATAGTATTAAAAAATCTATCGAGGATATTACAAAATTTAAAACAGACAATCTTCCGCTACTTGAAAGAATAAAGATTCCTCATGAGAGAAATATCATAAATATGATATACACAGTTCTCTCTGGATCATTAGATTGGGAACCTAAAAAGAATACAGTAACCCTCACTGTGTCAAACAAGGGTATTTATCGATTAACAATAGTGTCACTGAATCAGTTTAATATATCATCATCGACTTCATATGGATACAACAACGTGATTTCAACGACTATTGACGTGGGTGAATACAAACGGTTTACAATAACAAGCACTGATCCTAATTTAAATAAGACATCATTTGTATGGTACATGGAGTTTGTAGCTGATCTAAATTAGAATTTTTAACAATTAAAAACCACTTGAGGTTTTAAAATAATATGATTCCATCATCGCAATATCGCTATGATACCGTCAAAGACTTCTTAACAAAACTCAAAACACTCATTGATGAATATGAAATAAAAATTAAAAAGTATCGCAGGAGAATTACCGCAATTGATGTTACAGTATACTCGGTATCTGGTATAATGGCCGGTGCTGGTATTATACTATCTTCAGTAACAATGGTAGCTCCGATTGCTGTCCCAATTGCTATTTCCGCGGTGACAACATTTGCTGGACTTGCAAATGCTATTACTAAAAAAATATCATCGTGTTCTCAAGAAAAACTTAACGACTATATAGTAAAACATCAAGCAGTATCTAACGGTTACTCACAATTATCCTCGTTGATGTCATCATCGATTGATGATACGATAATTACCGAAGACGAATTCTCCGCGATGATACGTATTTATGATACTACGATTAAAAACGCTAGCGTTTTTTCATCTATTGCAAAATTAGACATTGTAAATAATAATAATAATGTCGCAAGAGATTCAACTACTTCAGCGGATAGCAGAAAATACCACTCCGCGGAAAACAAGCATGATATCAATATCGTCAACAAACCCTAAATTCAGTGTGAATTTTCCCTCGCCTGTTTCAGTAAAGGAAATCGCGTTGGCAAAATTACGAGTGTATCATAGTTGGCCTAATATCAGATCGGTTCCATTTGGCGGTCAGAGACCTAATAATTCTCTGGTATTTGCATATAGGAATAAAAAAGATGACACTCCAGATTGGAACGTTGTTTCAATACCAACTGGATCCTATCAAATTGAGCAAATTAATAATGAATTACAACGTAGAATAAAATCCATTACTAAAAAAGAATCAAAAATTGCGATAACAGTTCATGAACCAACACTATCATCTACAATTGAAATAGGCTCTCCTGGGTACGTTGTAGATATTTATAACAGTTCAATAAGAACAGTATTAGGATGGCCCGAAGATCCACCTAGAAGTGCTGATAATTCCACGCCCGAGCCTGTAAAATCTGATTACGTCACTGATGAAATAGGACCTGAAAATCCATCAAAAGGATATAAAAAATTCGAGGATATAAACTTTACAAAAAGATATCGACGTAAGAATCAATATGGTGAAGATGTGTGGAGAATTCCATTTTTTAATGATTATATCCCACAGGAAGGTGAAATTCTGGAAATACATGAAACAAGTCCAACATTTGTAGATATTAAAGATCACATCCTTGATAGAATGAATAATGATTTTTTGTCGTTATTACCGTCGTTAAGATCTGGCTTTCTTACACAAGCTGAGTTTACTAGTGTAGTCGCCGCGGGTAATAAAATCATCGATGACATGGAAATATTTAATTCGAGGATTACTAATCTCTTCACTGATGAAAATAGCCCGATTTCAAAAACTAGCTCAGCTCAAGATTATAAAAAAAATATAAATGAAAATCCAAAATTATATAATTACCAGGATATAAACGTTCCCGAGTTAAAGAAAAAACTCAGAACTGCCATCGACGAAGGATTTAATAAAATCTATCAATCATGGAAAGATAGCCAGCCGAAGCCTATTATCCTCACTTATAATAATTTCCCCGACGGCGACGGTAGACATATCGCACCGAACAATGTGATATTTCATCGGTGATCGCACTTAATTTAACGTGTGATGTAATCGAAGGAAGTTATCAAATTAATATGGAACAATCAAATCAAGCCCGACAAGGTTACATTCTTTATTCATTTTCACCAACAGCACCCCCGGATTTTTAATTGTTGAGAATCCGACTAATCCAGTCTATATGCAATGTCAAAATGATTCACTAACTAGAATTAATTTTACACTCACCGATCAGTCAAATAATTTAATTGATCTACGTGGTGAAGTATTATCGATTAGTCTGTTTGTGAAAAGCTAACAAATATCGGTTAAATAATTTGTATTAATCAGCAGCAGAGAGGGTGAAATGACAACATATTTGCGACCGTAGATGGCAGCAATTTGAGTGTGGTTATGACAATGTATTTGCGACAAAATCGCTAAGATGGGGTCTTTATTTTTTTTTTTGGTTGAAATATGAGATTTCGTAGGAAGGTTCCATTGGCATTCTGAGGCTTTAATCGATTCTGTCGCAAAAATTTGTAGACGTAGATGGCAGCAATTTGAGTGTGGTTATGACAATGTATTCGACAAAACGACTAAAATCGCATTTGTAAGATGGGACCTTTAATTTTTTTTTTGGTTAAAATATGAGATTTCGTAGGAAGGCTCCATTGGCATTCTGAGGCTTTAATCGATTTTGTCGCAAATATATTGTTGTAGGGTTCACCCTCTCTGCTGCTAATGATCAATAATTTAAATCATATATTCAGTTTATGATTATAATTTTTAAATTTCAATATTTAAATCATTTATGAAAGGTTTAAACATTAATTAAATATGTCCATTTCATATTTTACAGGAAATAATTTATCACATGAATTTGATTTTGCATTAAAGTAACAAAAATGGTATACATAGTTTATTTCAAATAACTAAACCAGATAATAAATTGTACAAGCAATATGCATTTTTTAATATTTATTTAATATCCGATTTAACAATACTATCACTTTTTTAAGCTGAATCACCCAAAAGACAAATGTTGAAAGTAATTCAATTATGTATTTTCTATTAATATGTTTTGACCTGCTGTAAATGGTTTTGACAAAAAATTTTAAAATTTATGTGATAATAATAATTATTGTAAATAATAATAAGTACATAAGTATCACCTTAAAAATATTTGTTTGTAATACTCCAGATAACTTAAAATCCATAAAGAATTTGTCTAATATTCATAAACAGATTCATATTTTCAATGCCAAAATTTATTCATACTTTTCAAGATTATCATCATGTAATATATTTTAATAACAGAAGGTTGATATTAAGCATTATGTCCATTGATCAAGAAAAAACATGTTTGACAAATATGTTTACTTTAAAATTTGCATCTTTGAAAATGTTGTAACTTTGTATTTCAAGATTACAAACTCTAAATCCATTCTATAAACAAGTTTTTAATCAGTTTCCATTAATGTTATCTTCACTACTTCAATTCATGCAAACTCAATGATGCAGTTATATTTATTGCTGAAGAGGAAATAAATAATAAATCTGTACAAATTACATTTATGTATTTATTAAGCATAATAAGTATTTTAGAACCCTTAAGCATCATATTATTAGGTAAATGAAGTAGTAAACACAATAAGCACATTTATGTACATGAACAATACATTAGTGAATTATACGTAGAGAATTATGATAATGTTAATCTGATTATATGTATGTATGCATTTATCGGAAACAACTATTATGAAACGTTATGTACACATATGCTGGATGTATGTAGTATGAATCATTGTTACTTTTGCTCTAGACAGACAATATAGTATATGATAACAAGTATATTTGGTAGTTTTTACTATTCTACTACCATGTTAATTATGTATGTATAAAATCATGTAAATATATCATGTTGTATGTACATTCATATGCAAAAATGATATTATTATGTATTATGTATTATTATTTATGTACCAGAGTCTGTGGCCTTCAGTACGTGGGAGAAACTGAAAAGCTACACATAAATTTAGATAAACCTTCATAGATCTGATCTGGATGACAAAAAAGCTGTACAGAAGCCCGGTCGCAGAACACTTCTCCTCCCCTGGCCACACTTTCAGTGATATAATACTTATCGCTATTGCCAACAACCACAGCTGGAGTTCCGAAACCAGAAGGAAAAAAATCATACTGGATACGCCGCCTTAGAACATTGAAACCAAGCGGTCTAAACCAAGAAGACTAGAAAATGAAAACTATGCACTAGTAGAATTTAACTTTTTCTAAATCTTCTTATCCTTCAATTTTTACTATAAGAATAACCGGTATAGAACCAAATATCCGGGATATAATCTGCGTTACATATGTACAAAAGTAAAAATAGATGTCGCTTTGGCTTGTAGACTTTTAGGGAATTATACAACGTTTTCAGTTTCCGCAACTAGTCTATACAAGCTGGTTGTATTTATAGTTTTAGCACATGTGAGATAGAAATGTAGGTTTACAAACGCAACGTTTTTGTGTTTATTTGTTTGTCGTAACTATGTTTTGTATTTGCCTTTGAAAAAGACTCATTAAGAGTCGAAAGCGCTTAGGCTAGTTAGTTACTAGTTTCGTACTGTTCGTCGTCAGTTTTATTGCATCTATTTTAATTAATCCCTGACAAACGTGATCCCTTGGTGGATCCAGTACGCTTGAGAGGGTTGTTATTCGCCATATGATTTGTTATATATATATATATATATATATATATATATATATATATATATATATATATATATATATATATATATATATATATATATATATATATATATATATATATAATCCATGATATGTAAAATATATATAATAATTTATAAATTGAGATAAACACATTTTGCCTATATTATACCAAAACCAGTCATATAATTTACGGCCATTTAATAAATGTTATAAAATATTATTTTACAATTTGTAATACTAATTTTAAATATTATAATAATTTAATGCATTATTCAGTTTAATGTGTTGACAGTATTTAAGTAAATGTTAATATTTATTTTTATTAATGTAAATATTGCAACATATTTGAATTTATTAATATTTGATTAATAAAATTTTGAGAATTTTCTGTGCAAAAGTTTAGTACATGTTGGCAACTTTATCTAAAAAATGTAGGATAATATTTTTAAAGGACTTCAATGTATCATGTAACTTGGATTTTTAAAAAATCGAATTTTAGAAACATTCATATGTTGCAAAGTAATAATTTTTTTGAAACATAATTTAAGTTGAAAATTATTTTAATTCTATAAATATTATTTTTATAATGATGAAATTGAAAAAACCAATTATTTCATAATAATTTTTTTTTGAATAAATTTAATCATAAATGTAGCAAATTTGAATTTAAAGAAACATCTATTTTAATTGATATTAAAAAACATGTAATAATGAATATCCCAATCATTTGTTATTATTTACTTAATATTTAGTGTATGCATATTATGTATAAATTATAAATGTATATAAAAAATATGTATGATAATTATCCAAAGTATTAATCATTGTAAATATTATATATGTCATATATATTCATATAAATTCAATTGATTATCATTTGATTTAATAAATATATTATATGCAATATTCAATTAAATTCAATGATTTATTATAATTATACATTTGTTTAATTATGGCATTTTTGGATTTAAAAAACAGTCATATCATGATATGAAATTAAATTCTGTATTATGTAAAATTAGGTATATCCATATAGTTATAATAGGTATGCCAATATAAAATTGTTAAATGAACTTTAAAATTTTTTTATTGTATTTCCTATAATTAAAAAAAATTTCAGTGACGAAATTCAATTATTTGAATTTTAATAGTTATCCATACAAACATTAAATGTATCATGAAAACTGTAAAAGATAATTTTTAAAGTGATTAATTAAATTTAATGAAATGAATTGTCATGTACAGAAAATTTATTGTCCTATATGTTTAAAACTAAGAAATTCGTAATATAATAAAATAAAAAATAATAATTATATGTTAATTTAAAAATAATGCTACAGATAAGAATCAAATCTTTTAAACAAAAAGAAAATATTAACAAAAACATATATGAAATCATTGATATCATTTGCAATAAGTTCAATATATTTAAATGGGTTTAGGCATTTTATCTAAAAGTACTTTATATATTTAACAGACATTCGACAATATATATTAATCATTATTTTGAATGTTTAGAAAATTTTAAAATTATAATGGTATTGTATTTTATACAATCTTTTCCATTTCTAAAAATTTGTAAAATTTAAACAAGGTAAAATAATTTCAAAAATAATAAAATTACAAGTTTAATATATTTTTATTGACCATTTTTTTAGAATTAATGAAAGCAAATCCAAATAAGCATAATAACAAATGAATTTTAATGCATCATTTTCATTTGTATAAAATTATTTCAAAATTAATTTGAAGTTAATCTATTTTGAATTGTGACCAAAAGCTTTGTGCAAATGCACATAAGTACCATTTGTTTATTTCATGTGCAATTCATCAATTTTGTTTAAAATTTGGCAAATAAAATATCAACATAAAAAGATTAAAAGTCAATGTACATTTTTTTTTTATCAAATTTTTTATTATTATTATATTAATTTTCATTTTTAATTCTTTTTATTAATAAATATTAATTTTTTATTTGCCAATGAAGTTTTTTGTATCCAATTTAGTAATTAATTCATTGTTTATAGAATTAATACAACATATTCTTTAGTCATATTTTGAATTAAATTTATTATATTGTTTGTTATGTAAAATATAAAACTATATAAATGCAAATTTATAATTTACAAGTTAAACAAGTCTTTATTAAATTTTACCATATGTTCTTAATTTTCATCACAATATCTTTATTTTCATTATCAGTAATTTATTACTTAATTCAAATATTATTTAATAATATTTTTTGAAATGCATTTAATGATTATAATACAGGTAAAACGTATGTATGTAGTACTAGATAATATTTAAATTTATTTAACATGAATTTGAATATATATTGTTCGGGACATTTATATATCATAATATCAAATAAATAATAAATGATATTTTCATTAAATTGTAAAAAATTTTGTATAAATATGTCAAAGCAAATTTTCAAATGATTTCAATAATTATGCAAAAAATAATGCTATTTAGATTACTAAATATTTGTTTGGTGTACAAATTAACTATAAAATTAAATCAAATGACAAAATTGATTAGAAAATTTATAATTTAAATTTTGTAGACATTGTTTCAAAAGGATGAATTTTGAGTTTAGATTTGTAAAATGTAAACAATATCATTTAATTTTTGATATGAATCATTTAAAATGTAAAAATTTTGAAAATTTTAACATAAAAATCCTTTTAAACAGTTCTTAATATATAATATATTTTAATATCATTAATTATATGATAATAACATTATAATGTTAAAAATATATTTATAAATTATTATTTTATTTATAATTTTATAATAAGGAATTTTTGCACAGATTTGATTAATAATTAAATTATTTTGATTACATTAGACATGCATTTCAATAGATTTATGCAGGAATAAAGTATTATGCTTTGAGTGACAGTCAATGTAAATTATGTAAAGAAATGGTTAATAATTTTTATAATAAGATTCATTATGTTTAAATTAATTTGTTTGAAGTATTTATTAAAATGAATTTATAAGTATGTCAGTCATGACAATTTGCAAATATTTTTAATAATATCATTTAATGCATAATTTCTCATATATTTAATCATGAAAATATTTATATTCATTTTAATATGATTAAATTTATATAATTTATGAATTACAAAATAACATTAGAATACAAAAGTTTATAATGGCAATAAATGTATTATCATAATATCAAATCTTCCAGGAAAGTTATGTAATAACAGTTGAAAATTTGATCATATGTTTAATCATCATTAATGAATTAAGAACCACTATAACAATTTGTTATAATATTTATTTCAAATGAAATCAAAATTTATGTATATTATAAATGTTGTTTTCAAAATGTTATGAAACATTTTTTTTGGACAAAATAAAATCTATATTTTCAATGAATAATATGAAATATATCGAGCTATAACTTTTTATTTAACAGATGTAAAATTTATACAATTATTACAGTATAATAGTACATAAATGTATAATATAATCTTATATAATATATATTATAATGAATTTTAATAAAAAAATTCAAAATGTATTAAAAAAATGCAAGATTAGATAATTAATGTATGATGACATTTTTATTATGTATAAATGTATGTTTATTTCATAAATAAATAATGTATTAATTATGTATTAATCATGTATTAAGGTTTAAGATAAAAATTTTAATTGCAATGTATTACATAATGTGTATCCATTAAAATATAATATTTTGTATTATTATGTATGTTTATCATAATATAAAATGTATAAATGTAATTATTAATGTAATATAATAAAATTTTTTGTCAGTTAAATATGTATGTTAATGTATAAATGTAATGTAATACTGTATGTAAAACATAGTTTCAAACAATGAATAGTAATTATGTATCTTACATTTGTAATTATGTATGTTATATGTATGAAATTGTATGATTATTATTATACCTAATTTAATAATATAATATACTAATGATCATAATTTATTTTTTCATGTATTTTATTTTTTTATATTTGTCATTTTATAAACATGAAAATTTAAAACATTAATTAAAGTTAATAATAAAAATAATTTTTAAAAATAATGTGTAAATAATTTAAATTTCTTAATTGCAAATTATTATGAATAATTTTGTCATAAAATTGATTAGCAATTTGGATTTTGGTCAGTTTAACCAAATTAAAAATAATAAATTGTAAAATTTGCAGTTTATTTTAATAAATTATATTCATAAATATTTGTGTATCCAAAATATATATTAAAAACATTTGATAATCAAGATAATATTTTTAAAATACTGTAATATTAAATGGACCTTCAAACATATAATAATTAAAAAATTTTAAGATTTTCAATAAATTTGTTTCATTTTTCTGTTATGAAAAGTAAATTCTTTAGACATTAAACCAATATATTTAAAATGAAAATTATATTTTGAAATGCAAAAATATACAATATATTGTGCAAATAAAGCAATAACAAATAATTTTCCCATATATGATATTTGATAATTTATTTTAAAATTTAAATATGAAATACATGTGAAATTAATAACATAATGTGATAAAATAATTATAACAAAATATAAAAATATTTGGTAATTATAAAATCGTAAATCTAAGAATATATAGTGTTTGTAAAAATTAAAATGTTATTTTGACTTTGACATTGAATCAGATTTATATTTGGTTAAATGTAAAGTAATTAATAATTTTTTAAATAAAATATTCTTTGACTAATATTTTTGAAATTTTACAAACAATTATTAAATAATTTGAACATAAATAATTTTCAGATCATCAGAGGTTATTTAATGTTTAAATGTTAATAGTATAATTAAAAAAGCAAATGTTCAATATTAAATTATTTGAAAAAAATGTTCCAAAAGACAAATGAAAAATTAAAATTGCAGCTTATATGTTTAATTGTTATTCAATTTTAAAATTATGGTAAAACTGATTTATAATAAATTTAAATCGTATTTATTATTGTGATCAATTAATAAGTTTTTGATTCAAAAATAAATCAAAGATATCATTTAAAACACCTTGTAAAAGTTTAAATTTATTATATGCATATTTTTGTAAAATATTATTTGTATGTATGAATTGATAATTCATTTATTGAATGTATGCTTGTATGACCAATAAATTAATGTTAGGTAAGTATGTACACTAGAATGGTACATTTATGTATGAAATGTATCATATTCTATGTATTTATGTAAAATAACATATATATGTCATGCAATTTATGTAATATCCAATATTGTTTTACGTGGTTATAATTTTTTGGATTTGTATACGATAGGTAAAGTATTGAATTTGTATTGTATGTATGTATGTATGAATTGTATGTATGTATGTATGTATGTATGATATTTATGTATGTGTCTATGTATATTTTTATTTGTATATATATATGTATATATGTAATATGTTTGTGGAATTTGTGTGTGTATTGTTTTATGTATTGTATGTATGTTATGTAGGTTATATGTAGGTATGTTTATGTATAGGTATATTTATAAATGTAGTATGTATGAATGTATGTATGTATTATGTTTTATGTTATTATGTATGTATGTATGTATGTATGTATGTTGTATTTATGTATGTATGTGTATGTATGTATGTATTATATGTATGTATTTATGTATGTATGTATGTATGGTATGTATATATTATATATATATGTATGAATGTATGTATGTATTATGTATGTATGTATGTATGTATGTAATATGTATATTATGTATGTATGTATGTATGTAAAGAATGTATATATGTATGTATGTAATGTATGTTTGTATGAATGATTGTTCTATATGCAATTTATGCATCACATTCCGAGTGCTTAATAAATTAATTTATTTTTAATTTTCATAAATTGATTAAATTTAAATTTGTTTACTATATCGATCAATAATCATTTTTATATCTTTTGACAAAGAAAGTTTAAAGTATGATTATTCTGAAATGATTTGTTGAAACAATTGTAATTTTAAAACAATAACGTTTGGTTTTATTCCCCATAAAATACTTCAGTCTGAATTGATTTGTTGTATGTACATGCAATTTGTGTACTATATGCTGTATTTTCCGTTTTTCATGAATAAACCTTAAATTTTTGCTTAAAATAATTTTATGTGTTCGGTTAGCATTTTTGTGTAAGTATAAATTGAAATGAAATTTTTGTTTTTTTTTTAATGAAAAGAAAATTTTTAATTGAAGAATTCTGTAACAATAAAATATACAAGTAAAATTGCATGTTAGCAAACAAAAACCAAAAGGATTTTTACAAACTTACAAGGTCACCTATCTTTGGTAGATGTTTCTACAAGCAATATACATCACTAAAGTTGATTTAAACAATGCATTTGAATAGAGAAAACGAATTTTCTTATCCGTGAATTTTAAAATACTGAGCATAATGTTGAACTACTGAATCAACACTTTAACAGAACCTACTAAAGAACGTTTCAAATACAGTTATTTGATGTTTTTTAATTATAGTTACCAGTGCATAATAGCTTTTAGACTTTGTAACTCGGTAGCTTCACATCAACTGATTAATTATCCACTTTTTTTAGAATCGGAGACAATAAATAAAATTTGCTATTTATCTTACTAATTTAAAATATTTTTAGGTATGATGTAGTGTTACCAATTTATTTGTTATTTTAAAAATTTTTTTTGATCAAGCATTGTTTCAAAAAAAGGCAGCATTCATGCTACTTATCATAAAAAATGTCTTGTAAAACGGTTATCAAAATTCTTACAGGCCAAGAATTCTACTGACGAGCTTTCTCACATTTTGATGACCGAATCCGTTAAAACTAAACCCATCGTAGATAGCATATTAGTTGTCATGATCCTTAATACCATCTTCTTTAATCGAAATCCTCTTTCAAATAAATACCTATGAGAGAAACTTACAAGTTTCAACAATATAATAAATGTTCAATAGGTAATCCTTATGTACTTTGCAGATAAAATATTTTCCAAAATTATATATAAGAATGAAATCAATTTTTGTATTTTCCAAAAATTGAAATTAGATTGGTTTTTTTCCTTTCTTAGCTGTCTAGATATATTTTATATAAGTATATTTTTAAGATATAAAATGATCCGATGGTATTTATGTTTAATATGCATGAATGGAGGGACGGATAAATGATGATGGCTTGATGGATGGATGGATGAAATGATGGATGGATGGATGGATGGATATGGATGGATTTTAGAGATGGAATATTTCAATTTACCATTAATAACTAATTTTTGATTCCATATAAGAAGTGCATAGTACCTATCAATAATGATCCCTAAATAGTGAAAAAAAATTATAAAAATATTTGATCCTTGAAAAATGTTTTTAAGTAATTATTGTTAAAAGGATTTTAGATACGTTGTCAAATCTGAAACATGTATTGAAAATGTAAATGACCAACGCAAGTGTTGCATACAGCACGCAAATTGTTTCGTTTCTGTGAAAATACATATTAACTGCATGCATCACACATTAGGAACCACTAATACAAAGTAACATTTTATTTATTTGTCTGCAATTATTTTTTTTGCGGAAAAAATTCGTGGGATGTAAATTTCATCATGAGAAACATTTTATTTAAATGTAGCTTGGGAAAGGCAGAAATGTTTTTAATGTATGTGTATATGCAAAATGGATATGTCTTTTTTCAAACTTACCGTCAGATCAATTTGAAACAATTTATCATGGTATTACATAATTCACTGTAATAATAATATTATATCTTTGATTCTTTGAACTCCGAAATTCATACATAGTTAGGATGGAGTCTTCTTCCATATGCATGTGTATCCAGACTGAGTTAGGCATTTCATTTGTTTTATTGGGATTCAGGTAATTATCTCAGTTATTTGCATCTCGAAGAAAACTGAGATTGAACATTGAGTGTTGCACACGTACTTTTATGTATAATGTACATAATGTCATTATGTTTCTAAAAACAAATGGAAATTAAAGCCTTAAAGTCTTGCATTTCAGTTTCTTGTTCAGATTGCAAGCTTTTTTTGTTCACTACTTTTAATCCGATTGAAATCGCAAACACAATATTAAATAACAATTAATACACTTTATACCTTTGAAATCACCATCATGCATATAAAAATATTAACATTTTTTGAGTTATAACTTACAAAACATACTGACCAAACTGCTATTTATTATTTTTGCATCGATTGCAGATACAAAATATTTTTTCAGAGTTTATTATTTTCAGCAATTTGATTTTTGATACTTTGAACTTATTAGTTAAACGCTTTTACGCAGAGATTCAAAGAAATATTTTCATTATATTCTACAACAAATACTCTTTAAAACGTTTTAATTTTGTGAAATCATTCACTTGGCATTTCAGACGTTAATGAACGAATGAGTTCTCCATTCAAAACTTGGTGGCAACTGTACTAACATCAATGGTTCTTATTCTTGCAAGTATCACAGTCATATGGCTTGCAATTAAATCTGTTGAACATCATAAAGATCCGCAAGGTTCAATTTTAATACTTAAACTTCCTAATATCTTAATCGGTGAACTTTTTATTTATCATGATGATAAGAATGTACTTTCTAAATATTTATACCCTTTTCTTTTAAGCTTAAATGGTTCAAATTTCAATTTTCTTGCATTTGGTAGGAAAAACTTGGCTGAATGGGATCCAATGGAGTGAGTATTTTTGATCTAAAATAAAACAAATCCAAAAACATGTAAAATTGAGTTGAACAAGATATTTCGGAAGACCAAACTTCTTAAACATTTGAACATGTAATAAAAATAATGTATAAAAGTGTAAATTTTACCATTCTTCAATACACACACACATTATATATATATATATATATATATATATATATATATAATATTATATATATATGATATATTATACATATATATATACATATATAATGTATTGCATGAAATTTATGTTTTATAAAATTGCTAAATATGATTGCATGCGTTGATAATGTCTTTTGTAAACGGATATATTATGAAATTAAGTATTAATGAAGATAGATTGTTTGGTGTTTTCCAAATTTTTTCGTAATCCCTCATCACCACACATGATCATCATGGTTCCAACAAATACAAATAAAATTTTGCTGCAGTGAATAATAGCAGAATTTTTCAATTATAAATTTTATCTTACAAATGTACGCCCTATTAAGCAAATTGACCTCATATTTAAAAAATGTATTCCCTTTGCATACAAAATTGCCTCATTTTCGGTAAAATGTATTCCTTACAAGAATTGTACATATTCTGTTCAAAAAATACAAACTGTTTATGAGTGCAATATTCCTTTTTAATTAAAGTCAAGTGAAAAATAAATTCATCCAATTTGGTAGTGTACATATAATTTTAGTATGATAATATTTTGAGGTAATTTGTAACTAGGTATACATTACTATATGTATACAGTTTCTAATAAATTTTGTAAAGTTCTAATTTAATGATCATTTAACTTCCTTCTGCCATGTGCATGTTTGATTGTAATGTCATTTATTCCATATACGTATATTGCAAAAGAAAGTATGTATCAGCTAGAAACATTGCAGATTTCCTCATTAAGTAAAATTGACACAGCATATTTAACACGTTTTGTAACTAAAACTGCGCACAAAAAAACAGCCTTTTCAAAAAACGATAATTTTCTTCACTTTTCGCAAACATTCAAAAAGCTTTCTTTAATTATATTTATGCTTGAGAATATACACATTAGCTTTTTTAGTGTCATTAAACTTTCAGTCATCAAAATACGATACTAACTTAGTTTCCTAAAGTTTAAAATTTTGGAAGCATTACATTTGAGTCCGTGGTTGGTTTTTTGAGTCGGCAATGCAAAACATAAAACCTGTGTTAATACAAAATGGTATTTACGCTAGATATTGTCAGTAACTAGAAAATAAAGTGGGTAAGATACAAATTGTTGCAGATTAACATCCGGTAAAAGGTTAAGCTGGATAAGTGATAAGGGGGGTTTAGAAGTTTGAAAATGTTATAAAACAGATTAAAATCAAATTATTGGTTAAAATAAATACAATTTATTTTGTTAAAAACAGTTTATGGATGAGTTTTCAAAACTAAAATGTGTTAGATTAAAAATTTGCATTTTTTATAGATCTAAATTGTAAGTTCAAAATGGAAGAATTCAATTTAATTGGTTATTTTTCCGTATTGTAAAAATTTTTAATGTATTTTACATTCAAAACAACTTATATTAAATTTATATATAAATATATATATATATATATATATATATATATATATATATATATATATTATTAGAGGCTGGTTGTTAGCTAGGTAGCAATCTTTCAGGCGCATCAGCACTAAATAGGGCCTACATGGTAACAACCAGTCTGATGTCGGCAACAGTAACATAAAACAAATCGCGATAAAAGTATGAAAATGAACCTTTCCTGAGAAATTAATATCCATGGATTGGAAAACAAAATGAAATATCTAAAATTACAAATGTTAAACTCTTTCTAGTTTATTATAATTTTACAGATAAATTAATTGGGGTGAAAAAATTACATATATATATTTTATTGAGCATTGTGGATACTAAATCGTCGGGATAAAAGGAAATATATATGTATTAGGGCATTTAAAGTATAAAACGGTAAATTTTAGCTTGTATGAATGCAAATTTAGTATGCATGTTTACTGCATGGCAGAGTGTTAAAAAACACCATATGCAATGAATACCATGATGCTATAAGTTAATACAATTATACGTGATCATTAATTTGTTTGTTACATATCACGTCTTATAATGATATGGGTGTTCATTACTAATGTATCTGCTATCTTACACACTTAAAAGTCTTACGTGTATTTTAAATACAAGCTTACCTGGATGAACAAAATATTAATCAAAGTTCACTTGTAAAATATATTGAGTGATTTATTGATAAGCATTCTAAATTATTATATATTATTATTAAATTAGAGCATATATCATTGTTTATTAACTATTATGTATATTTTGGTGCAAATGGCAGCTTTTACGTCTGCAAAGTTACATGAAACGAGAGACAGAATGGTGGACAGGCACCTTGCTGCATAAATTTTAATTTCATTGATTGTATTTAACTTGAGACGATGGAAGAGAGATAAGAGAATTCATATCAAAATCCAAACAAGGCTATAAATGGCCCATGATGACTGCGAGAATAATTACCTTTCAGTTTGAAAATTTAAATTTGCATATGTTCCATACAATTTTTTTTCATTATTTGAAAGCTAAAGAGTACTTACCAATATGTTATGCAGAAGTAAAGCATTGATACATAGGTGGTGTATTCTTGGTACTTAAAGTACATGTTGAGGGTTTTACAATTAGCGTTACTAAAATCAGAAATTCCATTTTGTTTCTTCATAATAGTATACATGAAATTTGTGTTAAAATAACGTGTGAAAATTATAAAGGTTATGTACAAAATCACATAAGGTATTTTGTTGTATAGCCAGGGGAACGAACATAGGTTGATACGGCTTCGACATTCCTTACTTTGCTTCAAATTCGTTTTTCTTCATCCCGATCAAAAAACCAACAAATATGTAGTTTTATTCAATATATATATATGTTAGCATGCCTTCTTGAAAAATTGATTAACGCAGCTTGTTACACAACGATGCAGTATTTTTTCACATCTATATGGGAGTTTTAGAAATCTATGGACGCAAATGAAACAAAAGCAAAACCCAGATTGGCAAGAATTAAATAATCAGGAAACGTTTTCATACAACTTTGCTTCCTAAATTCTCACATTATGCTTATCAAGAAACATATTTTCTCATTTTCTATGCTCATTATTTCCATAGTGAAAGTTTTGAAAAATTATATTTTCATTATGTGATTATAAATGTATTTTACATAGCGAGAATAATTCATTTGACGAAGTATGTGTCTTTATTTTAAAAAAATATTAAGCAATTTTGATATACCATCCCATACGTTTTATTATGAATGTATTAATGGTTCACATTTGACATATATATTTTAAGTATTTTAATGGAAAATGTGAAGATTTCTATTTATTGAGAACACAACTTAATCGAAAGTTTCAAAACGTATTCTTGATGAACTTTTCACTATTCATTTCTGCGAAATTGATCTAATTGACTTAAGTCGACACACAGATAGTAATATAGTAAGTGAAATATATTTATTGTAATTGTCATGTTTGCGTGTATTGACTGTGTATGTTAGTGTTTTGTGTGAATTCACGATACTGACAATGAGTTGTAACACAAGGCGAAAAATTAACGTGAAAATATACTTGCTGTAACTAGGGTCATTTTGCATCGATTTGTTACCTCTAAAATGTGTGGATATGCAACTGGTTTTAATATCTCATGTTCTGGTGATTTTCATTTTTAACCATTTTTTATATGCAAAAGTGTCTTATGATAAAGTTATGTCCAGATCAATTTTAATAATCCAATAGATGTTTTCTTTGTAGGACGACTAATGGTCATTTACCAATTCTTCGTGCAGCTGTTGGCTCTCTTGCAGGTCTTCTGTCATCATTATTCTTCTGAATGCCTGTGTTTGTATTAGAAAGAACAGAAGGTGAGATAAAGAATCGTTATTGTATTCAGAAATGAAGGAGGGCAAAATTTGTTGTACTTGATGCTAACCCCAATGAACTGTCCTTGAAACTTGCATGTTAAATATTTATTGCAAGCTTTTCAACGTGAATATTATGACTGTTTCTTGTATGATAGGTTTTCATGGATCTGTCTCTTAATCAATAAATGCATTACATAATACACGACTTTCTATGTAAACTAGGTTAATGACCAATTATGATGGAACATGAAAAACAAATATATTTTTATCCATACGACAACAGTGTTAAATGCCCATTTATATCAGTCTCCCTGCAATTGTATGCTGATTTATCCATCTGTATTTATGATTTAATAATCCTACAGATTGAAATATTACATTGGTGTCTCTAGCGGGTTGACATTTATTCAAAGTAGATGAAACTTCTATAAAAAATTATAATTAAGTCAGCTAGAAAATGCGTCTGGTTTGACTTCTACCCTTAACTGTTATCCCCAAATGGTTCAATAGGTTAGTCAATTCGTTATGTGATGAAATGTATTTAATGTTACAGACGTTCTGAATATTTTAATTATTGTAATTTATTTTGTTAATGTTTGAAAATCCAAGGAAAGTTTTTTTTCTCTTTACATAGATATCAGAGATTAAAATTAATTAGCAGAGTTCTTCATCATTTGAAAGAAACTTAGAAAGACGAAAATTGATCTTGCATTTTAACTGATTACATCTGCATAAATATAACTTACATTGGCACAATAGATAAAATGTTTGCAGGATCTATATTCATGCAATAATGTGATCATCTGGTTGTTGCTTCGTTAAAACATTGCAATGGTTTATCATTATACCGTCAGTAATACGATGATATGATTATATTCTTTCCGGTGCCTCTTTAATGATCCTGGAATTCTCGTTAAAGTAATGTACATTGTCTTTGATAGTAAAACTGCCATCTGCTACATAACCGAAATTATGCATGAATTTGAAATCTGTTGATCCACATCACAGGTGATCCAAAAGGATTTCACCTCAGTAATTTGATAAGTAATTATACAGAGACAAAAACAAATCATGATTACGACTTATACAACATGCTCATTTGAAATGTATTGGTATATTGGAACATTGCCTATTTCACACATACATGCCTGCGTGTGTTGTGTGCATAATACATATGCATATGCATGCATGCATACATACATACATACATACATATACATAATATACATAACATACATACATACATACATACATACATGCATACATACATACCTGCATACATACGTACACGTAGATGTAAACATACATGCGTACATACATACATTCATGTTACATAGAGGTACATAGATACGGCATTATTGGTACTGGACATAGCGATGAATTCATGGTCCATCTTGTATAATCAATGAGGAAATGTGATATAATATCGCAATTATTTATATATATAATATTATCTATATACATAAAATATAATAAATTTATATATTTAATGTTTATATATTTATATATATAGAATTTATAAATATCATAAACGAAGAAAAGAATTAAAACCGATATTGATGCATTAATAAAACAAATTGTCATCATGTAAGGAACTATAATACTAAATATTAGCTTTTATACATTTCACAATTCATTATTATAAAATCTTATATACATTTTAAACCGTTTATATTCCATATACATCAATTAACTTATTTCACATAATGGAATTGGTTAAGATGGTTGACAATAAGGATTCCGATGACACTGAAGAGAGAATACGATGACGAATAAATCGTTAAAAATGGAAAATAAGTTGTTGAAGGGAAAAAATATGTCGAAGGCATTATCTATGAATGTTTATCAACATTGCATTTAAAGAAATGTAATTAATGATGAACAGGAATAACATCATTACTCTTTAGAATATGAACTTTCCAATTTAATAAATTATTACAAAACGTTACACATGCCAGATGCAAGTGCCAATTAAATACACAAAGATTTATTTTTATCAAATATCTTAAACCCTTGTAAAATAAAATTATTTAAATTAAAATTTCTATTACAATTCTGAAAAAAAATTGAGTAATGTCCTTCTATGTCGATGTTCAGAATAATTACCCTTTGGAACTGAATTTTATCATTTACAATCGTCTGTATTTCCTTTACGTTATCAATTCTTCTGCTATTTTCTTCTTTACCTTATCACCATCTTCTATTATTTACCTTTATGTTATAATCCATCTTCTGTATTTACCTTTACAACTTATCACCATCTTCTGTAGAGCAACCTTTACCCTTATCACCATTAATTGTATTTACCTGGTATTCACTCCATCTTTTGTAAAACATTAACCTTATCAACCATCTTCTGTAATTACCTTTACCTTAACCATCTTCTGTATTACCTTTACCTTATCACCAATTTCTGTATTTACTTTATTCGTATCACATTAAATCTTCTGTTGCCATTTCCCTTTTAACCTTATCACGTGATTCATTTGTAATTACCTTTAATTATTTGATCTTCTGTATTACGTACTTTAAAACCTTATCACCATATTCTGTTATTACCTTTACGTCTTATTTGAATATCTGTATTTACTTTACTTATGCCATCTTCTGTATTTACCTTTACTTTTAAACAATCTTCTGTATTTACTTTTATCGTAGTCACCAAATTCTGTACTTACCTTTACCTATAACCATCGTCTGTTAAACATCCTTCTAAAACTTATCACCATCTATCTGAATTCTAAGTAATTAGAATTATCATATAATTCTGCATCACTTTTACACTCGTTGTAAGTTTTATAAACCTTATTCAATAGACAGATTATGGATAGTTCGGTCCCTAGGCAATGTTTGGTGGGAAGGTATCAAATCCATAACTTTTCAATTTGATATAATCAATCTTTTGCTAACTTGAGTGTACTGAATTTTTATATCAATATAGAATACTGAAGTTTTATAATACTGATACAGCAAGATGATTTGTTTCGCATTGAAACTTTAAAATTAATATTTATGATCCTATCATTTTGTGCTATCATTGAACTTCTTTCTTTTTATTTATTTATTATTTGGTTTGTAATGGCGAATTAAATAAAAGTTGTTAAAAATTTTCAGTAAACAACCACATTAACTGAAGTATATAATTCTTTGATTTATTCACCAGTTTATTGGTATCACATCTCATTTAATGTTTAAATTATCCCTAAAAAAAAGCGTACCGAAAAAAATCATAAGCAAAAAAACTTTTGTTTGAGATCGTTCGTTTCCTCGAACATTTTCAACCATAATTCTTATGACAATTTCCAATCATTTGCATGTGTGTAAAATTTAAGAATATTTGATATTTAATTTTTAAAGTATATGAGTACAGTGTATAACAACAATGGATGTGACCCAGTTGTAAATATTTCTGCTTTTTGCTAAATTTCCAATTGGTATGTAATTATTGAACCTCTTACAACACCAGCATACTGCCTTACGGCAGTAATAATTTCGAATTGATGAGAGAAATTGAAAACAGACGGAAATCCTTATCAGATATATTAATTATAAGTAAACAGATTTTGTATATTACCTGAATTTCTAAGGATAAATTATAATAGTGGGTAAAAATAATAGTTTAATACAAAGAATTTTATCTTGCATAAGAAATTAAATTCGTACTTACAAGTTTAAAACCCAGGTCCGCGAATAAATGGAATCCACCCAACTCCTTGCCTGCACGCATTGCATCATATACCGTCACGACTATCATTAACGCATCTATTCTTTAAAAAATAAAATCAACTGAATCTTATAGAAATCAAGCATTTATGTCTTACGCAATGTAGTTATATGCAGGTAAGGCGATCTGCCATTTATTCGCAGCCCTGGATTCGAAACTCGTGAGTACGAATTTAATTTCTCTACCCTGTATGATAGTATGTTTGTATCATTATATTATATATCGCCGATTTATATATATATATATATTCCATTATATATATATATATATATATAATATATCATTGATAATATAAGCTCATATACATTGTTCCATAGAATTGTTTCATAAAAACAATCAAACCGATATTGCATTCACTCGATAGTTGGAGTTTAGATTTTGCTGAACTGAATATAAAACAATATGCTAATGCTTCTTTTTCAATCGTACATAATATAATTTATGACAACATAACTAGTAAGAGTGCTAATGCAATTAAAATGGGAAAAGGATACATACACTATTATAATTATAATCAAGGATTATAACATATTATATTTAAAATTCCTAATGTTTTTAAATAAAACTTTCTTAAAATTCTGGCAAGTTAAAAATATATGCTTTCAAAAGGATAACTGGGTGGAAATAAAATATTCAAATAGTTCATCTGAAACAGATATTTTAGTTTTTTGATAAAGTTTATTCATAGTCTGTTTAATTAGGTCTCTACTTTATTCCCTTTGTTTAAGCAGATCTTCTCTTTCTCTCTCCTCTCTCTCTCTACTGCAGATTCTCTTCTCTCTTAAATCTTTCTCTGTATGTCTACAAATTCGAAAACATTAAAGGTGATCTGAATATATGACAATTAATTTGACTCATCTTGGCACTTTTCTTGTCATGTTCATTATTATTTGCTTCTCTTGTAAAGAACATGTGTACATAAAAGCAATGTAAACTTGGCATAAGTTATATATAGTATCAAATAATGGTACATCCAGGAAATAGAAAAAGTTTATTCAGTTATATACTTTTTTATCGTGTTGGTAAAGGCAGCGTGATTTTATTTTGGTATAATGTAAACTGTTTTAATGATTAGGTTTTAAATCAACTTCCAATCAATGGAAAATTTGTTTTACAGTAACATTTAATATGTACAGCGCAGTATTTATATTTGTTAGCAATTGATAATATAATGTGTTGATCGGGCGCACAGGTTCCATTTTAATGTAAAAATATAAATGTCAAGTACCAATGAATAACTCCAAAGTCAGAAGAATTTTACATATTAGTGGTGAAAACATTTTAATCATTTTTCTTTATTTACATTGTTCTTTAGCCATTAATAAACTTTACATTAGGTCAATCCAATGAATGCATTTTGGATATGCCAAATGACATGTTAATCCAAATGATAAATTTAAACTGTTATGCAAATTTTGGGCATATTCTTTTGAACACTCATAAATAATTGAACCTTGTAGATAATTTCAATAACATTTTGGACAAATATATTTTGAGTTCATAAATTATTATTAATAACTGTTTGACTTTGCTTCCGTAGATCAGACTATTTTGGACGGGATGCCTAAACATCACTACTAACTGACCAAGCTGACTGTTAATCATTCGTACCACCTTGGTATTAGCCTGAAGGATTAATCCCATGTGTGTTTGTCCTTTTTACTCTCTGTAACGCCTCTGGTACATTATATCTTGCCCATCTGACTCTATGCACCGCCTCCTGCATCCCAGCACAGCTTTCCTTCGGGAGATATACTAGTAAATTTGGAAGAGAGAACCCTTATTGACTAGTCTGACGTCACGCGTTGTGAAACTAGATTAAGTTACCAATACATAAAATTCATTGCATTAGTACGTAATTAGTTGGTGTGAAACACATAAAGTTCTTTAATTTCAAACCAAAAAATTAAAATATACTAGTCATTTTGACAAACAGAAAACATTCTAAAAACATAGTAATAAACATTGTGTCAAAATAATCTCATATTTGACGATATCTACATCCATGTGTGTAGTTATGGGGGGAAATACCGAATTTTGTGTAAAATATTGAAATATCAAAAAACTGATAAAGACATAGTTCATTGTATATCCTAAACTAGTTTGGTGCAAAACAATAAAATTTTTACAATGTATTATTACTGTAAACAAGGGTCACTACTTGAGATGCTGACGAAAACTAATACAGATAATTGAAATAGCAATAAATAAAGTAAAGAAACGTGTCAGTGTTACGTCACGGATGTTAAACGATCACTATGCATAATAATGAACCATTGGATATAAGAAGACAGCCATTATTTGATATCTTCACAAATATATCATATGCTATAATATATAGTATATCCGATACAAACCATATAATTTGAAATAAGTACAATATATATAAATGGGTGAATATAACTTAATCTACGCTCAATTTATTCAATAGTTTTTTACTGTATAACGGAATTTGTAAATGGTTAAAGAAACCCATATTTGATATTTTTTTCATTTTTAGTGCACTAATCATATATGTTAAATGATGGAAAAAATGATATAATGGGTTTGTATGCTTCTAAATGAGCATAGAAAAACTAATTAGAACATAGCTCAGTAAACACAGTTACAGTACCTACAGAACAAACAAATGGAAAACAAAGCAAGACTTTTTTTTATGAAATTCATAATTTCAATATTGAAAATTTCCAGGTTTCCTCCCAATCTCAAAACATAACTGAAGTAACTAAAATTAAATTTTTATGTTACAATCCGATTTAAAAACAATTATATTTAATTACTGTTATCATAATAAAATAATTTCTACATTGCGATGCTGCCTTACATTTTGTTAAAAGGATTGTTCGTGACAATTTTCTTTAATTTTCATATTTCTGTAACTTACTTTACACATACTGAAACATATTGGAAAGTTAATGATTGTTCCTTTGGAAGTTTCGACAGCATTATCAGATCAAATGGCGAAAAGAATTATGATTCTGAAATTGAATCATATTACACACTCGAAACATATAAAATTGTAAATAGTACATTATGGGTTTATTTATTTTAAACTATTTTAAGACTGTTTCATCGCATTATGTCATGTGAGAAAGCGATTTGCGCGCATAATTTTAAATTTTTCGTATACAATATGGAAGTGGCCCAATTGTTTATCATGCTTAAAGTACCTTTACATTTTGTTTGCATTCTAATATTTCTATTTTTACAAGCATAATGTCTCTCAGGATGTAAATGTAAGCACTATATAGCACATATTAATAAAATACTATTTCCATAAAAATGCAAACTTAATTCAGCATGCAATTTAATTTGTATAGTGATAAAACTCTCTGACTTTCCAGTATTAGTCATAAATACGAAATTCATATTATTGTCCTGGTATCATTTAATTCTTACATTTTCCTTGTGAGTTTCGCAATAAATTCAAAGTTGTCTTCCATAATGACCTTATTGAATGTCAACCAGCCATGATATAAGCAATTATTCAATCAACAGTTTTGTCAAATATTCATAAACTCAGAAATTTATGTCAAATATTTGTTTCAAAATTAGAAAAACATAACCATGAACAAAACTATATTATAATTTCCAAAATATATTGCAGAGTGAATTAGTACTTATAGTTTCTAATATTTTGTACATTTACTGAATAGTATGTATTTATTTTAAAATTGCTTTGTTTTATGCTTAGATTTGGTCTTTAAATGTTAATTTGGGATCTTTATTATAACATATAAATGCATTGACCTAAATTGGTCGCACTTCAATGTAAAAAGTCACACAAATTTTTTGCTTTTAAAGAATTAGTCCAAATGATTTGAATGAACTAAAAATATATGATCTTCTTCAATTCACCAGATGAATATAAGAAATCTTTGAATATTTAACCATCGGTAAACTCTTTCTCTGATACATTAATTAATACTAAAGTGCACTGAATGTTTCCAAAGCGTGTTGATGAAAAATATTTATATTTGAAATATAGTAGTATTAGTATAGAAAACCAGGTTTTCAACTCACTTTGTTTTTTTACCCTCCAAACAAGTATAAATTATCCCCCACCCCACCCCCTTTTCTTCCAAAATAAACCAGGTTTTCAACTCACCCTAGAGGAAAACCAGGTTTTCAACTCACTTTGTTTTTTTACCCTCCAAACAAGTATAAAAGTATAGTCCTAAATTATCCCCCACCCCACCCCCGTTTTTTCCAAAATAAAACAGGGTTTTGACTCACCCTCCCCCACCTCTTTTTTTTTCCCCTACTACTACCTGTAAACAGGTATTTTGTAACCAAACAAAACAAGTGTTGGAATGCGATAAGCTCTTTACACAGAGGTGACTAATTTGTTAGAACAGCGCATGTGTGGAATACAATTATTCTAAAGACGGCAAACGGGTTTTACCACAAGATAACAGGATGAAAATTAAACTGTGCATTAGAACGTTTCAGTTAACAAGGTGGAAATTAAACTAGCATTAGAATGAAAATGATATTATTTTATATCTCGTTACCAATGATTAATGTTTCAACTGTTGATATTAAAAATATTTCACTATCACGACTATAGATACTAAATTTTACTTTACCACTCACACAGCGACGGGACTCAAACAGATCTTTCATTTCTGGTTTGTTCAGAGGATATTTTTTTGTTGATAAAATATACCTTTGACCGATCGAGATCAATTGTGAGTTTAGTATAGTTTTGTTGGCTAATGGGGCTGTGAAAGTTTTTAAATTCCGCTAGCAACTTTTGATACAATTGTTCGAGATAATTGAAATACATGCTGTTATCAGATCTGATGAGCGAAAGTTTTAACTTGTCACATGTTCCATTAAAACATATACCTGATGTTTCATTATTAAATTCAACTGTCAATTGTTTACCGTCCATCATTAGATATTTGATGTTACTATTGTAGCTATTTGTCATTGTCAAATTTTCAAACATTATTTTATAAGTTTAGATAAAATTTCAGTTGGAAAAGATAATGTCGAGTATAGATCTATCATCATAACAATACCCAAGGGCAAATGTATCTACCCCATTTTCACAATAGCGTTTGTCATCAAAATTATACAATCCACGTTTGATAATGACATCTGTTTCGAGTTTATGATGATTAGTTCGAATTGCCATAGCTCTCATAAAACTAACACCACCATCAAGCGCATACCTGTAGTCATCAAATTTCATAAACTTTTTAACAAAATTACGAGGCAGACCTTTGGCTTTTTTTCGTTATTTTATTATTATCTAACAATACGGCATACATTTTACTACGTAATCCGATAAAGTATTTGATAGCGCTCGAGTTCATTTCATCTTTAAACTTACCAATAACCTTTTTTATTTGTGTCGTCATGAAATTTACTGTCACGTGGATAATCGGAAAGATCAAACAGATGTCGATTATTGTACATGTCCTGATAGATGTCCTCACATTCAATTTCATACACGAGTGAATCAGTATCAGTAAACAATAATCTACTAGCCGGCCACTGATTTTTAACAAAAGTGAAATGAAAATCGTACATCATCCACTTTGATAAATCTAACACTGCAGCTCCAACATAGATCGGCTTGTTTAGTTTTAGATTTGTTTTTCTTCTTTGTATCGCAACAAGATTTTCATTAAATATTTTCATGCTCACAAAATCATCGTCTGACACAAGTTTGTTTCTGCGATTGACATCATTAACTATTTCAATATTTACACGTTTCCTAATATTCTCCATCGTCTTACCAAAAACGGAATTGTTCATCAGTTTAAAGAAGTTTTTCTCAAACTCTGTTTTCGCTGCAGCTCTTCTTGAAGTGTTGGAGTTAATATAACCTCTCATCCACGGCGACTGATTAAATTTTAGTACACGATGAACTTTTCTCAACACAAGACCAGCATCGACTGCTTGTTTTAAAACTTTGTAATGCAAAACATAATTTTTTTTTATCAAGTAAATTTGGTACTAGTTTCTTGACCATGGAATGTTGCCTTGGTGATGCTAACGCTTGTTGTTCTTTTGATAACAAACTATAATCTATAACCATCGATTCCGCACAGAAAGGGTAATCGTTATGTAATTTGTGTAGCGAATTTGGATAATCAAGATCAACTTCAACGAAATAGGAAACATCGTCAGGTATCTTTTTTTCTGTCTCTGATAGAAATCGATCAACCGTGATCCAATGAAATCCGCTAAAAGGCATTGGTTCTGCCATCGAACCACCGTAAAGATTATTACAATCTAGATAAATTATATACTTCGAAGGAAGGTCAGGGTTATACTGTTTCAGGTATTTGTTGTTTGCTTCAGCATATTTTTTGTTATCACGCTAATACCACCTCGGATACCTTTTTCAATAAAATTGAACATATCAACATCAGTCAGTAATTCTAACCTTACCTTACTAAACTTTAGCAAAGCATCCCATGACAACCCAGGGGCAGAATAATACCAGCAAGGATCTAGTCCATAATTATTATAACTCACTTCACGAAAACTTTCAAAAACATCTGCTAATAATAACACGTCAGTTTTCAGGTATAAATCATGATAATCACCAAAAGTCTCACAATCAAACTCTTTCCAGATATCTTGTGCATACCTGTACTCGTCATCAGTTATATTTTCATTTTTAAGTTGTGAGTAAAATTTGTCTTTGTCAGGTAAAGATATTTCATCAAATTTACTCCAATCGTCGAGGTATTCGTATGGAAAAACTCCTTTTTTAGCTAGTAGATTAAATTTATCTCCAAAACAGTCTCTTAGGTTATCAAATTTACTACAACCTTTCACTAACTCATCTAACGAGGCTGCCATAAACTGCAGGCTGTCAATAAAACGTAATTTACCTAGCGTAACTGACATGTACTTTTCAAAATTATTTGGGATGCATTTGATGACGTTATCGAGTTTTAGATGAGCTTTTATCTCAGGATCACCAAAAGCTTCTACTATAATATGGCTATCATATCCTCGAAAATTGTGAAGAATAACCGGAATAAAATCTGGAGCATGAAATTTTAAATTACACTGATTATGAGCCGCTCCACGATACTGTCCAGTCAAATGACAATGGTCATGTACTTTTTTATCATCGTCAAAAGCTTTTTCACAAATATGACAAATTTCTGCTTGCTCGTGAGCGGATTCTTGTTGAGGTGTTAATTTTAACATTGGCGTTACTTTTTTCAAATGAGTAAATATATTATCAACTTCGTTAATCAACTGCTTGAGAAGCCAAACAGCTGGATTTTTACCACGATATAATTTGATTGATTTAGATAATCTAGAATCAGTACAACAAACTACCTTATACGCTACTCCACACGGAACATGATTTTGAACTTTTCTTGTACTCGATTGATTAGGATTATTTTCTACACCAAGTACAGGTTGAAGTAGGCATTCGAAATCAGCGTATATGACGAAAGGAATTTTTAGTTTGTGATTATGATGGACAAACTGTAACACACTATCTTTTTTAGATGGCATTGTTATTCTTTGCACATCACTACAGTACTGCAATGCTTTTGTAATGTTTCATTGCTTGTACAGCCATGCAAGCAGCGGTAACAAAAGAACTTTTTGTTCTTATCCTTATTGTACTGTCTACCAACTAGTCCGTTAAAGTTTTTAATCCAAACATAATGATTTTTGTAGTACAGTAAATTTATAGTTGATTGTGAAGCTTTTTCTGAAATATATCTCGGATATACGTCCTCCTTTTCATCTAGTCCGAAAACGTTAATTGAAACATTATTCTGCTTTTCAAATTTTGGTATTTGATTTTCTGCCACTGGAAAGTTAATATCTTTAAAATTTAATCTAGACACATGACTGATATACCTTTCAACACGAGTAGCGTTTTTTTCTGCTGGAAATAGTGCGGAAAGAACAGCCCATTGGAAACATTTGTTATCTACGTTTTTGATGTTTATACAACATCTTTTACTTTTTATTTTTGGTGGCAGGTCGACGTATGAACTACCTCGTAATACATTATATTTCATCGTGTGAAACAATATTCCTTTGATCATTTCAAACTTCCAACCCGAACCTAATTGACTAAATTCCTCTTTTTTTTTCCAATTTCTTGGTGTATTTCATCAGATAGTGATAACAGATCAGTCCCAAGCAAAACACGTCTCGATTTTGCGTTAATATAAGGTTCTGCAATTTCCTTGTTAGTTAATTCTTCCATTATAACTAACTTTGAAAATATAACATGATATTGCACAAATAATCTGATACTTTTGTGTTTTTCGAGCTCACGTTTTACAATTGTCTGTAATAGGTGGTAAAGATTAGTTGCATTAAAATTTACTAAAACAATTTGATTATCAAACTGATAACTATTATCAAAACCTGCAAAAGCAGTCGCTATTTTATTAGGTAGGTTCTCCCATAAAGCTTCTCTTAGCTATATCACGCAATTTTTAACATTATTATACTATAATGTAATATCTAATTGATAATTTTTTCACACTGCGCATGCGCTAAAAATCAATTAGAGATAAAAAATATCTCCTATAATATAATGACAGCAAATCTAACAAACACATGTGAGCAAGAAGCATATCAAGTTCACCCAAAACATAACTTTACCTCACACTGCGCATGCGCTAAAAATCAATTAGAGATAAAATATATCACCTATAATATAATGACAGCAAATCTAACAAACACATGTGAGCAAGAAACATATCAAAGTTCACCCAAATATAACTTTATCTCACACTGCGCATGCGCTAAAAATCAATTAGAGATAAAAAATATTACCTATAATATAATGACAGTAAATCTGACAAGCGCACGTGAGCAAGAGATTTATCAAATTCACCCAAAGTATAACTTATACGCTGGAAATGTAATTGGTTCGGTTATTAACATTAAAACTAGAATACCTGTTGGCAAATTAACGTCAGCGGGTTATAATATTAGTGTAAAGGGAGATAATGCTGAGAGGATTGCAATATTTAGAAAAGATTTTATTTACACGTTGTTCTGCGATGATATTCCAGAGGGACAGCGTGTATATCATTATAATGGTAAAGTCACTGATGATAATATTGAAAATTTATCCTTACAAGATGAGTTTCAGCCGCACCCAGTATTTGATTTATACGAGGCTAACGATCGCGGTATTATTAGAAATAGAAAAACTAAAAAAGTTCTTAGTACTATTAGCAATATGGGATATATCAGGGTAACTGTTAGAGGAACATCAACACAAATCAAGTTCGTTATCTTGGTCATAGGTTTGTTTATGAGGTGTTCAATGGATCTATACCCAATGGTCTTGTTATTAATCACATCAATAATATACAAACTGATAATCGATTGGAAAATCTGGAGATAGTAACGCAACAGGAAAATGTGAGAAAAGGGAAAAATAGTAATGGTATTAATTTTAGATGCCCATAAAACCTGTTATTTCAAAAAACCTCGAAACGGATGAGGAGATCGAATTCAAATCGATTTCAGCTGCGGCGAAATATTATAAGATAAATCCCGCAGTCGTAAAAATTATAGCTGATGGAGAACAAAATCAACTTTTTCAAGAGAATACGATGCTAGGATTGGTTTTAGATATGATGATCAATAATATTTTGTAATTCGGTTTTAGTCAAGCAATGATGAGCAAATGCTATGATATCATCGTGATTAAATTTTAACGTTGTTACTGCATTTTCATTAATTTTATCTTTTTCTGCTTCTGTTAGTAATATTTTATGAGAATCACCTTGCATTACAATAACATCAACACTATAACCCAACAAACATTTTCTTACCGCTTCAGCTAGTTCGTTATAATTTACTATATTAACTTTTTGGTGATATTTTATCTCATCGGTCATCTTATAATAATAAATTAGATAAAAATATATTATAAATAATGGACTTGATGAAACGACTCGCTGAACTCTACGAAGAAGATACTAGTGATAAGGTCGTCAGTGATAAGGTCGTCAGTGATGATGTCATACATAGTATTACATTTTCCAAAGATTTTATAGACAAATCTGTTGGTTATAGCGAAGATGATATTTTATATAACAATGAATCTGATGATGATGGTGAAATAGTCACTGTTGCTGACAGATCTAATTACAGCAGATCAACAACTAAACGGTATAATGTCAAGTATCACATTGCTAAGCAGCTAATTAAATTTAATTTTACCGTTGCCGAACAACAACTGTTCTGGCAGTTAATCAAACCTTTTTTAAATATCAAGATTCCAGGCCGACAGAAAAATATTAAATTTGATTTCATATTTGTCAAGATTTTTAATCTAATGACGATCTCTAACGATCGTAAGCAGTATCTAATATCATTATGTAAACCAGTAAAATGTAAATCTGTCAAACAAAAGTATGAGTTAATTTATAATAGCATTATATCATAATCTGCTTGGTTGGGATCCAACTGTTAAATTTATCACTATACCCACGCCATTTGACTAAACTTTTATCCCCTTTTTTTCTAATCACTTTCTCGATAACAAAAACATCCTGATCAGTTTTCTGTAGTTCTTGTTCATAAAAACTACCTACAATCGGTTCCCCTGCCAGATCTTTTAAAACGTACGTTACAGGTACTGTTAAAAGTACCTTATCAATTACAAAAACTTCTTCGCTCCAGTTCGGAGTAAATCCTTTTGCAAACACCTTTTTCATCAAAGAAATTCTAACTTTATCACCAACCTTAAATTTATGTCTGCGGTACATGTTTTCATTTGCTAATATTGGATTTTTAACAGCTTTTTTAGGTGTCATTTTGATGGTTCGATGTTTCGTGTTATTATATTCGCTTACGATTTGAGAAAGGTCATCGATGTACCTGTTGGTGTTTTTAGCTGTCATATGTTTGTGTATTTTCTCGTTTAGCGTGCGATTAAATCTCTCAACAACAACGCTTTTACCCTCATTTCCTGTAACATACCTTTTTATATTATTTTGTTCTAGAAACTGTTCAAACTTTTTGTTAAAAAACTCAGATCCATGATCAGTCCAGATTTTGTTTGGTTTTCTTTCTGTGCTTGTTATTATCTGCTTTAGCGCATCGGTCATTGAAGTTCCTGTCTTATCCGAAACAGGTACACTGAAAGCATATTTGCTAAAAACATCTCTATAACATTAAACAAATACCTTTTTGGAGCGCCATCAGCGCCAACGTTAAACTGAGCTAGATTGGATACATCCACCAAATCTATTGCCCAGATATCATCTACACCATTAGCGACAACTTTACGTCGTTGGAACTTTTTTTTTTAGGTCTGTGTAGTTCGACTGCAAGATCATCATATACTTTATTTCCCCGATCGTGAGGTGATTGACGAGACTCTCCGAGTCCAAGTTATATTTTGCTCCAATTATTCCCTGAACAAATTTTCTATCAAAACGTTCTCGTAGATTTGTTGGCTTCATATCACGTAATTCGTCTAACATTACTTTATCACAATCTAATTTTGAGTTTTCATGATCACGATAACAGATATCATGACGCATTGCTATTGCATCCACTTGATTGTAAGGCTCTTGTCCTGGCAATGGATTGTCGTTTTCATCTAGTTGTTGATGTAGCGGATTCCATGGACCAGTATATACCGATGCCCTGGCAATGTCCAACCGCCTTTTGGTTTTGGTAATTTTCCAATTAGTTTATGTATATCTATACCTGACCCTATTATTTCTCTGTTGTTACAACATTGACAGTATGCGACAATTTTATTTTGCTCAATACACAAATCTCTGTCAGAATCACAGTTGCATATCATTCTATATTTTTAGTCGTCGACTAAAATAATATTAGGATAACAGATCCTAGCTAAGTCGCAGGAGATACTATCGCTGGGGACGTTTACTTTAAAAAATGTATTTTTTCTTTTTCCACAGATTGCACAAATACTTTTTAATATTATCCTGTTGTTTTTTGTTTTTTTCTGTTGTTTCATTAATACCTTCTGTTTTAGTTTTACACTTGAGACAGTATGTTGACATTATTATACTTATAAGTTTAGATAAAATTAATTGCGATCTCATCATTAGCGTGAGAAGGTTGCTTATCAAACTGTAAAATAAATTTTAAAAAATTAAGATTTCTGCTCATCTGTCGGATAAACATAATACAATAATATCCGCAAGCAGACGTTCCAACAGGTTGGAGTTGATTTGACGAATAATATAATATACTTTTTTATTACATCGCTTGGAGGAAGTCCAAACGAGTCAAAATATTTATTTATAAACTGCTACCCAATGCGTACCAGATCCGTCATTAAAATTCTTGTATATTAATAACACATGAACTTACAGCAGATGGTGATTTTATTGCTGAGAGCTCATCTTTAGAATAAACTCCGTGAAATCCAGGAACCGCTTTTAACTTATCAATGATATCAAATTACTCAACGGGGTCGACGAGTTCCTGGTAATGTTAGACCACGTCCGATTCCTAAAAGATTTGGCAGCAGACTTCCCGCTAGTCCCGCCAAAAGTGGAGCGAACGGAATAATTCCTCCTTGTTTTGTTTGATTGCATATGCATTTGCACTTTGGTGTTGGTGATTTTGTTTTTATTACTTTCTTTTTTTTTGTTGTTGGTGATTTCTTTTTCTTTTGTGGCATTATAATATATTATTTACATAAAATTTACAATTTTTTTATTCCACTTCCACGAATGATACCATTACCTTCGACTGCTTTCTCCGTTGCGCCAGATATTGCTCCAGACGCTGCTGCTAGTCCTAATGTGCCTAAGACTGGCAAAAGTTTAGGTATTATTGTACTAGTTAATACTGATAATGCCGGACCAAGAAAACCACCTTCTTTTGCCATCGCTGTCATTTGTGCAGCACTCAAATTTAAAACAAAAGTTTTTTTACGATCATACTTTTTTACTTGATTTTTTGTTAGCATTAATTTTGTTAAAACACCATCAGAAATATTAGGATTGATTTTTAATGATACCTGTTCTCGCTTTGCAGTAGCAGCTACTAATTTTTTAACTTGGCCATCAGTCAAATACACTTCTTTTACAATATATACTTTGCCATTTTATATAACAACTGTAGATTAAACTTGAACTGTCATTTTACCTCCAATAGAATCTACCGTGATAAATCTATCACTAATCACTAATGCGTATACGTATAACGGCGCTACTGGAACCGCCCCAAGTGTCCAGGTAATTTCAATATCCGCTGTGCTGTCTACAGCTCGCTCGTTATGTTTACTAACATCAAAATGAAATATAGGATAAAGCGTACGAAATTCTTCTACTGATATTTGAGTTCCATCTTCAACATCTTGATATTTTTGTATTGCGTCAAGCAGGTACATGTACGGTCGAGAAATATTTTTATTAACATCATCAGCAAAATTACACTCGATAGCTCGTTCTGGATATTGCTTTGAATTTAATCTAGCGTATATTCGTCTGACATCAGAGTGATCAAATACTGCATTATTTTGTTGTTGGTTACCTCGTCGAGCTTGTTGTTGAAATACGACAAAGATATTTCTCGGCAGTTGTTCGCTTGATGTTGTGTGTGACCCTCCACGTGTAGTCAGTAGTATTTGGAACCGCTGTCTGATATACCTTATGCTGCTTAAAGTAAATTCTGTTTGTATGCTTATCAAGCGTGTTATTTAGTTCTGACATTTTAGTGATTGATGGTGTTATACGTGGCATCCACAAAGAAAGTTTGTTTATGATAAACTGTACATCAGCCCCTCCAGATCTAAACAAGCAATCGTTTTGGTCTGCTCGATCTAAAATAAGAGTATGTTTTACTCCGCGAAATACTTTATCATAATCGCGACAAAAGCCGAAAATCATGCTTAGCGGAAGCATCATTGTAATTTGACGTGATCCTGCTGCAAGTTTTCTTCGCCTAGCAAAACCTTCGTTATAGCGTGGATTTCTCACATCAAGTGTGTTAAGAAGTAAATTTAACATCGCAGTACCGTCTGCAGCTGCAGCTGGTGGTGTTATATTTAGATTATTAAAAGCTGCTGTAAGAGAAACTCTTGTAGCGTTTGCATTAGCATCTGCACCTGCTGCGACAATATCTAGTGCAGCAGCATTAGCAATGAGAAAATTTCTCACAATTACAGTATTTTCATCAGCATTAGCTCCATGTACTATAGCGCCTCTCTTTAAAAATTCTGTTGATTCAGCTATACCCCGTCCAGTATCTTTAAACCACATCATATTAGTTGCAGTTGATCTCGAGTAATCGTCGGAAAACGAAAATAATATTTAAAATTGTACTTGCAACTTGTAGGTGACTCGAAATATCTTCTACAGTTTGATTGGCCAGTTGATATCTAGCACTTTTGAATAAACTCCAACCGTTATTTATAAGAGCTACTTCTGCTCCAACTGCAATTGCAGCAGGTGGATTAGCTACTGTCATAATCTGACCACGAACTTCTAACATAGCCTTATGTGGCAGTAGAAATACATCTTCGTCTCTGGTGTTAAAGGTTCTAATACCAGTTTTATTTGGTTCGTTAGAATTTTCATCAAGGTACTCAACAAACTCGAATTCTGTCACATCGTTGTCGATGTCATAAGTTTCTGTTAACTCGAGATAATTTTTAGTAGACATTTTATTTTATTAGATTATATAAAATTTTATTGCGGCATTGTTACTTTAGATATTAATTTTTGTATGATCTGCTCGCCCTTTGGTGATAATAATTTTTTTGTTGTTGTTATCATAGCTTTTTGAGTTTCTTTTGTTGGAGCGATTTCTGAGATAGCTTGTTTTATTTCAGATGCAGTCGGTGGATCTCCTTTTATTTTATTAGCTATTTTTTGTCCCACCGCAGTCCCAGCGGCAGATGCAGCCCCAGTTGCAAAAGCTTTACCCGCGTCAATAGCAATTGGTGCAACTTTACGCGCTAGTCCTGGAATATTTTTAATAACTTTAGTGAATATATTTCCAAAAAATCCTCCTACTATTTTTCTTCGATAAACTTTTTTTCTTTGTTTCATTATATTTGTGTTTCATAATTTTTACTTTTGCTCGCGTAGATGTAAATAATAAGTTACAATTTCATTACTAACATGTAACTGTTTTCCTGATTGATCTGTCAACTGCATCCTTATACTTGATATTTGATCTTCAACGTTTAAAGGATAATATATAATATGTCGTGGAGTTATTTGCATGAGAGAACCTGGCGGGACTTCTGGTGAGAAACTGTAAATCGTTTGACCTTTGCTACCTTTTGATGTATAAGAGCCAGAAGCAGTAGAGCAATTTACTAATATTGTATTTACTTCTGTTATATTTGCTGGCAGTTCACTGTCATATGTAATAGGCTGATCAAGTGCAGTGTAAGTTTTTTCAGTAAATCCTAACAGTTGTGCAATACTTCTTTCTCTTGGTTCAAGATTGATTGCTATATTTTTCAAAGTTATCCTAGTTCGCAATGTGTTATAATTTGCTGCTAATTCAAAATTATCAGCCACACCGTTAGCTTTTGTTATGAGCTCTTTGATCGTCTTGTTTAGATCTTCAATATTATAAGCTCCTTGCGGAATTTTTATTTTTTTTGTTGTAGATATTGGAGATGTTGTAATCATAGTAAAATACATTTCATCGTTAACATCATTTTTCACGTTAGGTATAGCATTCCAGCAGCAAGTACAAGAAATTAATCCAATTTCATATTGTTTTGCAGGATCTAGTTCTATAGGTGGAATATAATTTACTGAAAAATTTGCGCTATCTTCTGTAGACTCGCTAGAGTTTAGTAATAATGTTGTTTGCATCCTTTTATATTATATCATTTTACAAAATTAAGTCGCCGCGATTAAGTCGCGGTGTAAAGTTTCATATTCGTCAGATGTTAATAATTCACTCGATCTTAGATGATCAAGTATGTCAATGATTTCATTATCAAGTTCAACACTAACATTCCCAGCTTCCTTTGATGATATTAATAACATTAATCTACCTATCATTTCAGTAGTTGAAGTAAATACTTTTACACCAGTTCCTGTTTTTTTCTTTTCTATATTTTTCTACACGAGATTTATCGAGTTTATCAAATTTTCTTTTAAAACTCCACCCTTTACCAAAAGGTTTTGCTCTGCTATTTTCTGCTGTTTTTTTTAAACGTGAGAGCAATGACACCCTTTCTCATTCTTTCATAAAGTGGAATCATATTATCAATCTCTGTAACCGTGTTTAATTCATCTTTAGCAGCAGCTCCGTCATTAAATATTACATCAAATTTATCGATTAATGCTTGATATTCTGCATCAGTCCACTTGCTTATATCATCAATACCCCTTATATTTTCTTTGTTTAAAAAATCATCATATTCACTACCTTTTATCTCATCATTTGCTCTTTTTTGTAAAATAAAATCTTTGATCTCCAACTTCCATAAACTTTACAGTAAGATCACCGACTCTTTGTTGCTCCTCTCTGATATCTTTTATGTCTCCTGATAAATTTGTTATAATATTTGTTATTCCTTGCGTTGTTAACTCTGCTAATCTTCGCTCAAGTTCCAGCGGATTGTTTATCAATCGATCTGTTTCTGCTTGTCTAGCCGCAGGATCAGCTATATTTGCTGTAAGTGCCTCAATCAGTTTTCTCTTTTCTTCATCAGATCTAGTAACAAGTTTTGCAGCAGCTGCTCCTGTTGTTCTCTAACAATTCCAACCAAACCTTTTTCCTGTAGTTGCTTAAGTTCTTCTTCTGACAGTGGTTTAGTTTCAGGTTGTTTACCTAATAATGCTTCAGTAACCGGCTTGAAAATTGTAGCTGTTGTTTCTGTAGCAGTTACTTGCCCACGTCGCGCTTCTTGTACTTTTTGCTTAAGTGATGCCTGAGATTGAGCAAGTTTTTTTTAGATCTTCTATGTGTTGTCTGTATCTTGCTCGTTTGTCCATTATTATAATTATAAATTTTATAAAATTGAAACGCTTTATTGTAAGTAACTGTGTTAATACAACAGCGAAACATTTTAGTTGGATCATTTGTAAGTTTATCAAATAAGAAAAAGTTAAATTTATCTTTTGTAGCATTACGGTAAAGTTCAATAAACTTATCTTTTGTCACGCCACCGCATTGCTCGCTTGCAATATTTCTAACGTCAACATTATCCATCCTGGAAATAAAATAAAACAACCCGTATTTTCGCCTAATAAACCTATCAACATTATAAAATCCTTGAGCGAGAGATAAACAGAATTACACTGTTTGTTACGGGACAGTGAAAAATATGATCTTATTTTGTTCATCTCCATGTTGTTTAGCGGAATATCATCAAAAACTACTATCTTATGTTCATCTGCATCAAGTTGATTAACTGGAATAAGATCTTCTGGCTGCCTAATTATAAAAAAATCTTCACCAGCTTTAAGATCATCACGAAGCTTTTTCATTATACTCACTTAATAACTCATACTTATCTTGCTGTGGATTGATTGTGTAAATATAAACTCTATCGTAGTTAAAATTATCACCAAGAAGCAAGTTCATAAGCAATTTGTTTTCCCCGATCCAGTTCGCCCAACAATAAGATAATGACAATCAGGAAGTTCATTGTTATGTTTATGCTTCACTAGTCTCTCTGTATCAAAGTTTAGTATCGACGATTTTGCCATTTTGTATAATATTAAACTAGTGTTGATAATTTTATCTAGGATAGTAAATAATGAGCTACTATACAAAATTTGGAACACTATTAGAAGATTTATCCACAAAACGTTTTAAAGGTGACTTATCCAAATATGCAACTCTTGATCGGCTCAAAAATGAAATCAATAATTTACTAAATCTTACCAGCGTAGATCCAGATGAAGTTGTCATTTTCCAAGACAAAGAAGGACGATTAAAGACGAGTAATGTAAAACTGTCAGATGTAGTTGTACGAAATACTGCTGCGATTGCTAATAATATCGTTACTTTTAACAATCTAGGTAATATACAAGATTCTGGTAGGTCAGTTAATGATTTTGTTAAAAAAGATGGTGATGTATTTAGTGGGAATATTGTTATGAAACAAAATAAGATTACAGATCTTGGAAACCCAACTGAGGATGGGGATGCTGTCACTAAAAAATATGTCAATGATGGGACGCTTCAATTACTAATGAAATCACAGCACTCAAAAATGATTTTACCAGTCACGTGAACACATTTTTAAGTTTTCGCAGAAGCATAAACAAAATTAGAGATGAATTTTTTGGAAATCCATCAAATGTTGGCATTACACTCGCTAATATCAAACAAAATTTAATGATATTAACACAGAACTCAATGATATTATTAGTGGAATTCCGAATATTGTTGAGAAAAAACGAGTGTGGTTAAAATTCCTCACAAACAGATTAAAAATATTGTGTATACTGTTGCATCTGGGTCTAGTACATGGACGAGGCAAAATAATTCTATCAAATACACTGCAGAAGTTACTGGTATGTATAGATTGTCAGTGCTTAGCAGTGCAAAGTTTAAAATATCTACCAAATATCTATTTCGTCATCCAAATGATGACTCATCTGGAGTATTATCTGTAATAATAAACAAAAATTCTGAAGAAGAATTTGTACTTGAACCAGTTGATAAAACTTTAAAATTAGCAATTTTTCTCTGGTGTTTGGAATTTATAGCTGAACAACCAGCTCTTATTATGGATTAACCAAACATAGGACTATGTGAACTAATATTATAATGAAAAGAAGTATAGTTGATTTCAATCATATTTCAAAAGATATTCCAAAACAAGATGTGGACGCACTAATACAATATTATAAATATTATCATAGAAAACTTTGGTGTGTGAAAAAATGTTACAAATACTACAACAAGATCCTTCGAGTAATATCTTATCTACCCTTGTTAATGACTAGTTCGGTATAATTTCAAGTGGGATATCGTTAAATCCCTTTTTGTTAATATATCTGGTATTGGTGTTTCACTTACAGCGGCGTGTAAAAAAGTAGAACCAAGACTTTTGATAAAGAAGCACGGTTGTTTAACATCAATTAAAACTTACAAGAAACTACTTGATCACATCCGGTCTTACCTACGAGGAGTTAAATATAATATGGATGATTTATTACGTGAATTTCGTATTATTGACAATATGTTAACAGACATTCTACCAATGAGGGTTAGCAAGTATGAAAAAAAAATATCAAAAAAAATATGAGTAACATAAAATTTTATCTAAACTTAAGATATAATATAACTAAAATAATATCATTTTCATTCTAATGCTAGTTTAATTTCCACCTTGTTAACTGAAACGTTCTAACACACAGTTTAATTTTCATCCTGTTATCTTGTGGTAAAACCCGTTTGCCGTCTTTAGAATAATTGTATTCCACACATGCGCTGTTCTAACAAATTAGTCACCTCTGTGTAAAGAGCTTATCGCATTCCAACACCTGTTGTTTTGTTTGGTTACAAAATACCTGTTTACAGGTAGTAGTAGGGGGAAAAAAAGAGGTGGGGGCGGGTGAGTCAAAACCCTGTTTTATTTTGCAAAAAATGGGGGTGGGGTGGGGGATAATTTAGGACTATAATTTATACTTGTTTGGAGGGTAAAAAAAACAAAGTGAGTTGAAAACCAGGTTTCCTCTAGGGTGAGGGGGTTTAATTTGGAAGAAAAGGGCGTGGGGTGGGGATAAATTATACTTGTTTTGAGGGTAAAAAAACAAAGAGAGATGAAAACCTGGTTTTCTATACTACAATATGTTAAAACTATTGATTAACTTAAAGGAAAATTGATTAATCTGGGATTCAAACATTTTACAGATTGACCTGTCCAAAAATAAAAAACAACTTGAAGTTACTTGAAAAAATACAGTGATTAATTCCTACTATAAATATGTAAAGAATAACCTTAAATTGAACATATGATTACCTCTGTACTCAAGGAAATTTGACGTATGAATTTAAAACGAATAAATTCTACAAAAAATTACAAACGTATATCAATGAGCATATTGCATGTGATTCAGACAATACCTTGTACTTTCCCGAGACTCTCTCCCTTATCTCTCTTTCCATGTCACTCGACTTTTCCGACACTCCTTTCTTGGACAATTTTAACGAGAAAAGTACATTTTACTAAACTCTGAGCCAGTTTCCCCTTCCACGGGAAAACTTGCACTACCCAGTTTCTCAAGGAAATTACTTCAAACCTCCATTATTGTGCCTTGGCATGTTAGACTAATAAAAGTTACTTAAAAAATTACTCACCTCTAGCTTAAGAGACATCACTGACTTTTGTTTTCAGTCTTTAATTTGGGTGGACTCATTTATTTAAATTATTCATTGGATTTACAAAGTGCCCATAAATACATCTTGGACAAAAGTCTTATCTTGGAAATATTGTACATTTATTGAAGAACCTTTCGGATTATAGTATTGTGTTACATCAAGACTGCCATTGGCACATTCGTATATTCGAGACTTCATGCACACATCAGAACATCCATTTATATAGAACACCCTTGCATTTCATTTGTAATTGTATATATATATATATATATATATATATATATATATATATATATATATATATATATATATATATATATAAGACTATACATACATACATACATACATACATACATACATACATACATACATACATACATACATACATACATACATACATACATACATACATACATACACACACACGTACGTACATACATACATACATACATACATACATACATACATACATACATACATACATACATACATACATACACACACGTACGTACGTACATACATACATACATACATACATACATACATACATACATACATACATACATACATACATACATACATACATACATACATACATACATACATACATACATACATACATACATACATACATACATACATACATACATACATACATACATACATACATACATTGACTTGTGATAAAACTTTTAGGATTATTTTCAACTTAATTTACAATACTGTAAGGTCATACTTAAATTTTCACTTTTGTATTCTATAGATATAAATTATTTAATGAATTTTACAAAACTTGTTGGTTTTTACAAGTTTAAGACATAGAGTCTCTTCTGTAACACATATAAATCCTCTATACCTACAACATGTAACAATCCTTCATAATTGGGGACGAGGCTGCATGTTTTGTCGAGAAATAGGTTTTTACTAAAGTAAGAGCTGTATGCATGTTAACTGCTGTTCATTGTCCCAGCTTTGATACTCCCGACAAAAATTCCACAATTTCGCCTTGAAACACTTTAGATTCCATTTTCCTGACTGGGTAATTATATTGTCACTTCTAAACATATTTATTATCATCATCAGTGACGGATCCAAAATATCGTTTAAAGGGTAAGTTGGGAGCGCTCAAAGAAATAGGAAGGAGTCTGTGGAATGCACACACACACACACACACACACACACACACACACACACACACGCGCGCGCGCGCCCGATGCCACCTTAAGCGCCTAGCGCATGCACTTAAAGGATCCTGGGTATAATTCTACCAGTTAAAAAGAAACTTGTTATAAGAGGTGCTGGTTGTTGCGCGTTCATTTGTCGGTTCCTCACCCCCAATGTAATAATTGATGTATGAATGTGAGCGACGTTGGATTAAACGTGAGGATGTACATATTTTATGGTTTTATCTGAGTCAACCAAATTAAATTCAAGGAAGTCTTGTAAAGGTCATCAGTGTTGTGTTTTCTTTACATTTTAGCATAAAAAGTGTAAATATCACTGTGCGCCATATGAGGTGGAATATATTTACATTATTGATACGCTGTCGTCAAGAGCAACACGGTTGTGAGCCATAGTACGCTACTACAGAATATAACATCTTTTGTACGAAAGACGTCATACGGGTGGATATACTTTAAATTAAGATGATAATGTAGGTTCATTAATTTGCAGGCTTGCTCTAGCGGTCAGTTACACCTATGTACTTTGTGTGACGTAAACATCAAGTACGGATAATGTTTGATGTTGCCATAGTACGTAAATAATACATAAATGTGTTAGCAAACACCAGCAAAGTTCTTTCACCAAAGACTTAGTCGATTATTAGTTGCCATGCAAGTAATTTGTTTCCGCTTGGGTGAACGATTGCAGTAAATGTTGAATCAATCTATCGTGCGGAAATATTTTTATTAGTAATATATATATATATATATATATATATATATATATATATATATATATATATATATATATATATATATATATATATATATATATATATATATATATATATATATATATGCGATTACCGGAAAACTGCATAATGTTATATCATGTTTGCTCTCTTATTTCCCTACAACCACCCTGGGACAGAACTATCAGCTTATTCTAAATCACCAATTAGGATTCAAAAAGTTTAAAGGGGTATAATTTTGAATGACCATTATAACAGAAGTGAGTAAAGAACATACCAAATATCTTTGAAACATTCATCATATTCTGTACATATTATATCAACCTAAACATATATGGTACATGAAAAGTCCACAAACCAAACCGCAAAACAAAACAAAGATAAGTCGTTCGCGTTTGCACACACACACACACACACACACACACACACACACACATTTTCTTCACTTAGCTATGAAATATACCTGTTGAATACTGCGAGTAACCATGTATATAGTAAAATGATACAAGGTTCGTTCTGTCTTAATCAGAACTTGTGATGCAAATACATATTGTACATTATATTAATGTCATATTATAAACATTTCTAGTCTTATTTAGTTGAACCACGTACAGTCATATAGCCGCAAATTATATATATATATATATATATATATATATATATATATATATATATATATATATATATATATATATATATATATATATATATATAGACGCAATAAACTGACGACGAACAGTACGAAACTAGTAACTAACTAGCCTAAGCGCTTTCGACTCTTAATGAGTCTTTTTCAAAGGCAAATACAAAACATAGTTACGACAAACAAATAAACTAGTTTCCGCAACTAGTCTATACAAGCTGGTTGTATTTATAGTTTTAGCACATGTGAAGATAGAAATGTAGAGGTTTACAAACGCAACGTTTTTGTGTTTATTTGTTTGTCGTAACTATGTTTTGTATTTGCCTTTGAAAAAGACTCATTAAGAGTCGAAAGCGCTTAGGCTAGTTAGTTACTAGTTTCGTACTGTTCGTCGTCAGTTTATTGCGTCTATTTTAATTAATCCCTGACAAACGTGATCCCTTGGTGGATCCAGTACGCTTGAGAGGGTTGTTATTCGCCATATGATTTGTATTCTTTATATATATATATATATATATATATATATATATATATATATATATATATATATATATATATATATATATATATATATATATATATATATATATATATATATATAAGTATGCTTAAGAAATGCGGCTTTGAAAGAGACTAACAAGAAAAGAAGGATATTGCTAATTATGTCTAACGGGGATAGAAAGAAAAGAGGAGGTAAGCATTATGTATGTACTTTCATATATAGTAAGTAGCATGTATGAAATAGGAGTAAAATACACCTAAATGTTTTGTAATAAAACCTGGAATATATCGGAATTTAAACGCCAATAACGTTAAGTGAAAGACTTTGCTGGCGTGTGAGCGGTTGGACAGAACGGCTAAATTTATCCCAAGATGTGTTGATTGCAAATAAAAGTTTATGATACACTTTCAGAGATTTTGAATGGTAACAAGTGGCGTCTACCAATTTAATTATACATTAGGTCCGATTGGCTAGTAGTGAATAAAGCAATAAGCCAACCACAATAAGCCACGTGATGTGTACGCCTACTTTTCTGGCCATTCCATCTTCTATATTGATGTAATCAAGAGAATATTACAAGTGCATGCAATCGGAAAACTGATGGTGGATTCTATAATTTATTTTATGAATATCATCATACTTATTTTTCTCCAAAGAGGATTATTATCACGGCCCCTGGGTCTTTACAAAGAAAATAAATTTAGTGAATATTTTCAAGCTTTGCGCATCAGTGTTCATTATTACACACCGAATAAACAGAATTTAATGGAAATATCAAGAGCTGATAAGTTAGTAATACATGTACAGTTTCTATTTAAAAGTTTTAATATGTAAGGGTTGACAATTTTTGGTGTTTACAATTTAGACATATAGCCAGCTTTTTTATATTTAGCTTTGACCACTCTTCAATGCTCAATATCTGATGGAGACGTTAACCGAAGTTAGAAACCAGCCACTGAAAAACAAATCACAGAATGTTTTTCCTAATTAATTCGGATACACATTCTTCTTACTGGCATAATAATATAGCTTTCAGGACCGGTCCTAGAGCAAGGCGAACGAGGCAACTGCCTTGGGCTGAGTGATTTCAGGAGTCCCGCGCTGCAAACGAAAGTCAGCTCCACAATTCAAGATGTTTGCTCGAGGGCCCAGGTCATCGCTTGCTGCCTTGGGCCTCGTACATCTTAAGGCCGATTCAGATGGCTCTTGTGTTAATACAAAAATGTCATTGAGTCTTGTTGATTCTGGCAAAACCATATTATTTAATAGTCATTTCAAGTAGTGCAACGGAATTAAACGCTGCATTATCATAACGTTCCGTAGAAAGACCACATAAATTTCTCCCAGGTCATGTTGTCTGTTGTACATTACAAACTACACGTGTTAAATGCAGGAAACAATGGCATCAGGCGTATCTGCATGACCAACGTGTCAGCAACGGTCTATAATCTCAATTTATAATCTAATTGTGGTACGTTTCAGTACATGTGGTTATCACACCTCCAGCGGACCTGCAGTAAGGAAACAAGATAAGCACGGTTAACCAGACACGTTAAGCTATTCGGTAACTAAATATAAAATCTGCATGGAATGCACCACGTTTTAAAATATAAACACCAGATAGGTATTTTCTTCAAGGAAGTTGACAGAGTATAATAAATAGTGCCGTGACGAACAGTGATACCAAATTAAAATGTTAAAACGTAAATTAGTCTCATTGGATCCGGACTGCTTTCTAGTGTGACCCAAGGGATATTTTTCTTGGGAAAATAGGTCTTTGCGACATTATTCTCATTGTACATATGAACAATCGGTCTTCCACACAGACAGGGCGAAATATATTAACATTTCATTGGGAAAAAATGAGAGATAAATATGCCCACATACCGCAACTGATATAATGTAATTCTCTATTCTAGCCAGTGGTCTGTTCAAGTGTTTCAAAATAACCAGAAAAAACGTTGCGACCATGATATGTTACGGCAATAAACTATTATGTGAAAACACCGCGACCAAGAAACGGGCAAGAAAAAAGGAAATATAGTTAAGGTAGAATGATTGCACTCGAACGATGTAAACGGTGTACTGTGACTAGGGCTTGTATCCAGTAACAAAGAAACGAGTAAAAGCCCACAAGCTTTGTAAATTTCAACAAAACAATTTATTTCCCTAGACAACAATGTAAAAATTGGTAAATGGGACTTACAGTTGATGAATATAATCCAAATATGATTCTGAAAATAAAAACACAAATCCTATCACTAAATAATCTTATAAGAATCCAGGTTCGAGTCCCGACAACGTATGAATTTTGTAGGGCAATTACGTCAGATGCAATCCAATATATGAATAACAATGATTCCTCACTTGAATCACAATCTTTGTTTCAGAATAATTCCAGAATTAATTTCCTTGAATATCTTTTAGAATTTTTTTTTTTTATAAGAAAGTCAACTTTTTAAGTGTCCAGGAAAATAAATTATTGAATGCAAAAATCAGACGAAGAATACTATATTCTGGCAACAAATTTAAAATAAATACATAGATACACCTTGTTCCTTCAAGGTTTTGAATGACTCTGGCCAAACCAATACTAAGAAAGCGTATTTACACTCAAAACATCACTTCAAATCTCGTGACATTGGTCATGTCGTCTCTTATTACGCTAAAATTCACACGTCCGCCAGTACATACCGACTTAAAAACCAATCAAAAAGATAGGCAGTTTACAAACAGTGATGATGTGAAGAAAGTATGTCTGTGATGCTGACCAATCATTTTAGCTTCCTGTTGATTTGTTATCAAGGTAAGACGAACCCAATGTCAATTCTCACGTATTACTTTTTCGTCTTAAAAAAAACCCCAAAAGTTTTGCTAAATTATATCTCACTACTAAAATTAGAATCCCGAATCCGAGAAAAATATTCATTTCAATTAAATACAATGAACCAAAAATAAGAAAAATAATTTTAAACCTTACACACAAGCAGTTTAATCACATATACGTAACAACGGTAAAACGTTGATACGGTTCCTGATTTCAGCATCTGAGCATTTCGGCAGAGACAAGTGTTTGAAAAGTGATACTAAGTTGCTCGATACATTTGGCAAGATGGCAAGACGGCATCAACCGGGGAAACAACCATATGGTCTTAGCGGGATTTAGACCACAATTATTACTTCTAGGACAGTATCCACGACTGAAGTCACAATCGATTATTGGATTAGTTTTGTCCTTGGCATTCTTGGTCGGCTCTTCAAACTTGAATGAACTTTTTTACTGTTTAAAACACAAAGATTAAATTGTGATTCTAAGTATGTGTTTTTATCACAGTGAACAGAGAGTGAAAGTGAAATTTGTGATTTATGTCACTTAGCTTTGTTTACAGTTTATTTAAATATATAATTGCCAGATAACAAGGACTGCACTTAAGTTTGTATAGGAAGACACTTCTGATTAATTTGTAATTTATTTGGATTTGGATACGATGGAAAATTCACAACTGAAAATCAAATGTTGTTTATATGAAAGAAACTAACTGTATAAAGATTAATGCCAGTGATTCTCACAAATAAAGCGGATCCTTATATCTCTCATTTCTCTATAACGACTCAAGACAATCACATTCACAAATTATTTGCATTTTTATTAAAAACTAAAAACTCGCACAGTTTCATATTGTTATAAAAGAAAACTTAGATTTAATTTGTAAATTTTGTAATTAAAAGTATTTATCGAGCACTGAGAATTTTGCCTCCTTTAAGTTCTTTTAGTATAAATTTATTTATTTTAGTTTTTTTTTTATTTGTTACCAATTTCTAATGGTCTTATTTTCTTTTTAACCTCACTGTATTATTCTGTATTTTCTGCTGGCTTTTCTCAGTGATTATATATGTATATTTGTATTTTGAAACCTTTTACCCAAAACCAAATTAAGGGTCTGCTTAACTAGTTACATTTTCTTTGTAAACAACAAAACACATATATAATATCTCTTAGTGATTACAAAGTATTATTTAATTCATTATATTTGGAGGTAAACATGTTTATTTGTATCTGATTGCAGGACGTTAGATTTTCCCTTGGAAATTCCTGATCTTGTTGACAACTTTGAAGTTTATTGAAAGGACAATTGCCTGCATCCTGGCTCTATTATTTTCTCTGGGATTTTTTTAATTGATGTTGTTTACTTCAGAATTATTTATTCTTAATTTGATATCCGAAGTCGAATGAATTTTACTTTTATGATCATGGGTTTTGATTTGTTTGGGTGGATTTATTTATTTAAATTATACACGGGAAATATAACATGTTCAATCATACTTCGCCACATTCGCCACATTAGCACATGGGCACATTCGTGAGTATAATCACATCAGTACATTCAGTATTAGAATTTGTTTGGAACACCACCAGAATTCATTTAGAACTCTTTACATTTCGACTTGTGTTACAACATTTAGGCCTATTTGGAATTAAATTACAATACTGTAAATTCTTTCTTAAATTTTCACTTCTGTATTCGAGGGAAATATATTATTTTGAATTTTACAAAAAACTTGTTAGTTTTTCACTCTATTATGTTACTTAGTTTACGACCAAAGTGTCGTAATAAAACATACACCATAATGGGGCTTATATGGAAAACATATGAAGACATTATTTTAGCTATTGTTGTTGTGTGTAGATCAAATATTTATTTTGTATCTAATAAGTTAATTTGTGTGCTTGTCCTGGTCAATCCTGTGTTGTAATGTCAGTAATGCATGTCGGCTCATGTATTATACCGCAATTGTTATTAACCTATTTACAAGCTATTTAACGAAGGCGTGCTGATTAAGGCTACCACTACAACCCAGTCCTTCTGTCACCTAAGCCATTTTGTACTGCTCACTCCTCGTGTCCACTAAGTTATTATTTAACCTGCCCACTCCCTCGGTCTTCTAAACCCATTTAAATTATCAGACAATGAGGAATATGAAAAGAAATAAATGTCAAAGATAAATTTTTACTTAACTTGGAAATTTTACTTATTAACGTTGAAAAACAGCAAAATGAAGCCTAACATAAAATACATCTATATTTATTGCTATTATTTGTTGATACAAATAATATTTTAACATAGTATGGCATTAAAGTGTAAGCTGATACCACATTCTAATGAATCATTCCACTTAATAATTGTCAACTGACCCTGATAAATATATAAATTTGAGTTAACTTTGCATAACTGATCTTAATAAGTTCATGTTTACTTGACCCAAACGATAAAATATTCATCCATGTTCAATTATTTCTGGGATCCGTATCATAATTCTTATTTATTTGTGGACGTGTAATCTAATTATATCTGAAGTTGATATGTCTTGCAAAGAATAGGTCTGTGCACTTAAAATATCCCATAATAGTATTTCCGTATTGTATTAGCTTAGTTATTGTTCTTTGCTACTGAATCTCAATTTATGTTGTTGTGTTCCAGGTGTTGGGGAATTTATCAAAACTTCCCCTTTCTTCATTGCACTAAGGTTTATTGTAGTTGGTGTTCCTCATTAGATATTTAATTGTAAACGGCTGTAATACTATGACAAACATATTTCTGAATACCTTGTATACCTAGAGGCTGAATAGTCACTTAATACCTATTCATATCTTTACATTTCGAAGTCACTACGTAGAATTTAAAATATGTCCTGTGCTTGCACACATAATACAATTTTAAAACCCCCATACCTAGCACGTTTACTTACAGCTTAGCGCTCGATCATCAGAAAAAATAAATAGATTATATCTCTTTTCTGGTCTGGCCTAGTATTTGGAACAAGGTGGAATAGCTGGATTATCATGGATGCTTCGCAGAAGTCATGTAATGATACCACGGCCTAGTTAGGACATACCCAATGTGCTCTACAAATGTCACCAGTTAGCTCATACTACCCAACGGGAAAATAGCACCTGAAAGACATTGCTTAGGTCTTTGTTCTGGAGGTAAACGTCACTGTTTAGTGAAACAGCCTACATGCAGCTTTATTATCCTAATTACGGGGACACCTTTGTGGTTTTGCACCTTTTGATATACGTATGGTTCTAGTCTACAACATGGCACTAGCCCCATAGTTATATAACATGGTACTTGATCCATCGTTATAGAACCTCGTACTAGTCCCATTTTTTTGCAACATGGTACTAGTCCCATAGCTATACAACATGGTACTAGACCCATTTCTATGCAACATGGTACTAGTCCCATCGCAATACAATATGATACTAGACCCATCATTATAACACATGGTACTAGTCCCATTGTTATAACACATGGTACTTACTAGTCCCATTGCAATACAACATGGTATTAATCCCATCACTATAGGACCTCGTACTAGTCCCATCGCTATCGGTAGTTTGAGTGTGCTAGTATCAAGTAACACAACTAAGTACCTGACTCAACAAATCCATAACACAGCACTTGACATTTCGTTAGTGTCTACACCATTCACATATAAAACATATCTACTGCTTGTCTTAAATGGCATTAACAGATCAACTTTACCTTTTTGTGGTTTAAATTTATTTTAAAATTTAATATATTTTATTTAATACATACATGTCTGAAAGCTTTTCATAATTATTTATTTAATGATCTTTAAAAAAGTAAAACGAATATTTTCATTTTCAAACTGATTTTCAAATAGAATTGATTTTGTTTCTAAATTGGCTTTCACTGCATTGGTAGATTTAGTTTTATTTTTAAAAAACATCTTGTTCAAAAACTTCCCCTTGCTGAATGCAAAAACTAATAATTTCTGACAGCTGTGAATCAATTTTGGTGAATAAAGTTGAAATATGTGTTAAGAGTCATGTCTGGTTCATAACTATGCGTCATAAGCCACGTGATTAGCAGTATAAATTTACTACAAGTACTGCTTTTATCACTTTACGAGCAAAATTGTCTTTTAGAAGAGAGGATAGCAGAAAATGTAGGAACTCTATCAAATCGCAGAAGGCTAGCGTTGCAATCATATTTTAATGCATAATCAAGGCGGCAAAATGTTATTCATGACTTGTAACAAACCTGTTGCAGAAAAGCACTTCTACTTTGCAAAAGCAATACAATTTCAGAAATGCTTTATTTGATTAATTGACCTTAACTTAGCTGAAATAATTTCTTTAAGTATTTGATCAGTGTATCGTGCAAAATCATTTGTAAAAATAATGAAACAAATGATTACTGTAATTAAGGATCGAACCCTGATCGGTGTAATGTTGCATCGAACAAGTCAATGCAGTTTTCTTTCCTTGTACAAAGGCTCACATAAAACTATCATAATTGAAATGACATGCTAACTGCCATGTTTATTATAAAAGATAGTTTTCACTACCTACCTCCACCCACGCCCACATACATATTGTATTCTTCGTATAACATTATGATATAGAAATATTGAAGACATCATTTTTCCAAAATAGAGATATCAGCATTTTCTTTAAGTTTTAGTACGGTCTCATCTTCAAATGTCACTGCAGGTTTTATTTCATTCTACATTTTGGGTGATGCCATGGCATTTATTGTTAGTAAGAATCGTCAAGAAATGGATGCCATCGTGAATCACTTGTCACCCGATATTGACCATATTTTTTCTACAAGTTATTACCACTGCTTAGAGTAAATAGACTATATACATAATATATATATATA
>JAEAOA010001832.1:3895063-3913267 GCA_016746295.1 Potamilus streckersoni
ATGTTATGGTTTTCATTATGTAAACATCAGGATCATTCTAGAATGCTATTCTCTATTATGTAATTATTTTTCTAATTAAATGTAATTGTGACCTTAGGTAGAGAACTAAATAATTTTGCAATTGAAGATTTGGTCATTTGTGCTTCAGCATCTAGCACTTTCGAGTTGTATTATGTTGTGTCCAGGTGAATCTTTTCCTTCAAATTATTGAATTCAATTGATTATTTTCTCTGGAATTACAAAAGTTCTATGATAAAATTCTTTGACAGAGACATTCACTGAAAGTTATATTAAATTCAAATCCCAAATTATATTAATGTGAGTCAACAAAAGACTGTTGACACATCAACGCTATACAAGCTATAACAATCACGTCATCGCCGTAATTTTTGGATTTGTTCGGAACTTGTACTGAATTTTGTTCAGGATTTTAAATTAGTAGGATTATTTTGAGATTTAATTCTCAAAACCATATGTTCGTTTTTATATTTTCACTTTGCATTCTAGGGAATAACTTATTTGGTAAGTTTATAACGCTTGTTACTTTCACTGCTAACTGTTACTTATTTTAAGAGAATAGACTCGTAATACTTAATAGCTGCGATATATATATATATATATATATATATATATATATATATATATATATATATATATATATATATATATATATATATATATATATATATATATGGGGAATTGTGTTGGGAAGATATTTCTCGGTGAAATTGCTCAGTTACTAAGCAAAGAAGTCATTTTATACCGTATTAATGGGACTTTATGATAAGTTGGAATATTTTCGTGAAAACGTACCTGCCAAATTCATAACATATGAAGTTCTGTGATATTGTTGTCAATAAAGCTTAGTAACAAGAATTTTGGCATAAATCTGTGTGGTATATGTATTTGTCCTCTTACGTGTTACTGTACGTGGCATGAAATACCGATGCATGTCTATGAAATGAGTATTGATAAATCATAACATTTGGAAGTTTAAAATAAAAGACAAACATACAAGTAGAAAAGTAGAGCCTCGTGGTCCTCAGGTTGATATGGGGAAATTATTTACGGTATTAGCAGTTATTGGTGTCTTAGATACATGGAAATATAGGTGAAACAAAGACCGAAAGTCAAACTCAGCGTGTTTAACGTTTTTTTTTTTTTTTTTTGCTCAGTCCTGATATACAATAATGAAGCTGATTATAGACCACTTAAACTGATTAATTAATCAATAACCAAATGGTAAGCAATCTCCTAAGATGGACTGATTTGTCAGAAGGGCCTAATTGAAGGTTTCAGCCGTACTACAGAATAAACGACCATTCCTCCTAAATATCAGTTCTCATCGCAACTCAGATTTGTGTTTGTAGGACACGTACTCCCAAACACACAACCCTAAAAATTCGTTTGGTGGAAACAGTCTAAAACAAGTTTAACAGCTATGCAAATCTAATCAGGTGAATCACATTTGTCTCTTGGGAAAATATGTGCAATCGTGTTAAAATGATTTTCATCCAACAAGTCTAAACAAAACAAAATAAGAAAACATTTCACACAAGAAAAGCAAAAAGATAAGACTTGTATCTTGAAGTCTGCCAAATAAAACTTTTATTAAAGTAATTTAGAAGGTATACAACTGAATTTCCTTGGAAATTCTTGATACTCGAAGTGAATCTGGTTGTAGAATAGATACATCACACATAAACTTGAGAAGTTTATGAGCAAGGAAAGTTACTGCAAGAGTATCGAAGAGGGATTATTGTAACAGTCTCATATTTATTACAAATCTTGAATCTATAGATTCGGATTTATCCCACTCATTTGAAAAAGCAGCAGAGAGGGTGAATCCTACAACAATATATTTGCGACAAAATCGATTAAAGCCTCAGAATGCCAATGGAGCCTTCCTACGAAATCTCATATTTTAACCAAAAAAAAATTAAAGGTCCCATTTTACAAATGGAGCCTTAGCGATTTTGTCGTGAATACATTGTCATAACCACACTCAAATTGCTGCCATCTACGTCTACAAATTTTTGCGACAGAATCGATTAAAGCCTCAGAATGCCAAATGGAACCTTCCTACGAAATCTCATATTTCAACCAAAAAAAAAATAAAGACCCCATCTTAGCGATTTTGTCGCAAATACATTGTCATAACCACACTCAAATTGCTGCCATCTACGGTCGCAAATATGTTGTCATTTCACCCTCTCTGCTGCTGATTAATACAAATTATTTGTTAGTTTTTCACAAACAGACTAATCGATAATACTTCACCACGTAGATCAATTAAATTATTTGACTGATCGGTGAGTGTAAAATTAATTCTGGTTAGTGAATCATTTTGACATTGCATATAGACTGGATTAGTCGGATTTTCAACAATTAAAAATCCGGGGGGTGCTGTTGGTGCAAATGAATAAAGAATGTAACCCTGTCGGGCTTGATTTGATTGTTCCATATTAATTTGATAACTTCCTTCGATTACATCACACGTTAAATTAAGTGCGATCACCGATGAAATATTTACATTGTTCGGTGCGATATGTCTACCGTCGCCGTCGGGAGAATTATTATAAGTGAGGATAATAGGCTTCGGCTGGCTATCTTTCCATGATTGATAGATTTTATTAAATCCTTCGTCGATGGCAGTTCTGAGTTTTTTCTTTAACTCGGGAACATTATATCCTGGTAATTTATAATTTGGATTTTCATTTATATTTTTTTTATAATCTTGAGCTGAGCTAGTTTTTGAAATCGGGCTATTTTCATCAGTGAAGAGATTAGTAATCCTCGAATTAAATATTTCCATGTCATCGATGATTTTATTACCCGCGGCGACTACACTAGTAAACTCAGCTTGTGTAAGAAAGCCAGATCTTAACGACGGTAATAACGACAAAAAATCATTATTCATTCTATCAAGGATGTGATCTTTAATATCTACAAATGTTGGACTTGTTTCATGTATTTCCAGAATTTCACCTTCCTGTGGGATATAATCATTAAAAAATGGAATTCTCCACACATCTTCACCATATTGATTCTTACGTCGATATCTTTTTGTAAAGTTTATATCCTCGAATTTTTTATATCCTTTTGATGGATTTTCAGGTCCTATTTCATCAGTGACGTAATCAGATTTTACAGGCTCGGGCGTGGAATTATCAGCACTTCTAGGTGGATCTTCGGGCCATCCTAATACTGTTCTTATTGAACTGTTATAAATATCTACAACGTACCCAGGAGAGCCTATTTCAATTGTAGATGATAGTGTTGGTTCATGAACTGTTATCGCAATTTTTGATTCTTTTTTAGTAATGGATTTTATTCTACGTTGTAATTCATTATTAATTTGCTCAATTTGATAGGATCCAGTTGGTATTGAAACAACGTTCCAATCTGGAGTGTCATCTTTTTTATTCCTATATGCAAATACCAGAGAATTATTAGGTCTCTGACCGCCAAATGGAACCGATCTGATATTAGGCCAACTATGATACACTCGTAATTTTGCCAACGCGATTTCCTTTACTGAAACAGGCGAGGGAAAATTCACACTGAATTTAGGGTTTGTTGACGATATTGATATCATGCTTGTTTTCCGCGGAGTGGTATTTTCTGCTATCCGCTGAAGTAGTTGAATCTCTTGCGACATTATTATTATTATTTACAATGTCTAATTTTGCAATAGATGAAAAAACGCTAGCGTTTTTAATCGTAGTATCATAAATACGTATCATCGCGGAGAATTCGTCTTCGGTAATTATCGTATCATCAATCGATGATGACATCAACGAGGATAATTGTGAGTAACCGTTAGATACTGCTTGATGTTTTACTATATAGTCGTTAAGTTTTTCTTGAGAACACGATGATATTTTTTTAGTAATAGCATTTGCAAGTCCAGCAAATGTTGTCACCGCGGAAATAGCAATTGGGACAGCAATCGGAGCTACCATTGTTACTGAAGATAGTATAATACCAGCACCGGCCATTATACCAGATACCGAGTATACTGTAACATCAATTGCGGTAATTCTCCTGCGATACTTTTTAATTTTTATTTCATATTCATCAATGAGTGTTTTGAGTTTTGTTAAGAAGTCTTTGACGGTATCATAGCGATATTGCGATGATGGAATCATATTATTTTAAAACCTCAAGTGGTTTTTAATTGTTAAAAATTCTAATTTAGATCAGCTACAAACTCCATGTACCATACAAATGATGTCTTATTTAAATTAGGATCAGTGCTTGTTATTGTAAACCGTTTGTATTCACCCACGTCAATAGTCGTTGAAATCACGTTGTTGTATCCATATGAAGTCGATGATGATATATTAAACTGATTCAGTGACACTATTGTTAATCGATAAATACCCTTGTTTGACACAGTGAGGGTTACTGTATTCTTTTTAGGTTCCCAATCTAATGATCCAGAGAGAACTGTGTATATCATATTTATGATATTTCTCTCATGAGGAATCTTTATTCTTTCAAGTAGCGGAAGATTGTCTGTTTTAAATTTTGTAATATCCTCGATAGATTTTTTAATACTATTAATGCTATCTCTAATAATACTAAATCCAGCATCATTAATATTTTTAATACTGGATTTAATTTCATCAAAATTGGATTTAATTTCAGCGAGAGATGGAGAGGTTACCGCTGGTGTTCCAAAGAATTTATTGATAATATTTCTACGAAGGGAAGTATATGTTGTTATATGTTTTTCAAGTTCTTCATTTAAATTTTTTAATGCATCTGTGATTGTAGAAACGAGTACACCCGGTTTGAGTTTTCCATCATTTGAATATAACGCTATTGTATCTTCAACAACGTCACGTCTTCGTATTAAGACATCATCCAATGAAACATTACTAGATTTCAATTTGCCCTGGCGATCTTGAAATACAACTATTTCCCCAGGATCTACACTTGACAAATTTAATGTCTCGGCGATTTCATCTTCGATTATTTTTTTTACACTTTCGACAGCGAATTTGCTATCGGTTTCTGTTTTTTTTGATTCTGATAAAGGTCGTCCCCAAATATCAATCATTATACGAAAATGCTACGTTTTTCTAAATCATAACGCTATCGTTTTTGCCATTGCCTGCTAGTATATTCATTAACAACAACTTGTGGTGGTTTCCTTGGAAATTTAGATATCTCTGCAAGGAAGTTTAATACCTCACGACCGCATATCGGTGGATCATTTAACTGTTGTGTTGGTAGCGTGGAATAAAAAATTGGAGATGACTTTGTTATTGTGGATACATATCGCATGAATTCTTTTGGTGGAGCTAATCCATATGAATCAAAATAGACAATTCCACGTGGATCAATTGCATATGCGACCCAATGAGTTCCTTTTCCGCTGCTGTTATCGAGATTGATAATACCCGTTTCATTTTTCATTGGTTTTGACGGTAATTGATCTCTCATGAAAACTCCTCTAAAGTTTTTTATTGATAATGATTTTACAGCATCAATTAAATCAAAATTGGACATTGGTGAAAATCCTAGGGATTTTTCCACTAATAAGCCGTTCCTGGTATTCTTAGGCCCGTGCCCTTGTACCAATTGTGTGGAGTTCCTGGTAGTCTTAGACCCTTTCCTTTTTTTTATAGCCTTTCCCAGTAGCTTTTTTCAGGGCCATTCCTGCAGCAGTACCAACGGCTCCTAACGCTGCCGCCTTCGCAACCGCTGGGGCAGCCGCTGCAATCAATGCTGGAATAGCAGCTAACAGCGGGAATATTCCACCCGATTTTATCATACTGGCGATAGCTGCTTTCGAAAAATCAATTTGAACTCCTCGTTTGTTCTTTAGCGCATCATTGAAATGTTTTATTTGACGATCTGTCAATGATAATTTATGTGCACCACCGGACATTTGAGTGGGTTTCAACGTTATTGTAGTTCCACATTCTTTAGCCGACTTTGATTTCAATTTCTTGACCTGACCATCAGTCAACTGGACATTAACAATACTATATGTCATTCTATTCTAAAATGTAATTTACACTTTCAATTGATCTTATTGTGAAAATCCTAACTACATGTTTGGAAAATCAAAGATTTTCCACTGGTGCATCAATAAGTCTCATTCGTCCGCCAACTCCTTCTAACAACATTGATTTATCACTGAGAATGACAGCAACTGCTCTATAATCAGCTATACCAGCAGGGCGTTGTACCCGAGCTTGGAAGTATATATCAACAACAGATTGTCTCATCATGTCAAGATGTTCCAATGAAAAGTAATAAATCGGATAGTGTTTTTCAAAATCAATTTGCGATATTTGCAAACCAGTATCAACATTTTGATCACGACCCATATACGACAATATTCTATGATATACACGAGCTATGTAGTTGTTATCATAATCAAGCTGTACAATCTCTGCTGGCTCTTGTTGTCCGTTTATTCTCAATGAAACTTCACTTACTCCTAATTTATCAAATATCATATGACTAGATACTTGACGACCTACTCGATTTGCATCCTGTAACGCTATAAAGATATGACGTGGAGCTGAAACACCTTGTTTTGATGCTAAGTGCCATGTAAATGTGCCATTTACATTATCCTGCTTCGTATCAGTCGTTGTTGTTAGCCAACTTAGCAATGATTTTCCACCTGTGTCCATAAACGATAGTAATTGTTGCTCTATTGTAACTGCTGGTGTCAAGACGGGTATCCATAAAGTCAATTTATTTAAAATGACTTTACCATCATCAACACCATTAGCACGCCAAATTGCATCATTGTCATTTTCTTTTCGCACTAACACAACCGTATGCTTTGCTCCATAGATGACTTTTCTGACATTTCTACAGAATCCGAATATGTGATGTAACGGAATAGCACATGAAAACCGTCGATGTTGTCCTTTTAATGTTCCATTTCGTGTTGCAAATCCTAGATTGAAATTACCATTGACCCTTTTTAAAATGTCGAATTCAGCGGCTGGCTGGCCTTCACGGTCTAGATTAGCTGCGAGTTCTTGATCAGCCAATGCAGTAGCTTGCGCAGTTCGTACTTTAATAAACTGAATATGGTCAGCATGTTCAGAAGTATCCTTAGCAAACATCATAGACGGACCAGCCGACCTTGTATAATCATCAGAATATCTCGCAAGTCCGATTATTGTTGTTGCAATATCAACATTTTGTTCTATTGATTCAATTTCTTTTCCATCAATGATATATCTTGCACTGTTAAATAGCGCCATAATGCCATTATTTACGAAACCAACTCGGATATTTTGGTCATTCCCATATGGCGTATCAGCTGCAACATTTGTTACAAGTTCTCCTTCTACTTCAATAAACGCCTCACACGGCAAAAAGTATCTACTTGTATCTTGAACTTGAAGTTCAACTCTCCCTCGTTGATTAGGCTCTCTTGCAGGATAGGCATAATACTGATAGTTAATTTTAGAATCATCTTTATTCACCGGTGCCGCCATATCAAACGCTGGATCAGCAATTTTTTTAAATGCCATTTATACTAAAACGTATCGTTTTTCTAAATCATTTTCTTTTTCGATTTCCTCCAAGACCACTTCCCGCTATCATACTTGCAATATTACTACTATCTGGTGAAGTCATTGCTAATGATGCTAGTTTTTGTTCCACTGCGTTATTTATCACTTTACTGACATTTGCAGGCATCATTGTTGTTGAAGGTAGCGGTGGTGGTGGTTTTCGTCCGAATCTAGATTTCACCAATGACGTTATTCTATTCTTTGCGGTAGAAAAGGCCGTTCCTGCAAGATCTCCAACAGCGTTAATTCCCTTATTACGAATAACATCAATGGCTTTCATCGCTAATTGTTTAGCAATTGGTGCTACTTTTGGGGCTATTCTTGTGAATAAACCAGCCATGATATTTCCAAGGCCGTCACCGTAGTATGCCTTATAAACGGGCAATCTTGAGTTCACTACATACACGTTTGTTGGTTTATTGTGATTATAGTGTACTATCATCTTATTTGAAATGACTTTGCAATTTCTAAATACAATTTCAATCACTAAATTCCCCCGGAATTCCGTCTATTAACTCATCCAAGAGTTCTCGATACGTATGAATATCAATTATCCCACCTTGGAATAATCGTCTGCAAATATCAAATGCTTCATTAGTTATTTCGACTGAGTTATTTCCAGCTCGCTTACCTCCCATAAGAACCTCAAGTCGTGATATATCATTAATGATATTACTAGGACACATATGAGAATCATGATGAGAACTTCCATAACCCTTTCCTGAAGTACTTGCTGATTCGGAAACGTTTTGAATTTCTGGAGCTGGTTCGGAAACGTTTTGAATTTCTGGAGATTGTCGACCTTGACCTCGACCTCGACCTCGACCTCGACCTTGTTGTTGTTGTTGTTGTTCTAAACCATACGAATCAACTCCTATTTTAAAAGCTCTGTATTCCAATGTATTCTTTTTTAAATTTCCGGTGATTTCTTTATTAATTTTAAATAACCAATCCACCCATTGATCTCGTTTTATTGTGTTTTTTTTATACTCATCTTTTAAAAATTCCCCTCTCTTATAATAACTTTTTATAGCAAAGTCACCAAATGACGCATAGTCTTCCTTTTTCAGCAATTGAAATTGTTTGATTACTTCTATAGCTTTATCAGTGAATTTCTCGCTAAAAGGAACACTTTTTTTAGTGGAAACACTAGCATCTTCAACGGGGTTATCATCAATATCAATATTACCCATTTGTTGTATTTCTCGCTGAGTTTGTAACTCACCTGAAAGCTGTTTTATCCCCTCGTGAGTTTTTTCAGTTTCTGTAGCAATCTTTCCTAATACATCAATAATAGGTACTGCTCCCTCTTTAGGGATGTCGCCGTATATAGCACGTTCTGTTGCAAGTTTCATATCTTTAGTGGCTTTAGTTACAGGGGCAAAAAGTTGTTCGCTTCCAATAGAAAAGTCAGTCTGCGCTTGCTGTCTAAGTTGTAGTTTATCTCGCACGTTATCTCGAATTGGTATAAACTTTTTCAGTAATGCTAACCTCTCACGGGCTAGTCTGGTAGTTAATGCTTCTGATGTCATTATTGGAAATGCTAACGATTTTTCAATTGTCGGTTTCAATACTTGCATCAATCAAACGTCTTATAGATTTAACTTTCAAAGCAATCTCTGACCGAACTTGGTACTGTTCCCCGAGTTTCTTTCTAATGGCTTCAACTATACTAAATAGCCGAATGAATAAATTAATATCATTGTTATACAAAGAAGCATTAACCGCTTTTTGGATTCTTTTTATCAGTGAATACATTTTAGGTAGAACATATCTTCCATGTTTTAATTGTATATCAATTTGTTCAAATTCATTCAAAAGTCTGTCTTCATTCAAAAATTCAGAAAGTACGATTCCTTGATTTCTTAAATTTGATATTTCTGTGATGATAGATGTAATATCTTGAAATTCCATTTATTATTATTACTAATGTATTTGTATCTTTAAAATATTTTTATATACAAAAAAACAAAACATATACAATGCCCGTCTCTTCCTCATTCGAGTTTCGAGGCAAGAAAGGGCACATACATTAAAGACTTATACAATACCCTAACCCCCCAATCGAGTTCAAGGGCGGGTTATATGGGTATTAGACGTGAAATCCAAGTGATTTCTTTACAAACATTGAACAATACATTACATATATACAATGCGATTATATAGGATATATACAATGAATGAATATTTACAATGCGATTCAATGAATGAATATTTACAATGAATGAGTATTTACAATGCGATTATAGGTTATATATACAATGCGATTATATAGGATGGTTATATGATAGGATGGTTATATGATAGGATGGTTATTATGATAGGATGGTATGATAGGGACAGTACAGGACGATACAAACATGAAACGACGGGGCGGACCTACACCCAATCTGCCAATCAAAAGCAACCCAAGAAATTAACCCTGGTTGCAGTTGAAAAAATTCAACCACACCATGTCAATGGCGTGGGAGGTTTGATTGGCAAAGTGGGCTTCGTTTTAAAGCCCCAAACTTATTACGGCTCATATTATATATAAGGTGAACTAATACTGCAGTGTCAATGTGTAGGTGTGTATTTATTTTCCTAGCATTTCATAATGAATACTGTGTAGTAATTTCAATGGAAGCTAAGTATTTAAATAAAACATTAAAACAAGAAATACAACTGTTAAATAATAGCAATTTTTTTATTAATTTCTATAATATTACGATTAAATAATCGTAATAATAATGGATTTACATGACAAGATAACTCCGTAATGGGGATCCCTGTCAATTCAGGACCTGCTATTTCTTGAATCGAGAATGATATTTTTCTGAATTTTATTACACATAGCCACACTAAAACTAAACTACATGTAGCGCATTTTACTATTTTGACCTCACATACAATCTATTTTAATTTGTAATTTTAAAGTAATTTCATTTTCATACAAACGCTGTTAACGCCGTCTTTGTAATTGGGATTTTTAAAAAATCTATTAATAGAACCCTGGCCCAGTGTCTTGTCTTACACGCGCGCGTTCCGGTACAATAACTATATTTACTATGTGGCTGTTCCGGCTGTTCCAGTTATTGTCATTTACTCTTTTAATGCATATATACGTGAATATTGCGAATAAATATTGAAAAAAAAATATGTACACAATGATATTAACGCGCGAAACGTTTTTAGTGTTTTGCCCTATGGTAATTGATCTGAATGGTAAAATCATGCAAAAATGACTAAAATAGCATAACTCACTATTAAGAGTTATCTTGTAAATAGGAAAACTTTATTCTATGTCCATTTTTCTTTGAGATAGCTGTTTGACAAATCCCTTCAGCAACTTTTCGTACTGAAGGCATACATATTTCAAAATATTTTCCTGCAGCATTCATTGAATGAAAAACTCTTTCTTCATTCGTCGCTGTATCAAATGACTGTACTGGTCTCTTTCCAACTGACTTATAAGTCCCTGTCTTTCCTTTTTTTATATTCTCTCTTTGAGAAATACACTGTAAATTGGAAATCGCGTTATTTTGAATATTAGAATCAATGTGATCAATAACACAGCCATCTTTAATCGGTCCCATATAACACTCAAAGACTGCCCTATGACAGAGATATCCCTTTCCTCCAGCAGTAAATTGCAAGTATCCCTGATTATTAACAAAACCAATTGGTTTCTTTAGTCTACAGTGTCTAACAACACCATTACGAGATATTTCATAATTAACGAGTATTGGATGTGGTCTGAATTCTTGCTCCATTTATATAATAATACTATTTGTCTAATTCATCATTTGCTTTAATTATAAATCTATTAATGTAGTCTTGAGGGGTTTTTATGATTTTGTCTTTGACAGAGTCATGGTTAGGGTCAATGATGGCGTTTTTTATTCGTTTATCATAATAACGTTTCAATTCTCTAAACCGCTTACCCCCACAATTGATACATAATTGTGATTTTCCTCTCACACCCACCCCACAATTTATGCATGGGGACGGGCCTGTCGAATTATTTCTGACACTCTGTAAGTGATATCCACAGAATTCACCTCTACACGATTTATTGCATGGGGTTACTGATCCGATCATAAGCCATTTGCAGTGATTCATTATATATAAACAAACTTTTCTATTTAAATACTTGTCTTATTTATATGAATGAAGAATTCAAGAGATTATCGGCAATCAAGCCTCGGAAAAATATTAAATTCAATCTTGATAGAACTCTCGAAGACGTACCAAAAGAGAGAATAACTAATAGAATTCTGATTAGAAAAATACGAGATTGTGTTCATGAGTTTAAACAGGATGGTGCATCACACACCTGGTCAACATTTAGAATTGATGGTGTTGTTGATGCTAGAATGAATGATGAAACAGCAGCTATGATACTATCACAACTTGGCAATAAACGGTATTTTATCAGAGTGAAATTCATTATCAAATTAAAATCGGGCGAATATATTATAAGAGACAAATTTGTTCCAATTCTCAAAGATGGGACATCAGTCATTGTTAGCCGTTATTCCAGACCAGGGCTGTTAACTGGAATTGATAAACCATACTATGAAAAAGCGTATCCAGAAACAGCAGTCGTTTATGGGATGTATCCGTTAAATAACCCTGACATTGGAAAACTAGCACCAATGAAACAGTCAACGTCAGCGGAAAAGCCACTCAACTGTGTGGCACAAAGAGTCTTAGAACATTTTACAAATGCACTCCGTGGGAATAAATTAACCGATCTAAGACATAAAAAAATAGATGAATGGGAGCTAACAGTGAAAGAGAACGGAGCAACTATTTCCGATATAGCTAGATTGGAAAAGTCGTTGAGATTTCCGATAACCGTTTTAACGATAACTGGCGAAGTATTATACGAATCGAAATACAATAAAAACGGAGCTCCAATCAAAATTATTGATCATAACAAGCACGCATGGACATCCGCGGTTACAATATTCCCGCGAGACAGAACAGTGAAGTATATCCCAGAAGAATTCATCAAGGATGGTATTCTCACTGAAGAAAGATTATTCGATGCTATTGCTAGTTTGTGTAAAAACGACCCTGTATCAGTATGGCTACTTCATAGTTTTGAAGATGAAGAATGTCAATTCAATCAATTTGTGAAACCTAACGGTGAATTATATCGTAGTGAAAGTCTACATAATAGGATGAAAAATCTAGCAATAAGTCTCAGTGAAAACGCTAGCGTTTTTAATGAAAAATCTGAAGATTACGAACAGTTACTTACAAATTGTTTTACAATTCCATCAGTTGCAGCTCATTTTGCAAGAAAGAAAAATAATTGGAAACCAACACGAAAAGAGTTTTTACAGGATGTTCAATCCAGCTGTTTGGAATATTATCATGGCGGTCTATGGAACGTTAAGTACAATCGTGAGAATATGATATCAGTTGATATCGTTGCCTGTTATCCAGGAAGTTTTCTAGGATATGGATTCGCTGGTGAGTATTTTAAACGGTTTGGACATCCCACACATGAAATGACTCGCGTTGCTATTAATGGACCACTGCCTGATTTTGATTTGACCGGTTTTGCTTGCGTAGTATCATTTGAATTCGCTGAAGGACTTCATCCGTGTTGTTATGTTTGGATTGGTAGACACATGGCTGAAAGGATGTGGTTACCAATAGTGTTATTGCGATATATGATTGATTGTAAAATGTTAGTTTCGTTGATTGTCAGCGAAGCGATTATCTCATATCGAAAACAAACCAATGTCTGGTTACCAGAACCAGAATGTCTTGATAGTATAATCGATAAGTCTAGAAAACATATTGATGCTGACGAGGAGTACATCGTTGAATGGTCAAAAAAGATATTTAATCAACGAAATAATGAAGCAAAGGATCTCGGCCGAAGAATAATCGGTAAATTTACACAGGGTGGAAAAAAATTTAACTTTAAAAAACAATCCTCACGATTGATTATAGATGATGCCGAATACGACTTCGTTATTAAAGATGCAGTAGAGAAAAATAGATACGCAAATTGTAAAACAGCCTTCTTGTCCAATAAAACAAAGTTAGGTAGAATTGTTACTTACAGTGATGGAGAAAGCTCTGCATATCTACATTTGAGAGCTTCTATGCTGGGTTATGCATCTATCAATTTATTTGCAATGATAAATAGATTTCCTAGTATAGCAGTCAGAGTTGCAATTGATTCAATGTATGTCGATAAAAAATATATCAAAGAGATAACTAAATTTACTAATAGCGAAGAGACTTGGGGAACATGGCGAATTAAACAAGAAATACAACGCGATTATTCTGAATCAGCAGACGTTGAGATTAAAAGCAGTTACCTGAAGAACGATAATTCTATCAGTGAAAAATCTATGTCTAAAGCACCACCGATATCAGATCCAATTTGTAGATATAAAACAGTTTATTTAAACGGTTGTGGTGGATCTGGAAAGACAACACGTGCGATAGAATTATATCGAGAGAGAACGTCCATGATTGTACTCACACCAACCCATAGACTAGCGAGAGAGATCAAACAACGAAATGTTGAAGCTTGCACGTATCATAGTTTTTTTCGATACAAGGGCGATGCTTGGACTCCTGAGCGAATGGGTGAGAAATTTATTCCAGCGGTTATTATTTGGGATGAAGCATGTACTGTTTCAGAAGATGTATTAAAAATGTTTCTTGATTGGTTATTGCAAAATAATACAAAAATTATATTGTGCGGCGATCATGGTCAACCACCACCATTTGTTGGTAGAAGTCCACATAATTGGTTAAAAGGATTTGTTGATTATTACGAAGAAATTGATACTGACTATAGAGCACTCGATGAGCAGTTACGTGAGTTTAAAAAACTAATTAGATTACAACCCGATAGAATTCAATGTGAAGTAGCGCGTGAAATAATTTCTGAAACACCTTTGAATGATTTTTGGGAAACATGGAAACCAAATGATTTTGTAGTAGCAAGTAGAAAGATAGTCAGAGACGCACTTCAGAAAAAGTTGTTTGAGCTACACAAGAAAAAATTCCCAACGTTTCCAGTACCATTGTGTTATAGACCATTGGATACACGAAAGCAGAATATTGAAGTTGAAATTCCAGGCCAGACGGAGAAACAGATTCTAGTGTTAAATGATATTGTGCTAGTTGATATCAATACTGTAGAAGATGCATTATACGCTGATAAATCACCATGGACGCTTGGTTATGTAACAACAATACACTCGTCACAAGGATTGACCATCACGGATACAATTGTTTGGATAGTTGATAATCGCATTGAATGGTCAAATTTAGTCTATCTCGCAGTGTCCAGAGTACGACGAATAAATCAACTACGAAGGATTGTTTTCGATGATGATTTTAATGCAAACGATGATAACACTGATATTAGCATCATTAATAAAAAACTCTCTGGCTACAAACAGCAGGACAAAAAAAAACAACGAGAATTTGATATTGATGCTGAAGTAATAATCGCATTAAAAGAACAACAGAATAATCACTGCGCCAGTTGCAATTGTATAATGCACTGGCAGTATTCGGATAAAGACCCTCGACAATTCACCGTAGACAGAAAAAATAACAGTCTTGGTCATGTCAGAAACAATGTGATGTTGACCTGTCTTGAGTGTAATAGACGTAACGGAGCTAGTTAAGACCATGTGGCGGTAATTGAGTATCGTCCGGAATGACTTGTAGTTGTTCGCGTGTAAAACCACGCTGAGGTGCAGTTGAATCCAATCTGTAGATTGGAGGTCTACCAGTTGATCGCGTTATAGTTGAAATTTTATGCGTAGTAACACTCCATATAGGATCAGTAGCTCTTCTTTTACCGCCTTCAAGCTCTCCTGGTTCGTATAAATATCTCACAGTAACATCACCGAGAAGTGGCTGAGTGCTAACCCGCTGCGGTTGTTCGGGAATATATTCTTTTTTTATTGCAATATTTGGTTTCATATTAATAGTTCGAGTAATCTCATTATTTAACGCTGCAACTACACTCGGTAACCTTTGGACCCATTCACGAGATCGTTTTTCTTGGATGAATTCTTTTGCATATTGATATCCAAATAACCGTTCTGCAAGAGTTCGATTAAATCGTTCTACAATTGCCTGATCACGATGTAACGCAGTATGCCCCCGTCGTATTGTAACACTATGAGTTTTCATTGTTGATAGAACAGCACCTTGAAACTCTTTGCCAGGATCAACTTGTAATAGATTTGGCCATCTTAGAGGACCTCGTCGATAAATCCTTTCAAATGCAGAAGCGACTTCAGAAGCTGACTTTGTTTTCAATGGTTCTGCTTGTTTAAATCGACTCGCAATATCAACTACAGTTAGCGCGTATTTGTAACCATGGTCATGTGGTAAAAACAATAAATCAGCCTGATGAACTTCATTGGGTACGGTAACATCAAAATGAGAATAATTAATTTGTTTAGGCGGTGGTAGATAAATTTGCCATATAGCTTGTTTGGATAACCAATCTTTTGCAGTGGATTTTTTCACTTTTGCAGCGTTAGCGAGTTTACTGATTGCTGCTTTACCCCTCCAGTATCCTTTCGGAGAATAATAAATAGATTCCATACTATAAAAACACTGGTGTTTTCAATTACCAGCACCTAACACTAATTTGCCTTTCATAGCTGATTTGACCAACCATGAAGCCAATTTTTCTTTGAAGGATTTATCGGGAATAGCATTTAAGGCATGAATTAATTTTACATCCGCGATATGTCTTTGTTGCAAATTATTGCTTTTATATGCAACATCATGAGCATGACATGCCTTATCAATAGCATTTATCGGATACTCACCAGGCCGGGGCTGATTTTGATCATCAAGTCTGATATCTAATCTCGTTCCGGGACCACAGTAGCTATATCCTGGAAGGTGTTTTTCTCCGGGGTATTTTGCCCATGGGGTTCCGGGGAGTTTTCCAAGTTTTGCGGCAATATCACCTCCGAGTTGCTTTTTTTTAAAAATCTAAATTTTTTTGTACCACATGTTACACACTTACCAGTAAGCGCTAGTCTATTGTTTTTAGTTGTAATGGTTGTCTGATCGGTTGTATCAGTACGCTGTTTACATTTAACACAATATAGATCCATAATTTATATATAGCGTTATGAATATAATTGATTTTTCAGCGACTAAAAGAAGAGAACCGGTAAAACACCACGCAGCGCTTCCGAATTCTGTCCGTGCCATTATAATCGGACCATCTGGATCAGGCAAAACACAATTACTGCTTAATTTGATAATGCGATTTATGAAGTGGGATAAATTATATTTAGTTGCCCCATCCGTAGATGATCAACGGTGCTATGAAGTGCTAAAAGATTTTAATAAAAATGCATCAGAAATTAAAGGTGAAAGTGTAATCGACTTTATTACTGATATTAATGATGCACCATCAGTAGAAGATCTCGATGGAGACATAAACAATCTTGTAGTGTACGATGATGTAATGTTAGATAATCAAAAGAACCCTGCTAGAATATTTTCCCGAGGTAGGCATAAAAACACTGACGTGATATATGTCACTCAACGATATACTCAAATTCCAAAAGTGATTCGCGATAACTGCAATATTCTTGCTGTATTCAATGGCGTTGATACACATACGCTACGAAATATTTGGCAGACATGGTGTTCCGATATGGACTTCAATGGATTTAAAAATTACTTTAGTCATGCTCAGTCTGTCCCATATGGATTTATAACAATAAATTTACACGACCCTCGGTCACGATATCGTATTGGACTTGATCAAATATTTGGTTAAATAATTTGTATTAATCAGCAGCAGAGAGGGTGAAATGACAACATATTTGCGACCGTAGATGGCAGCAATTTGAGTGTGGTTATGACAATGTATTTGCGACAAAATCGCTAAGATGGGGTCTTTATTTTTTTTTTGGTTGAAATATGAGATTTCGTAGGAAGGTTCCATTGGCATTCTGAGGCTTTAATCGATTCTGTCGCAAAAATTTGTAGACGTAGATGGCAGCAATTTGAGTGTGGTTATGACAATGTATTCACGACAAAATCGCTAAGGCTCCATTTGTAAAATGGGACCTTTAATTTTTTTTTGGTTAAAATATGAGATTTCGTAGGAAGGCTCCATTGGCATTCTGAGGCTTTAATCGATTTTGTCGCAAATATATTGTTGTAGGATTCACCCTCTCTGCTGCTGAAAACATTTACCCCTATCCCAAAAGGAGCCCTCATTAGTGCAACATAGGTCATACGCCTATCACCAATGTAGTATTGTCCCATCCCTCAATGGAATGCATTAAGGATCTGACACCCCTTTCCTAGTACAATAGGAAGTGTCAGCCCTGTCCCAAAAGGAGTTCCCCCTGTACTATTAACATAAACACTTTTAACCTCATCCCAAAGAAGTTGCCCTTAATACAGTACAGGCCCGACGCTACTGTACTATTACCATAGACAATCTTACCCCTATCTCCAAAGGAGTCCCCCCTATACTATTACTGCAGACAATCTTACCCCTAACCGAAAGGAGTCCCCCTGTACTATTACTACAATTTTACCCATACCCCAAAGGAGTCCCACTGTACTAATACTATGGACAATCATACCCCTAACACCAAGGAGTCCCCCTGTACTACTACTA
>JAEAOA010001833.1:0-5000 GCA_016746295.1 Potamilus streckersoni
TAAAATGAAATGACTTTATATGATAATTTGTATGAAAATAAATTTTCAAACATGTTTCTTTTGATACATTTGTAGTTTAGTGCATAATTGCATATTTGGCTCAGATATATTTGCAGAGTCAAGAAATACAATCATAGTTTGTTTTTAAGATCATGTGTTCTTAAGCTTAAATGTTCCTTATCTTTATTAATTAATGAGCATATATGAACCTTGAAAATTAATTTGTATCCTGGAAAAACAACGGACATGATATGGAAATTTATGTATCGAAAACGTGTAAACATGTGTAATTTTCCAGGTTTGAATGATCTAAATTCATTGGATTAAATGTAGTAGTTTCCTTTTGATGATCCTTTTGAGATTTTTCACTGTCCATGAACCGATATGGCTATATGATTAATTTATTTTGCCTGTAACAAATGTTAGAAAGTTGAGACATAGTAGACTCGATATCCATCTCTCCAGATGTTGCATATTTTAACAACTGAAGTTTTAGAAGAGATCAAACTTAGACATGAAATGGTTGACGTTTTGGTCATGGTCAGTTTGTACAACTTTTTGGTCAAAAATACAGTCTTTTATTTTGATGGATTATCTTTTAGTACGTTGAAAAGATGCTTTGAGTAACTCCAGGGTAAACGGGAGCACGATGTCTTTTGTCAGGATTGTAGAGTTTAAATAAAATCAATGGCCGTTGATCTGCTGGCTGTTGATAATCATGATTATCCTTACACTTTGCACAAAGTTTTAAAAGTGGACAAATTGATTTCAGTAAATGTCATATTCTCAGCTTCCTGAATACCTGTAAGAAAACCGATGGTATTGGTGCAGTTTCCGGGCAAATTTGTGTGTCATCTTATCTTCTTGATGAATAATATTTGAGAGCATTGAGTAATGTGCAAGGTTCATGTTTTCCAGCAGTTGTTTTCTCAGAAAATGAATATGGATATGTTGCAAAACTTGTGTTGATGGAAAATATATGTGAATACTAAAAGACCTTTACCAACTTGTATCACCATAATCTTTATTTTATGCTTTATTCACTAAGTGTTGCCGAAAGTTGATATATGGGGCTCTGATAGTACTTATGTCGTGATTCTTTGTACTGTAATGGGTTGTTTTTTTCTGTTATTATGTAATGGTGAATTATTCACATGTGCAAAATCAGTTAGGAATGTAACAGAACTGTGAATTATGGTTATGGATATGGACTTCAAAATTTCTGAATAAACATGCCTCCAAATATTTCGATTTGCTTTAAACAAAAAAAAAGTTCTTGATCTTCAAAGACCTTAATTATTTGTATTAACTTTTGTAGTTTCCTTTCGATGATCCCTTTGAGATTTTTCAGTCTCCATCTACCAATATGGCTATATGAATAATTTCTTTTGCCTGTAACGAATGTTGGAAAGTTGAGAGATAGTGGCATTAATATCCATATCTCCAGTGGTTCCATATTTTGACAACTGAAATTATAGGAGTGTTCAAACGTAGACATGAAATGGTTGACATTTTGTTAATTATCAGTGTGTACAAGTGTTTGCAAAGAACTGAGTCTTTTATTTTGTTGGAGTAACTTTTAATAAATTGAAAAGAGGCTTTGAATATCTCCAGGGTTAACGGAAGCACGATGGCTTTGGTCAGAATTGTAGAGTTTAAATAAAATCATTGGAATTAGTTATGCTGGCTTTTGACACTTGAGATTTTTATTAGTCTTTGCACACAATTTTAAAATTGGACAAATTCAATGCAGTAAATTTCATATGCTCAGGTGGCTGAATAACTGTGCGTAAACCTATGTATTGGTGAAGTTTTGTGGCAAATTTGGGTTTCAGCTAAGCTTCTTGAGGAATAATACTTGAGATCATTGAATTTGGGGCACGGTTCATGTTTTGCAGTAAGCTTATTTCATAGAAAATTAATATTGAAGTGTTGCAAAACTGTAATTTATTTTTTCCAAATTCTGAATTAACTATTAATTCAGTGCTTATAAAATGCTTTATTTGCTTGTATTTCTAGAAATGATGAGAATTTTGTATAAATTTTTCTATGTATTTATGTTTTTGATTGCCTTACACAGCTCTGTTGTTTTTAAGTAATGCCAGAGAAAAGCTAATTGTCAGTGAGATGCATATTAGAAATTATTTTGCTTTTTAACCATTAGTTGAAAGGTAACACGAGTCGATTATTTAAAAAAATGTTATTAGAGCTTTTAAGGCAATTTACATAACTGGATATGTAAGAGAATAATAGTTTTCAGATCTTTTTTCTCGACCTTAGGATGAAGGCTGAATACTTTGTAAGTCGTGTATGGTGGGTCTGCATCTCCTTATAAAAATATATCCATTGCTAAGACAGTTTAATGATAAATGGCAATGTTTAAGAATAAAACTATAAAAACTGTTTACGTAACTGGATATGAGTCACTTCATAATGCATTCAGCTAGTGCCACTTTAAGCAGGTTGAGGGTTGCATGGGTAAATTGGAATTATAGTTGTTTATATTTTTAGGGAGGATATAAATTGAAAAGATTATCTGAAAGACGTATATCCCAATATAAAAGGATGCAAGATGTTTTATTTGGCCTAAAAATTGTAATTTAAAATGACGGTTCTGTGTGCTGAACCTTTTTGTGCTATTAAAATTATTAGACTTATATATAGATTGAAGAATTAGTTCAGATATGAATTATGTCATACGATAAATGGGAGATTGTTGTGTAATGTATTATCTATTAAGTATTAACACTAGCACCTGTACAAATATAGTTTTCAGGACTGGATTATTGCATTACATGCAGAACCATTGATATTACATAAAATTAAGTCCTTTCTTATACAATATTGTATATTTGTTCAGGGTTTTGTTTCAAAGATTTAATTAACTCTATATAATTAAGTCAAATTAAGTTGTTGTTTCTTTACCAAATCATCTGAAATAGCTAAACGTGTTTGAAAAATATTTTTAGTTTTGGTTTTTATTGGCTAGTGTAATTATTTGTCTATCTTATTCTTTACAAGACAATATTCTCATAGATTGTAGTTTTATATTGTGGTATGAAATTATAGTGTTCTATAGCATACATATTCCTAGCTTTATCTGCAGCTGATTATTCTGTGTCTTGTTATAAAAATCAAAGGTTGGAAAGCAAACACTTAATTTATCTTCATTGTGTCATTGATATATGATACCAACATAATGCTGTTCAGCCAAGTTAAGTTTAAATTTTATTGTGTAAAATAAAATGACTTTATATCATAAATTATATGAAAATATATTATCAATCTTGTTTCTTTTGATACATTTGTGGTTTAATGCACGCTTGCATGCTCGACTCAGATATATTCGTAGGGTCAAGAAATATAATCATCTTTTGATTTTAAAATGATGTGTTCTTAAGCTTACATGGAATTTAGTTTTATTATTTAATGACAATATATGAATCTTGAAAAATAAATTTCATTCCGGAAAAACAACGGAAATTAATTTCAAACCAATCTTTATAAAAGCGTGTAAGCATGTATGTACGTGTGTATGTATGTATGTATATATGTATGTATGTCTGTATGTATATATATATATGTATGTATGTATGTATGTATGTATGTATGTATGTATGTATGTATGTATGTATGTATGTATGTATGTATGTATGTATGTATGTATGTATGTATGTATGTATGTATGTATGTATGTATGTATGTATGTATGTATGTATGTATGTATGTATGTATGTATGTATGTATGTATGTATGTATGTATGTATGTATGTATGTATGTATGTATGTATGTATGTATGTATGTATGTATGTATGTATGTATGTATGTATGTATGTATGTATGTATGTATGTATGTATGTATGTATGTATGTATGTATGTATGTATGTATGTATGTATGTATGTATGTATGTATGTATGTATGTATGTATGTATGTATGTATGTATGTATGTATGTATGTATGTATGTATGTATGTATGTATGTATGTATGTATGTATGTATGTATGTATGTATGTATGTATGTATGTATGTATGTATGTATGTATGTATGTATGTATGTATGTATGTATGTATGTATGTATGTATGTATGTATGTATGTATGTATGTATGTATGTATGTATGTATGTATGTATGTATGTATGTATGTATGTATGTATGTATGTATGTATGTATGTATGTATGTATGTATGTATGTATGTATGTATGTATGTATGTATGTATGTATGTATGTATGTATGTATGTATGTATGTATGTATGTATGTATGTATGTATGTATGTATGTATGTATGTATGTATGTATGTATGTATGTATGTATGTATGTATGTATGTATGTATGTATGTATGTATGTATGTATGTATGTATGTATGTATGTATGTATGTATGTATGTATGTATGTATGTATGTATGTATGTATGTATGTATGTATGTATGTATGTATGTATGTATGTATGTATGTATGTATGTATGTATGTATGTATGTATGTATGTATGTATGTATGTATGTATGTATGTATGTATGTATGTATGTATGTATGTATGTATGTATGTATGTATGTATGTATGTATGTATGTATGTATGTATGTATGTATGTATGTATGTATGTATGTATGTATGTATGTATGTATGTATGTATGTATGTATGTATGTATGTATGTATGTATGTATGTATGTATGTATGTATGTATGTATGTATGTATGTATGTATGTATGTATGTATGTATGTATGTATGTATGTATGTATGTATGTATGTATGTATGTATGTATGTATGTATGTATGTATGTATGTATGTATGTATGTATGTATGTATGTATGTATGTATGTATGTATGTATGTATGTATGTATGTATGTATGTATGTATGTATGTATGTATGTATGTATGTATGTATGTATGTAGGTATGTATGTATGTAGGTATGTATGTATGTATGTATGTATGTATGTATGTATGTATGTATGTATGTATGTATGTATGTATGTATGTATGTATGTATG
>JAEAOA010001833.1:10000-55000 GCA_016746295.1 Potamilus streckersoni
CGTAGTCAAAATTGTTGATTTTGTTGAGGGTTCATAAGTTGCTATTATCATTTCTGTTACGTTTCAGAAACTAGACTAAAAATCATGGTTAAATATCGATTTGTACTAATCATCTTGTACAGACATGTCTGACATACGTGTCGGAACTTGACTGGATTTCATGAAATCTGAATCCAATTGAAATTATCTTTCCCCTACGTACTAACCAGTGGTTGGACTAATAATTCGTTATCTAACATACGTTGAGATGTACCGAATAGATTGGTCAGTTATCTGTAACCCACATTCATTTTCTGAGCAATGATTGGTGTTGCCTATATCGTATAAAGTATTTAAACAGACTCACACTTGTAGAACATTAGACGATCGACACTTAAAACATTCAGAGTTCTTGAACTGCACTAAATAGGTAAGAACATTTTTTTAAATTTCCGACGATTTTACATCGTATTTTCTAATATAATATTAATATTTAATATTGAATTGGTTGTGTTGTAAACTATATGTTCACTAAATTATAGTAAGTAAGGTAATCTAATTATTGAAGATCGCGTAAAATGTGTTTCAGACTCCTTTGTAAAAAATTGAATTTATTATTCTATGGCGTGCAATGCACAATATATAATTTCTTGAATTTTTCAAATTTATTCAGAAATGAATATTTTAATTATATTCAATAAAGAAATGGGTTTTGTGTTAAACTATATTTTCACCAAATTAGATGAGATAATTACCTGCAGAAATTAAGCACCTTCAAGTTGTACATAATATTTCGCCACATATGATACGACATAAACTAGAGGAAAAAAATACCTGTAGAAATTAAGCATTTCAAGTTGTACACGATCATATTTCGCCACACATGTTACCTCATTCAAAGATTTATATTTATCAATATTTTCTTGCTCGATACTTGCGTTTCTTAATATTTTTTAATATTTTACATATCACTATTAACATCATGTCCTGCATCACATAATTTTTTACAAATGTATTGGTATAAGATGTAACAGATAAGACAAATGGATTTTTTGAGGAGATAATTTTTCATATAGGACCATATCCCTACCTATAGAATTTTGAAGGATAGTTCATATATATATATATATATATATATATATATATATATATATATATATATATATATATATATATATATATATATATATATATATATATATATATATATATATATATATATATATATACAGGGAGAGTAAGGGAAAGAGAGAAAATGGTTAACTGTATGTTTGCATTTTTGCATTGCATTTCAATTAATATTTCGAAATATCTGAAATCCGTAAAATTTCTTAAACGTTTAAATCTGCCCATGTCATTTCAGATTTGACACAATGTATTGTAATGTATTCAATATAGGCGGAATATCACATAACCCGATATAAACAATCGAATGTTGGTGTTCTGGATAGCTGTAGACGAAATTTTGACAACTAAACAATGGTGTATAAAACAATTGTTTGCAGTAACACCTTGTTTTTCCAAAATGCCTCTAACGTTCACTGTGTGTATAATGCATATATATATATATATATATATATATATATATATATATATATATATATATATCTATATATATATATATATATATATATATATATATATATATATATATATACATCACATTAAAATAATGAACCTCCAAATTTAGTTTTTTCCAGTAACACAAATCATCATTATAAATGAGTTGGAAGAAACAGTCATATTGATAATGCATATAATCAGGGTAAAAATGTTTTAGCATTGTCATGCGGAAAAAACCGTCAAAATCACATCGTATGGTGTATGTTAGATTATAATAAACAATGTTGAAATATTGATAACATGGATTAGTCCATTGAAAGGTTAACAAGGTTACAATAATCATATAGTTACATCCTGAAATACACATGGTGTAATGAGAGATAATTAAGAGCAAAAGTTGCAAAAAATATAAAATTGTAAATAAGTGAAAAAAAAATTATTTAGATGCATAAAGGAAAATGTTAATAAAACTATGCAAGCTGTTAAAAGCATTGTTCAGTTTTGTCCTTGTCAGGTTTTAATTTACAACAATAAGTACAAAATGGTAAAGTAATAATTATGATGTGATAATGTTTCCACTGAATTTAGGTATAAACTGACCGCAAAATATTCCTAAAAGTATACGTACTATTTGCATATATTTTAAACATTATTCTGTGGTCTATAAGTGTGCAATGCTCTTCATTTCCTGCGTTCTTCGTTAAGCAATCATTATTACATCGTAGAACAAGCCTTTTCTTAAATTCAAGATGATTCATTTTGGGAAATATGTATATGGCTTTATTAAATTGCTTTGATGGTAAACATGTACTTGTTTACATTTTCCAGCAAAATTGTTTCTCCAAACATATTTGATAATGCAGTATTGGCCTTATGAAGCATCATTATTTTGCAATAACAAAGAATGCGTTTAACTGTTGCCATATTTAGCAATATAAAGAATTGAGTCTGCTTCATAATTTTGTTCTGTTTGTGTCAGTAATACATCTCAATTAATATGGCACTTATAACAATCTAAGCTTTTCGACGAAGTTATCACTTCCATCTAAATAAAATAATGGGTCGGTTTTCTCCTTCAAGATGAAACGTGTAAATAATTTTTTGTTCAAAATTTATTGAGTGACTAAATGACAGTTTATATACTATAAGTATTGCAGGGAAACAACATGATCTACAAATTACCTATGTGCCTGTTGCTGCTTGTTGGGCCATATTGTATACAAACCCAGGACCTGATTTCCGGCAGAAAGTATGTTGAGGAAGATATCGAGTCTTTCTCAGTGCGCGACCATCCTATGCAGATGTCGAAGAGGAGGATCAAATCTTCTGCTGTAGACGAAGATTGTTTATGGGGTTCGACTTGCGGATTTCATAATGGTACAGAATATAGCTGGTGTTACGTACATCGAGGTTGGCAATACTGCTGTGTTGGAGATTGCGAAAAAAACGCCCAGAATAAACTGACGTGCTTCAATGGAAAAGAACACGTAAAGTGTTCTTTTGCTCACTCGCGAACTATATATGGACAAATGTGTGTTCCTTCACATCGGTGTGACACGCACTCATTTAGTTTCTTTGTTCCCTTTCAAAACTATTTCTGGTGCTATGTAGATGATAAGAAAAACTGGGAGCGTTGTTGTCGCCCGTTTGATACATGTAAGGATAGAAATGATACTTACTCACCTTGGTGTTATACTAGTATTCTTGAAAGTTGGGAGGCATGGCGTTATTGCATTCCTGAATAATATCTGCACTCCATTACAGAAGGGAAGATTTAAATATTTAATATATGCCTAATGTTATGCAAGTTATACTAAGGAATGTATCTCCAGAAAGAAGGAACATTATGAATTGATAAATATAATTGGACTGAATATTTATAAGTAATGTTCTTTTGGATAACTACGTTCTCCTATTTAGCACTTGCCTCATGGTGTATAAAGAATGCTTAAATGATTGTCAAATAAATAGTGTTTTGATCACCTCTTGGTCTTAGCCTTTGTTAAATCCTTTCGCAACCTACAGCATATTAATTATTGTAATTTTTTGTATGTAAGAACAGACGCAAACAGCACATTTACCAGACTTTGTCACTCCACTGTAGCAAATGATAGCATATTTAGACCATTGCATAATTGATCAATAATATTATTTTGTTATTTAGTCGCTACATACTGTGCAAGAATGTATATATCTGTCCTATTATCTGGACAAACACACACACACACAAACAGGCACACAAAACACACACACGCACAAATATATGACAGTTGCGGCATGGTCGGCTACATTAGAACATTATACTTTCTCTATGTATCTAAATTGCAAAATGCTATTGCGAAACATTATATAGAAGGAACATAAGGTCTAGCTTATTCATGTTACTACTCACCTATTAACGGTATGCATGATAAACAACCCTATCAGCGTTTGCTGCGTCCATTTCCTAAAATTTTGCTTACTGGACTGCATACTTCTAAACATATTTTATTTAAGTTTTTGCAATATATTGTATTATTTGGTAAGTACATGTTTATATATATGTTGGTCAACACTGATAAATATTACGTTCTTTCGCTAAGAGCAAATCAAGCACTCCCTTGAAACAATTTATTACGTAAAACCAGCGCCAACATCATTTTTGTTACTGTAAAACTCAGCCCAAACCCCAGTGGATAAGTATAATGTATTTAATGCCAGTTAGATAAAGGTCATACACATATGTAAAAGGTTCGTGTCGTTTTGTAAATAGATTGAATATGATGGCCGATATACCACATATTATTTTCATGAATATGGTAACGTCTTGCGCATCAATCAACATTTTGAGAACATAGGTATAGCAGCCGAAACAACTCTACCGAAATAGAAACCTACCTTTTGTCATCCGAAATTCGAGTTATAGATTAATTATTGTTTGTGCTTTGACAGTTGAAAGTAGTAGATGTTTCATCCTTTGGTCTGAGCCATATATTATTCCTATACATGAGGTGGCTGGTAGATTCGTATAACAGCTTAAAAGGCTCGAGCCTCATCTCGTAAACGCTGACGAATAAAGTATTTTCAAAGAAAAAGTTGGACATTTATTAGATTATTTATTTTTAGGATACATTTTTAAAATGATGGTTTTCGCTTACAGTATGAACCTAAACAGAACACTGTAACGACATGTGTGAAAAAGACATCGTTTTTTGTTATGATCAATGCAAATACATATCATTTGTATTGTTATGTCGTAACGTCAGAGGAGTAATTAAAAATATTTACATCTAATGCTATAGCAACGTGACCAAAGCTTTATTCCCCTATGTAATCAAATCACAGCCTCACATCACCGTTGCAAACATGTCTTGTGTTTTCGTGAAATATAGATATTGCAAATTCCTCGACTAGTTGACCGATATAGCGATAATTCATTAATACAATGCATATATTGAAGCTCCCTGAAATAGCAATTTTGATGTATAATTAACCTTCCATCCCTTTCGCAGATATCTAACGGCGGGGAATTAAAAATCACTTTCCCAAAAGGCTAATACAGTCATACATATATCCACTACGTTTAAATGAGAGAGTGATCAGTGAACAGATGCAAATTCCTAACCTAGGTCACTTACATAACTATAATTCATTAATACTCTTTACATATTTTAACTTTCCCTGATATTGTAAGTTTTATCTATAATTGACACCTCATTCATTTATCAGGGACCGAAAGACGAGGTCTTAAAAATCATTATCACAGATGTCAACTATACTGTAAATGTGTTTATTAAATTTAACTACTATTTGCCCTACGGTTAAAATAGATTGTATATTGTGAAATGACAGTGTCGCCAATTCGTACAATTCAGCCGATGTGGGTATTAACACAATATATTGTTGATCTCTTGTTTTAAAAAAGAATGACTCTGCTTTACATATACTTTCAAGAATCGCTGTATTATTGATCCCAAAGGCTCTCTTGAAATTCTGAGATGTAAATATTCTTGGATATTATGATATTTTCTAAAGGTATTTTCAATCAACATGAACCATTGACTTTCTTATCTATATTTTATGAAATTTGGTCTTTCCCTTCTGCAATATAGTATGAATATATTAGATAGCATGGATTATTGATACACATGTCGAATACTCGCCAGTGTGTGAGCCTGCTCTTAGACCAAAATTTGACCACTTAATACGATCATCGATACGACCAAAGACAATAGTATCAGGGATATTTAATCCCTGCGACGAGTGAATCGTTATAGCGTATCCCAACGTTCATGCCGATTTGTAAAGGGTTAATGCTTTCACAACAACATCAACAGCGACAAAAACAATATCATTTAACACAAAATTTTGTATTCGGACTGTATCTCCACCAATATATAACACAGCGGCACAGGTAAAACTGACAATTTTTCTTATGTAAAGTAAATAATTTAGTTTGCAGTTCATCACGAGCTATTGTTCTACTGGCAACTATCAAATCAGCAGGTATTCATAAGGTCCATAAATCATTCATGGACGTTTCAGGAATTACCTCACGGATTACTTCACATTATATTTTATTTGGACGTAGTACTAATACTTAAATCTTTTAATAATTAAGTTATCCTCCACGTTCCCCATTCAACATTATCAAATTTTAATAAATTATTATATTTTTTGTATTTGTATTGAATCTGTAGCGACTCTGACAGCGTAACGAGGAAATCTGTTTATCATCGATAATATATTTATCGAAACATACGCTACCATCGAAGATCTTAAATGAGTAAACTTCGGTGAAACGCAGTGAGTATAGCTCACCATGGTAACTAGTTTTGTTTTGTCTGATAAATAAGTATTACATCGACTTTTAAATGTGTTTTTTTATCGTATCAGCGATTATAAATTCGAGTTCAGCATCGACATTAACCAATCTTGGACACGCTCGTTTATGATCGTGTGATCCTCCTTGTGCAAACTTACAGATTATTTTTCTGCCGATATCCTTTACAAGTTTCTCATAGTGTTTAGCATCACATATATCAGGTTCTGGCTACCAATTTTGTTTCTGTGAACTATATGATATAATAGCTTCAGTTACAAAAAGCGATACTAAAAACCCATCATCAAGTATAAACCATAGCAGAAGTATTGGACCCCAACGTCGCTATGAAAAATGGTTTCGAAGCCACGCATAAACAATTGTATAAAAATCCGAATATATCTCAAACGACTCAATGCGGGTGAATCCGTTTAAGTCAGAATCTGGTAAAGGAACATTTATCGCAACTCTGGTCGTGTCATTTGTAGGATTTCCGAATCTCTTAAAATATTCAGTACAATCCCCATGTCCAAGAAAATTATCAGGATAACACGCTACCATATCAACTGAGATGATGTCGTTTTAATTATATTTAGTATTCCACAATTCACCTTGCCCGTATTCGATACAACTCCTACCGACATGTTCACGAAATTCAGTTTGTGTTGATTTCAATGAATTTTGTCATATGCGAAATGAGCAGCAACCGATGGTACGGTAAAGCAATTACTTAGTAATTATCAAACTTTGACATCTTCAGAAGTTTATTTCATAAGAAGGTTTTGCATTTATTTACAAAGAGATTGTGTATGATAAATATCGCCGTTAGACCGTACACACTGATCATAATTATCACATTCCGAACTCTATAAAAGCCAAACTGAAAGAGAGTCATTTTCCTGATATCACCGATGACATGGAATACATAATAGTGATAAAATAAAACCACTCTTTCTGTGGAAATATTGTTACAGCATCAGTCTATGCATGTTCGTTATGATCAATAATATCTATGTAAGTTCCTCTGGATTTTTATTTTGATTTATATAAGATCTCTCATGTCAACGTCTACACAGTTATTTAAAATTTTCGTTTCCTTTCTAGCTCAGCAATGTCGCTGATAGACGGCCCGGCATATTTAACATTTTAAGCCCACATACTTATTTTGTACGTCTTAAATCCGATAAAACCGCTGCCAGTATTGCGTTTGTGAAGGTTGCTATAATTTGCTTAAGTCAAGAATGAAAATTTCATTTTCTTGAGGTGTCCAACGTTAGGTTTATCATATAACGGATAGTGCGCGTACAGTACCGCGGTCACTGGATAAGATCGCTCATAAAACGATTTGTGTATTCCAGTCAGTATTCCTGTCTTGGAATTTACAATAAGGACAATACTGATTCTCGCATGTCTCCGATGATCCCAATATCATCCTTGACCTTTTCAATAAATGTTACTAAAATAATATGTCTTCGTATATCGAGGTAGACAATAATCGATCTTCCTCGCTTGTCACTCTTCACATAGACGGCAGTTTCAATCCTGAATGTGGACCATTTATGAGCCGCACCATCATGGACTCACTGATACCTTTTGTTATGCCCTTATTCTATAAAGCTAGATCTTGCATTAGGAAACTGAATTTATGAAGTCTGTCAATATCAAATATAGCGGCGGATGGCTCAATTGCTGATAATACCTAGTATAATGCGCGAAGAAGATTCTCTGGCTAGGTTTTCAAAACAATAATCTTGAGTAATAGTGTATAATATATAAATGGAGCAAAATGAGTTTGTGTCACATCCATTCTTTACCAATTATTAAGCGTATTGTAATGGCATCAATAGTACTATAAACTGAAAAAAAACAGTCGGTACTGTTGGCAATAATGGCCTCTTGCGTTTAATACAAAAGGAAATACACATATTTTATCACACATATTTATCATCAAATTTCTTTTGTATGGATGAATGATGGATATATTGTAGATCATATCAATTGCAATAAACTTAACATCTCACTTGGAAATCTACTTATTATAAGGCAAAGTGAGAACTGTAAGTTTATGAAAACGGGCCGCTCACTGTATACTGAAAAACATCTTAAATCCATGAAGGCAGATTCTGGTGAAGAAATTATTTTCAAGTCAATTTATTTGGCCATTAAATACTTTAAAATAACAGGCCACTCAATGAAATGCGTGGAAGACTGGTTTACAATATATGCCTTTTCATTTAAATGTGGACAAATATTATGCTTCTGTACTTAGATGATCAAGCGAAAAAGCCAATGCAATCTTTATGCGTTTCAGTATTGAAGTTACAAGCAAGTACATTGTGTTATTAAGCTTGCAATCGGTATATCTGATAAATTTGGTTTCCACCTGTGGAAAGATACATAAACTGTTTTCGATATAATGAAACATTCTTTACTTAAAAATATTTAATTATTTTTATTAGCATTTATTATGTTCGATCTCTTTTATCAAATTTCTCGTGTTTTTCTCTATTTTGTTGATTTTTTTTTCAAGCATTGTAATTGATTTTATCATTGTTTTTTGTTGAGTTTGCTAGTTTACGTTGGGTCTAAACCCCAGAATTATAAATTTTTCCAGTTTGCAAAAGTTACAGTAATATTAATTCTGCATAACACAGAAAACTCTGGTTTTGTAAAGAAAATCGAACATTGTAGTCTAAGGACTATTGTGCTTTCTGTAGCCATATAGTAACTTTTATCTCAAAAAACGTAATACGTCCGTATGGTTTTTAAAAACTATCATCAAGAGGGTCACGGCTCGTGGCTCTTGAAAGAAATAAGTCTGCGATATTAAGCCAAACATATATTATATATTGGGGTTTCCAGCTCCCTGTCTTCATGTCAGTACACTAATCCACTACTTCAACACCTGGTGGATTGACTTATGTCAATAAACCAGTGGCTGGTCATTGATGGTCGGTGTGCTGGCGTGACGATGGCATTTCGTCATCATCATCATCATCATCATCATCATCATCATCATCATCATCATCATCATCATCATCATCATCATCATCATCATCATCATCATCATCATCATCATCATCGTCGTCGTCGTCGTCGTCGTCATCATCATCATCATCATCATCATTATCATAATCATCAACATCACCATCATCATCATCATCAACATCATCATCAGCGATTATGAATGCCTCATCGTAGATTTTCATTATCGTTACAAATTCCTCATCAGATATTTTACCATCACTGAGACACAAAGAAAGATACGAGCATAATTTAATATAGGCAGCTATTGCTGTGTATAATTTAATCATGTACTCGTGTAGTTTATCGCTCGAGCATGTAGATATTTTCTTAGCGATAATACTGAGAATATCTGCTCATGGTGTTGTCGTAGAAACGACAATCGTTAAAACCGTGGAAGCCGTCATCGTTAACGTTGACAATAATAATCCGGTTCCAGCAACAACAGAATAAACAAAGTAAACTACTATATCAATGACTACCATTCATCTGGGATTTTTTTTTAATACTTTCTCAGTGTAATCGTTAATGATATGTTTCTTCAGTTTTTTACTTAAACGCCTGATTGTATCTGTGACGTTGAATGTCAATGGGTGACTATCATTTGATTCCTTATATACAATGTCGTTGTCATTTAATTAGGTAATTAATTGGGGAGGTTTATTTACAAATTCCAGATATTTCAGTAATTATCCGAGGCCAGACGTATGTCCAATGATTCCAGCGTAAACGTTTGTTCAACATTTTTATCTAGCATTACAGATATAGTTCTAGACAAGGTATTAGCTAATACAAAGACAGTCCATACATACCAGCCACCTCCACAGTGTGCTTGATGATTTTATTTTGCTGTGTCGATTTAGCTGATTCTGATAAAACAATGTACACGATGTTTGATGATCGGTTTGAAAAAAAAAGAAAACTTTAATAAGATTCGTTTTTCAACAATATCAGGAATTCCACTAATGATATAGTATAGTGTCGTGTCTATGTCATCGAGTTTTGTCAAAGGTTGGTGGAGTTGCAAAAAATTCATTAGTGGATATGTTAATGTTCCTACGACATTTTTTTCTTGCGTCATTATCTGTGGTTGGGTTTTCAATATATGCAATTGTATTTTCTGACATTATTAGGTCACCAGTAAATACATCGTCTGTTTTCTTAATATAGTCGTTAACCGATTTACCAGAATCCTGTATTTTACCTTGATCAGCGAATACAACGTTATTATTAATAACCGCTGTTGGAATTTGAATAAGTACGTCCGGCAGTTGTATGTTGGTCGGTTTTAATCGTCCTTGTTTAGCCTGAAAAACAAAGACTTCCTCTTGATCCACACTCGTGATATTTAATAAATTATCGAGTTCATTTCTAAGTTGATCAAGTGTTGTATATTTAGATAAATCGACACTCCTAGCTTTCTTTTGAGATCTTCCATAAATAACAAACATTTAGTTTACAAGTGTATGTTGAAATGCGACAACGTGGTATATTCATGCATAACTTTATGCGGTAACGCTGATAATTTGGATATAGCATCAAGTACATTAAGTACTTCTCCACCACATGTTGGTGTATGTTAATGATTGTGTTGGTAGCGTTGAGTTCTATATCGGAGCAATTTTATTGCTGACATAATGAAGAAACTCATTGGTGGTGCCACCCATATCAATCGAAATGAACAGTAAAACTTGGATCAATTGCTTATGTCACCCAATGATTGCCAGGTACAGAGTTGTTTTCAAAATTAATAAGACCGCTTTCAAAATTGTTGAATAGTTTTGTTAATTGATTACGCACGAAAACTTCTCTGATTTGCTATATTTAGTTGCTTACCTGCATCAAGTGCATAAAGTAAATCAAAATTTTATAGTTGAACTATCATCGATCTATCCCAAGACTTAGCTCGATTCCGTGTTATAAATGTTGATAGTTCTTGTTCTTTAGTTCCATAATGTTTCAGAAATACTGTCGTACATAATCGCTTACGACTTACACGCTGAACTTTTTTATCTTCATTAACTATATACGAACTAGAAAATGTATCTGCCGGCGAGTTTAATGTTTTCTTTCTGACAATAATAGTCTTATTTACATATTCTAAGTCTGCTGCAACTTGATTTAGATGTTGTATTGTTTCAATTATTTGATTTTCAAAATCAGTGTTACAAAAGGCGTTGAAGCTCGAAAGTAAATTGTTAAGATCATGTAACACGCGTTCATGTTCAGATTTAATCGGTCTTGATAATGAGTTAATTTGCTGGACGTTAGCTGTTCATTTTCTTGCTAAAACATTCTTACCTTAAATGAAATTTATAAAATAAACATAATGCGTATAAACATTATAAGTGGGTGCTGTAATGCTCCACATAAATGGATATTTTAATCTATATTCTGGAACTTGAATACATTTTTTAACACTCATGATGAAGTCGGATCGCTATTGTTCTGGTGGAACCTGATAAACCCGTGCAACTTCTGGCCATCCAAACACTGATCTATTCGAACTTCGATACATATCTACAGCATAGTCAGGAGAATGTATTTCAATTACCCAAGAAAATGTTGTTTGGTAAACAGTAATTGCTTTCTTGGATTCTTTCCTAGTAGATTTAATTCTGTGCTGGAATTCCTCATTAATTTGCTCTATCTGATAACTGCCAGTTGGAATACTAACTACTTGGCAATCTCGAGTTCCATCAGATTCATTCTAATTTGCGAATACTTGTGAATTATTTGGCTGTCGTCCATCAAATAGTTTTGATCTAATATTTGGCCAGCTATAATTACTGAGCTAATTCAATCTATTTTACTGGAATTGCAGTTGGAAAGTTAACGCTGAATTCAGGATTGACAGATTGTACTGATATCATGATAGTTTTCGAAGTAGATGTGTTAGTGACGATCTGTTGTAACAACTCTCTCGACTCAATATCCGAACAATATTCAGGAGCTGACATTATTGTTATTATTGTTATTTAATTCTCCATTTATTTTACTCTGGTTATTGTCACCAGAATCGTTATTGATTACAAATGCATTATCGTAGATTTTATTTATCATTACGAACTCCTCGTCTGTTATCTCACCATCACTGAGATACGTGGAAAATACCCAGTAGGTTTAGTGTAGGTTGTTGTTGCTGTATGCAACTTTATCATATACTCACGTAATTTATCATTCGCACATGTAGTTTTTTAGCCATAATACTAAGAATACCTGCTATAGTCTTCGAAGTTGAAACAATACTTGTTATAATTGATGGAGCTGTCATTGTTAATGTCGATAATATTAATCCAGATCCAGAAACAATAGCAGAAACTGAGTAAACAATTATATAAATAACAACCATACGTCTACGATATTTGTTAACCTTTACTGTGTAATGGTCGATAATATTTCTTAGTTTAGTCAAACATTCACATGCTTGATTTTATCTGTGATATTGAACGTCGATATATACGACGTAGTGATTTGATCCATTATACTATGACGTTTCAAAACTAATTAGCTGTACTTCAGCTACAAATTCCAGAGATCAATAATGATCTACATATATTATTTTTTATATCTGATGGTTCAAGTATAAATACTTCTTCGACATCTTTATTTAATAATATAGATACTAGTCCAGAGAAAATATCAATCGAATAACGCCATGAAGGTGATACAACAAATATTTTAAACTTTGCACCGCTAAACAGAGACAATATATATTCACCTGTAACTTCTGCAGTATATTTAATATAATTATATTGTAATATCCATCTTTTAAAACCAGCATCAACAGCGTGGACAATATTTTTAATCTGCTTGTGAGGAATTTTAATTACACTCGTTTTATCAATAACACCAAGCATTCCACTTATAACATCATTCAATTCTTCGTTAATATTACCGAGTGTAATATCAACATTTGATGGATTTCCCAAAAATTCATTTCTGAGTGTGTTTATGTTTCTGCGAAAACTCAAAAAAGTGTTCGCGTGACCGGTAAATTCATTTTTGAACGCGGTTATTTAATTACTGATTAGAACTTCTTTATCATCGACGTACTTTTTGTAGCAGCATCAATCTCAAATTCTGGCTTTGTTAGATTACTAATACCATTATTATTGCTGTTGAGAGATGCTCGCGTTATACCACCGTTGGTTAATACGTACTTAGATTCCTGATAGTCAACATATTTTCTTTGTTGTAGCATCACTATCTTTGGTTGGATATCCAAGACCTGTAATTGTATTTTTGTTCATAATAACGTTTCCGCTAAATACACCTTCATTTGTCTTGATATAATCGTTAACTGTCTTACCGGAATCTTGTATTTTACCAGGATCAGTAAAGGTAACGATATTATCAGCAACTGCATTAAGAATTAATGTAAGTACGTCTGCAAGTTGTATATTACTCGCTTCTAATCGTCCTTGTTGGTCCTGCAAAATAAACACTTCATTTTGATCCACGCTTTCAATATTAAATAAATCATCAATCCCATTTCTAATTGATCGAGGGTTGCATATTTAGATCAATCTCCTTGCTGCTGGGTTTTACCACGATCGGATCTTCCCTAAAAATTTACCATTATATTTACTGATGTCTATTTAAATGTGACAGCATGGTATATTCATGGACCATTTCGTGAGGTTTTCTGGAGGTGCAAGAAATATAGCATCAAGTACATTGAGTACTTCTCGAACACATATTGGTGGATCAGTTAATGTTTGTGTTGGTAATGTAAAATACCGTGATGGAGCAGTATTATTGCTGACATAATGAAGAACTTCTGTTGGTGGCATTAATCCATATGAATAAAGATACATAATTACACGTAGGTCAATTGCATACGGTACTCAGTGGGTACCTGGTGACAGTTTTTATCGAGACTAATAAAACCTGCTTCAGAAATGCTTGGTAGTTTTGGAAATTGATCGCGCATACAAACACCTCGAAAGTTTGTATTTTTAGATTTTTAGCAACATCAAGTAGATCGAAATTTGACATAGGCGAGATTAGTAGACTGTCCCTTAAAGTCTTAGACATTTTCCGTAACTTGTGGGTGGGGTCCCTAGTAATCTGAGACCTTTTCCCTTTTTTAATTCCCTGTCCGGTTGCTTTCTTTAATGCCAATTAGCAGTAGTTTCAACAGCATCTGCTTTTAGAACAGCTGGGGCTGGCGCGGCTATTAATGCTGTTATATCTACGAGAAGGGGATATATAACAGCCGTTTTAAAAGAATATTTGATAGCGCCTGCAGAAAGACTAAGTTTGGCCCTCTTATTTGATTTGTTTGCTTCATTAAATTTTTTGAACTGACGATCGGTTAACGATATTTTATTTGAACCACTCATCTGTTTTTTAATGATCTTTTTATTTAAGAGTTATTGTTTGATGTCGATTGCAGTCTTTTGACCTGACCATGAGTCAGGGTAACACTAACGTGATTATATGATATTTTTAATATTCATAAATGATCTAATTACGTGTTACATATTTTCTACTGTTGCATCAACGACTCTCATTCGTCCACCAACACTTTCAATGAGTATTGATGTATCACTAAGTATATCAGCAATTGCTCTGTAATTATCAATAGCTCCTCTTGTTACACTAGCTCGAAAATGTATATCGACTACCGATTGTCTGGCTAAATCTAAATGTTCGAGCGAAAAGTAATAAATTGGATTTAAGGTTGTAAAATCTAGTTGAAATATTTGTAAACCAGTATCAACATTTGGTCACGGCCTATAAACGTCATAAGACTATGATATGCAAGTGCTACATTATATTGGTCGAAATTCAGTAATATATCCTCGGATGGTTCTTGAGGTCCATTTCTCCTTAATGAAACCACAGAAAATCCAAGAATGTCAAATATAATACCACGCGTTTGATCATTTACTCTTGCAGCATCTTGTAATGCAATAAATATGTGTCTTGATACAGAAACACTTTGTTGAGAGGCTATTTGCCATCTAAATAAACTGTTAATATTACTCTTGATAGCATCTGTGATCATCGTCAATAATATCATTGATTTACCCCCTTGACTCTTGAAAGATAGTAATCTTTGTTCTTCAGATACTGACGAAGTCATCATTGAGGACCATGAAGCACTAGGCCTTTTTAGAGGACCATTAAGCACTGGCCCACTTAAAGAACCATAAAGCACTAGACGACCATTGAGTACATTGCTTGCTTAAAGGACCATGAAAAACTGGACAGCTTTACATGACCATTTAGCACTAGGCGTACTTAGATGACCAATAATTATTATACCTACTTAGAGGACCATTAAGTACTAGGCCGTCTTAGAGGAACATTAAACACTGGCCTACTTAGAAGACCATGAAGCACTAGGCCTAATTAGAGGACCATGAATCACTTTGCATCTTGACAGGAACATTAAACACTGGGCCTACTTAAAGGACCATTAAGTGCTACGCCTACTTAGTGGACCATGATGCTCTAGGTCTGCTTAGAGTACCTTTAAGTACAAGGCATACTTAGAGGACAATTAAATAATAGGTCTACTTAGAGGACCATGGAGCACTAGTCAGTATTATATTTTGACTTTCATTATCCACTTGTGAAAAGGGACAGAAAAAAATGAATAAAAATGTTTTGGAATAAAAGCTATATTGAAATTTGTGATTCATTGTTTTTGTAGATACAGTATGAAATTTGAATTCCTTCATTTTTTCGCTAGTTATTTGGATTAAAGGAAAAAAGACAAAGAAGTGATTTATTTTGGATATAAAGTAAATTTAAAAACTAACATCTTTTTTTGTCATGTGTCAATATTGTGCAGTACCTTTTGATGTTCATTTCTCAGCATAATGCCTGTTTAGTTACGGCTATGATAAATAATTATTACTCTTAAACATCTTCGCATGTGAAATTAAAATGCCAAATTACTCAAGTTATGTATTGAGAAATAAACTGGCACTGTTGGCAGTAATTTAATATATAAGAATTGCTACAGATTCATTAAATGAAATATTTATTTCTGCAAGTTGAATTACAATGAATACATTTAATTGATTATTTCAAATTAGATATATGAAAATCATTATATTATAATGACATATATCTGCTATTGAGAGCGGAAGGGTAAGACACATATCATGTACATCCGAATTACAATCTATATACTGGAAATGCATTAAGTTCTGTTTTTAACAGAGAACTATAGAGCAAAAGGTCTTTATATACACTAACATCAGCCGATATATTAATTTCACTGAAAGATGATGATATAAAAGGATTCGAAATGTTTAGAAAGGCTTTTATTTCTACTTTGTTTTGTAGCGATATTCCAGGAGGACAACTTTTGTATGCATAAAATGGCGCATCTGCTGATAATACTATTGATGAGTTAGGATTACAAGATGAATATCAGCGAATATTTGATATTCACGAGGAAAATGATAAGGGAATTATTAAATACATGCTAACAACAAATTTTATTGGAAATTTAGATAAAGATGAATATTTACATATGAATATTAGAGGAGCTAAACAGCCACAGTAGTTGCTACTGATAAAATTTCAACTGCTGCAACAATACTTGCACTATCATTTTTAGTATCTTAGACCACATCATATTAGTTGTGAGTTGACTTTGAGTAATCATCAGAAAACGAAAGAGTATATAAGATTGTACTGACATCTTGTAAGTGATTTGAAATAACTTAGACAGTTTGATTGGCCAGCTGATATCGAACATTTCTAAATAAAAACCAACTATTTTTATAAGAGCTACTTGCGTATTAGGTGCAATTGCAGCAGATGAATTAGCTGCTGTCAACTTCCAACATAGCTTTGATAGGCAGTATAAATACGTCATTGTCTCTAGTATTGAATGTTCTGACGCCATCCGTGAAGGCTCGTTCGAATTTTCATCAAGATATCCAACATACTCAAATTCCGTTATTTTGTCGTCTGTGTCATTAATGTCTACTAAATCGAGGTAATATTTCATTATCATTTTTTATTTATTAGGTTACACAAAATTATTGCGGCGCTGAATGTTTAGATATTATTTTTATAATCTACTCGTCCATTGGTGATAAAAGCTTTTATTTGTTGTTGTTATCATTGCGCGATGGGTTTAATATGTTGGTGCGATCTCTTAAGCAACTTGTTTGATTGTGGATACACCGCTTTGTGATGCGCTTTTTATTTTATGTTATTTTTTTCCCAAAGCAGATCCAGAGGCACCTGCAACTCCAGTTGCAAAAGCTTTACATGCATCAAATGCAATTGGTGCTACCTTACTGTCTTGTCCTGGAATATTGTTAATAATTTGTTCTATTTTGTTCTATAGACTTTTTTCCATTTCATTATATCTAATGTTTTATTATTTTGTTGTCGTACTGTTGTTCGCGCAAGTGCAAGTAATAAGTAACACCATCATTATTTAAATGTAGCTATAGTTCAGATTGATCAGTCAATCACATATTTACTTCTTTTATTTGATTTTTTAATATTTAGCGGATAATAAATGATATGACTAATTTGCCTATGTAAACCTGGTCTTGTCCTTAGCTGAGAACGACCCAGATGCAATAGAGCAATTTACCAATACTGTATTCACTTCAACTATATCTAACAAAAGTACACTTTCATACGTAACTAGTTCATCATGAAGAAGATATGCTTGTTATTTAATCCTATTAATAATAAAATACATTTTGGCAATAACAAAACTAGCTTTTATACCAATTTTTAACTTGTATTCTTCTCCGAAATGTATTCTAAATTGATGTCAGCTCAAAGTCATCTGCATTTCCTTTTTTATTATAAGTTCTTTAATTTGTTTTTTTAGATTATTTATGCGCCTTGCGGAATTTTAAATAATGTCCAAGGGGGAGGTATCTGGAAATATAACAGTAATATTAAAATCATATTCTTTGTTCGCTGCATTATTTTCTTTCTTTATCGACATCTTTGATATCAACTTGGGCAATAGATAACTACCTTGCTGAATTTTAGGGAGGTTTTGACTATCATCACGAGTATGTATAAATTAAAACTTGTCATTTATTCAAGTTTTAACCTTCGTCATGACACTCGAACAAGTGTAGTAATCCATTTTCGTATTTGTCTCAAGATCTAGTTATATTGACGGAGTATATTTCATTGTAACGTGTGCGCTATCTTTGTCAGATAGGCTAAAGTCTAGAAATATTATTGCTGACATTTGTTATTATAGGTTCATCAAATTAAATCGCGGTGTACAGGATCATATTTATCAGATGCTAATAAATTTCTCGATCTCAACTTGTCAAGAATGTCAATAAAATCATTGCCAGTTTCAGCAACAACATTTCCTCTACTTTTGATGATCATTAGCATTAATCTGCCGATGATTTCAGTAACTGATGTGTTTTTGTCTCTCTCCAGTTGATGTTAATTTTTAAATCTACTCTATATCCAGCTTTTCATCATCATCAACCAATAGAACTATCAATACCTAAGTTAGATTTACCACTAGGGTGTAGAATCCTTTGGGATAACTAAATTAGAGATCCTGAGCATACGTGTATAAGAGTTTCTATCGCCTCATTGAAGTCGTAAGAGTCAGGTGACTGTTCGCATCTGTTTTTCTTATTTTGCTAATAAAATTGATATAAAAATCAGCATGAATCTAACGTCAATACCTGTTTATGCTAATGATGTAGTTTTCATTTTCCTGTTTTACATCATCAAGTTATATCTTGTTTTCTTCTTTTGTTTCTTCTAGCTCTTTAAGTTTATCTTCGGGTTACAAATCACTTTGTTAAATATCTCGCACTCTCGTTTTTTAAAAATTCCACCAACTGTTGATATTAAACTCGCTGCCATTGGATTCGGAAAGAGAAGGCGATAGTGAGCATATAACTGTGAAAACTCCTTAATCGCTAAAAAAGTGAATCATGATAACAAGTTCACACGACGAACAAGTAACAATTAGGAGTACACATTAGCATCAGGAATCAACATGTTCACAGCAAAATAACACTAATAAATACACTTCATTTGACACTGGTGTATATAAGCTGTCTGTATTTAGCAGTGCATAGCTTAGTATAGATCCAACATTTCATTGGCGTCATTTTACCGATGATTGTCATGTAACCGTGTCTATAATGTTAAACAAAAATACCAATTAAACTATTATGCTCCATAGCAGATAATATGTTATTTGCAGTAGCTACTTATTGATGGTGAAATTGAATTCGTAACTCAATCTGCAGAATTAGTTACTTAAATGCCGGTATAAATTATGTAAACAAAACTTATATGATGAAATAATATAGTCGATTTTAATCATATTTCAGAAATCATTCCGAAAACAAGATATTGACGCTCTGATGAAATATTGCAGATTTTATCATACAAATCTTTAGGGCATCAACAAGTGGTACAAATGCATTAGCAAAATACTTCGAGTAATGTCATATGTCATTTAAATTCGTATTAGTAAAAGGTGGTATCATGCGTTCATTTCTCAATATGAACAATTATGGTAGTAGTAATCTCAAATTACCAGAAACAGAAACAGAGGTGCATCAATATATTCGTTCTTGTTAATAGTATCTGGTGTTGATGATTCTCTTGCAAAAGCGTATTAAACGGTTGAGTCTTGAAGAATTGCAGCATTACAAAATAGATATTCACCGTGACAGAACATTATTTTTTATCAAAATCATAATCAAAATATTCTGACAATTTCAAATGCCTTATATGCACATTCTGAGTAAGATTCCCTATGTGCTCAGTACAATATTTTGAACAGGAATCCAGGTACACATTTCCTACAGCATACATTTATCAGGGTCAAAATTCATATCATTTTCTGTGAAATATCTATGCATATACTATGAACTGTAATTTTACAGAAGTTATCGCAACACCAGATATTATTCTGTCATCATAGGTATTCCAATCGTTCAAACATTAGTATTCACGCCAGTATGAGGAGCGAGATAGAATTGCGCTGTAAGAATAAACGATTTCTAGGCGATCGAGAAATATTAGTGAATATAAGACAGGAAACTTTTTTATTTGGAAATGAAGTACTTGCAGGTGTACATATCGATAATGATATTAGTTTAAGCTCTTCATCGCTAAACAATGTAAGTTAGGTATTACTAGTATTATCGTAATCGACTGTAGTTGTATTGAAAACCAAGCAGTATTAGTAAACGCATTTATTGGGTTATATATCTTTTAATTAAAATGAATAAATAATACAGTGACTAATATATAAATTTGGAGCCTAAGGCGGCATTAGTCACGTAAGCATTCTAGTAAAGTTTTAACTTCATATCAGCCTGATACAGGGATTGTACTAGGATGTAAATGTTACAAATTGCCAAACACTTCGTTAAACCTTTCTGTTGCTTCCCTTACATTCATAAGGAGTAAACGTGAATTTTTCTAACAGCGGCATACCAACAAAACGCATGATTGCCATACATAATTGCTTATTATGAAAACATATGATCCCCTTCCAATGTGTATAAGAATTGGCATGTGCAAACGTATTGCTGCATGTTGAAAACACCTTCAAAGGCCCAAATGATTAAAAGAGTAATGAAAATTGAGACAAACAACTTGGTTGGGTCTATAATTTTCCATCCAATCACCAACTTTTGTCCTGAATGGTTTAGATAAGTATCACTGACTAGTGTAAAAAAAGAACACAAACATTATCTTTATATGTATTCCTTGAATATTCATGAAACCTGGATGACATGTCATCAACGGTTGTTTTTGTTAATATCAGGTGATGCTTTGTTGACAAGTGCTTTTGTTTGATGAATTTGGCTCTGTCCAGATTGCTGTAACAGCAAGAGATTTCTGACCATTTCTGGGAAACAATTGGTTGAGACTTGTGTGTCGTGTTGTTTTTTTATTAAAGGTATCTTACTTCTGTTTAATATTTTTTGAACATTGGAACTCGCTTTGTTGCTAATGTCATATGACTGTTGGACTTGGGATGACTTAGGTTAGGAGGCTTTTGTAGTCATGTGACGAGAAATGCAAATAGTAATTAACCCATCACGTTTTATCAATGCAATAGTTTCATATTGTCTGTCAGCAATTTAAGGATATCAAGATTAATATACTTGTAATTTCTGAGAATATATGATTTCATATTGATACCAATTAGTGTAACAATTTTTAAAATTTGCTAGGATTAATGACATGCAGCTACCAGATGCCACTACCATAAAGTGAAAACAATTCCAATCAGTAGATAGGTAGCTGGCTCAGAAATCTCATCTCAGCATAAACGTAAAGATGAAAAAGAATGTGTGGGAATATTAAAAGGAAATCGGAAATTAAGAAGCAGACGGCATTTCCATAGAGTAGTAAGCCAAAATTTATATTTTAAAATTATTCCACTGGTATATATAGCCAGACGTTTTAGGTCACATTTTAATTATGTCACAGGAGAAATGTTGTTTCTTTTTAAATATTAAGAAATTATACTAGCTCCTGTACAAATACAGCTTTGAGGACTGGATTATTGCATTGCAAGCAGAAATATTGATTTTGTTAGAAAATTTTTGTCAAAAGAAATGACTTTATATCATAATTAATATATATATATATATATATATATATATATATATATATATATAATATATGTATATTATATTATATAATTAGTATTATATTATAATTTATATATCCTATATATATATATATATATATATATATATATATATATATATATATATATATATATATATATAATCATTACACTTAGTTTTCAGATCATTTTGTCTGGATATTAGGATCAATTCTGCAGATTTTGTAAGAGGAGTAGGGTGGGTTAGCAAATCTGTATACTAATATGTCCATTGATAAGACCGTTGCAAGGTTTAAAAAGAAAACTATAAATACAGTTTACTTAATTAGATATGCATCATATTATAAAGCTTTCAGGTGATGGCACTGTAAGTTGGTTGTGGATTCCATGGGTAAATAAGAATTATAGTTGTTTACATTTCCGGGAGGAGAGACATTCAAAAGACTCTCTGAAGGACGTCTCTCCCAATATAAACTGATGCAATATTTTTTATTTGGTCTAACGATAGTAGTCTAAAATGTCGAATATGTTTGCTGAACGTTTTTGTGCTATTAAAATTATTACACTGTTATATATAGCTTGAAGCATTAGTTCTGATGTTAATTATGGAATGGGCAAATGGGATATCGTTGTGTCTTTTATTATATACTAAGAAATAACTCTAGCCCCTGTACAAATACAGGTTTGTTGGCTGAGTTATTGCAATGTAAGCAAAAATTTTGATTTTACAGAAAATTAAATCTTTATTTATACAGAATAGTTTAATTGTTCAATTATTTTTGTCAACATTTTAATTAACGCTATTGTATTAAGTCACGTTAAGTTGTAGACGTTTACCCAAATCATCTGATATAGCTTAACTTGTTTGCCAAATCTTTTTAGCTTTTGGATCTTATTGGCTAGAGTAATTAAGTGTTTAATGTTTCTTTACATGACAATATTCTAATAGATTGTCGATTTTTATTCTGGTATAAAATTTTAATATTCTATAGCATATATTCAACGCTTGATCTGCAACTGATTATTCTGAATTTTGTTATATAATTGTCTTTATATTGTGTTATGAAATTGTAATATTCTATAGAATATTTACTCCTAGCTTGAACTACAACGGGATTTTCTGAATCTTGTTTTATATTTATAGGTTTGAAAGGAAAAATTAATTTATCTTCAATATGTTGCTGTTCTCTTATACCAATATAATGCTGTTCAGCCAAGTTATGTTTAAATTTCATTGTGTGAAATGAAATGAATTTACATCATAATTTGCATGAAAATATATTATCAAACTTTGTTCTTCTGATGCATTTGTGGTTTAGTGGATGAATGCATATTTGACTCAGATATATTTGCAGGGTCAAGACACAAAATCATCTTTTGATTTTAAAATGATGTGTTTGTAAGCTTAAATGTTCCATAATTTTATTAGTACATGAGCATATATGAACCATAGAAAATAATTTTCATTCTGGAAAAACAATCCAATTGATATGGACAAATTGATTACAGTATATATCATATGATCATCTTACTGAATACCAGTACGAAAACCTATGGTGATGGTGCAGTTTTGGGGCAAATTTGTGTTTCGGATTAGCTTATTGATGAATAATATTTTATATCATTGTGTAAGGTGAAATGTTCATGTATTGCAGCAAGTTTTTTTTTCCAGAAAATGAATATGGGAGTGTTGCAAAACGGTGGTTTTACGTTTTCCAAATTCTGAATTAACATTCAATTAAGTGCCTTTCAAAATTCTTTATTTGCTAGTACTTCTAGAAATGATGGGGAGATTTAACAAATGGTTTCTGTTTTGATTTCCATGCATGTCTTACACAGCTCTGTTGTTTTTATGTAATGCCAGAGAAAAGATCATTTTCTGTGAGATGCATATTAGAAATTAAGCTGAATTGTTTTAATTAAAACCAAGCTTAAATAAATTTTGTTTCTTATTTCAGATTGTATCATTATTAACATATTCCCATAATCATGAAGGCAATTTCAAAGCAAACAAAACAAGTCATTTATATTCATTTCTTGCTGAAAAGCGTAAGGTATGTTGTGGGTTTCTTGGTTTGTCAATGTGTGTTATGATTGTTCTTTCCTGGTTTTAAATGACATTTCAACAGTTTTGGTGAGCAACTTGCCATGGAATCAGGTGCAAGACATGCTTTTTAATCATTAGGTGAAAGGTCTGAAGAGAAAGTCGTTTATTTTAGAATTGTTATAAGAGCTATTAAGGCAATTTGCATAACTGGATACACAATAGAATAGTAGTTTTCAGATCTCTTTATCTTTATATGCACATAGTAAACAAGGCAATTTATAAACAAACAAAAGAAGTCATTAATATTCATTTCTTTTCTGAAAATTGCAAGGTATGTTGCGGGTTTCTTGTTTTGTCCATGTGTTTTTGTCACGACTGATCTTTTCGTGGTTTTGAAGGAAACGTCGCCAGTTTTGGTGAAAAATTTGCAATGGAATCAGGTGCTTTTCAACCATTAGGTTAAAGGTATCAAGAGTCGAATATTTAAAAAATGTTATTAGATCTTTTAAGAAAATTTGCATAACTGGATACATAATAGAATAGTAGCGTTCATATCTATTTTCCTGGATCTTACGGTCAAGGCGGCAGACTTTGTAAGTGGAGTAGGGTGAGTCATTAAATCTGTATTCAGATAAGTCTATTGCTACGACAGTTTCAATGTTTAAAAATAAAACTATTAAAATGGCATTCGTAACTGGATATGCATCACTTTATAATGATTTCAGGTAGTGAAATTGTAAGGGCTTGTGGGTTGGATGGGTAAATGGGAATGATAAATGTTTACATTTTTGGGAGGATATAAATTCAAAAGACACTCTGAAAGACGTCTCTCCCAATATAAACTGATGCAAGATTTTTTTATTTGGGCTAAACTTTGTAGTGTAAAATGTCGAATATGTGTGCTGAGCTTTTGTTTGTTCTATTAAATTATTACACTGTTATATATAGCGTGAAGAATTAGTTCAGATCTTGATTATGTCAGAGAACAAATTGGGAGATTTTTGTTTCTTGTACTATATATTAGGAAATAATACTAGCACCTGTATAAATACAGCTTTTCGTAAAGGGTTATTGCAATGCAAGCAGAAAGATTAATTTTGCAGAAAATTCAATCCTTGTTAATACAGTATTGTATAATTTTTCATTTGTTTTTTGTCAACCTTTAAAAAAACTTTATGTAATTTAGGCACTTTAAGTTGTGGACTTTTTAGCAAATCATCTTAAATAGTTTAACTTCTTTGAAAAATCATTTTAGTTTTTTTATTAGTTAGAGGAATTAGGTGTTTAATTTTTTCTTTACAAGACAATGTTCTAATAGATTGTGGTTTTATATTGTTTTATGAAATTTTAATATTCTATAGCGTACATATTCCTATCTTGATCTGCATCTGATTTTTCTTAATTTTGTTAATTAATTAAAGGTTTTAAAGGAAACATTTAATTTATCTTCAATATGTTATTGTTCAATGATACCAATATAATGCTGTTCAGGCAAGTTAAGTTTAGAGTTCATTTTATAGCATGAAATGACTTTATATGATAATTTGCATGAAAATATACTATCAAACTTGTTTCTTTTGATACATTTGTAGTTTAGTGAATGATTTCATATTTGACTCAGATATATTTGCAGAGTCAAGAAATAGAATCATCTTTTGATTTTAAAATGATGTGTTATTAACCATAAATGGTCCTTAGAGTTGTTAATTAATGAGCATATATGAAGCTGGACAAATACATTTCGTTCTGGAAACAAATAATGGAAATGATATGAAAATTTATTTTTATAAAGACGTGTAACCATGTGTAATTTTCCAAGTTTAAATCGACTAAATTTCTTCAATTAAATTTTGTAGTTTCCTTTTGATAATCCTTTTGAGAGTTTTAAATGTCCGTCAAATAATATTGCCATATAAGTAATTTATTTTGCCTGTAACAAATGTTGGAAAGTTGAGAAATAGTGGCCGCGATATCCATTTCTCTAGAGGTACCATAAACAACTTGAAGATATAGGACTTAGACATGAATTCGTTGAAGATTTGTTTCTGATCAGTTTGCACAAGTTTTTGGGAAAAGCTGAGTCTTTTATTTTGATTGATTAGCTTTTATTAAATTGACAAGATGCTTTGAATATCTCCAGGGTTAAAGGGAGCACGATGTTTCTGATCAGGATTGTAGAGTTTAAATAAAATCATTGGCAGTAGTTTATGCTGGCTGTTGATATTTATGATTATCATTAGACGTTGCACACAAATTTAAAAGTGGACAAATTGATTACAGAAAATCTGATATGATCAGCTTCCTGAACACCTGTAAGAAAACCTATGATACAGGATCCAGTTTTCGGGCAAACTTGTGTCTCAGCTTAGCTTCTTGATAAACAATATTTGAGATATTTGTGTAAGGGGCAAGGTTCATATTTTCCAGCAGGTGTTTCCTCAGAAAATGAATATGGATATGTTGCAAAACTTGTGTTGATGGTAAATATATGTGAGTACTAAAAACCTTTACCAACTTGTATCACCAAAATCTTTATTATATTCTTTATTCATTAAGTATTGCCGCTAGCTCAAATGGCTGAGTAATGATTCTTTGTACTGTAATGGGTGTTTTTGTCTGTTATTATGTAATGATGCACTATTCACATGTGCAACGTCAGTTACGAATGTGCAGAACTATGACTTAAGGTTAGTGATATGGACTTCGTAATTCTGAATAAATATGCTTCCAAATGTTTGGATTTGCTTTAAACACAAAAAAAAAACGTTTTTGATATGCAAAGACTTTAATATGCAAACAATAAAAACATCAAAATTGGTCCCAAACTCTTTATGATATGTATATCATTCTTTGGAATGATGTATGAGAACACTTAAGAGAAAAATCAAATATTACTTTGTTTAAATCATTAATTAATGATATATAGACAGTAAACGTAATATCTGAAAATAAAACCACACACTCCTTGCCATGACGTTAACATTTGATTTTTTGTATTACAGTTTTATCTGTTTTTGTATTGTCAAGCGGTCCTTTATGTTCATCTCGTAATTTAAGCTGATTTTATCACTAATCAGGTGGTTTTGCATTAACCTTAAGTTTTGTTTTTTCCAGTTATGTTTTTTCTTATTTAGATTTTCTTTAAATTGTGGTTCTACTTTTTCCAAGTTCTAAATTAACCTTTAATTCAGTGTCTTTATAAATCCTTTATTTGCATGTATTTATAGAAATAATGGGGTGTTTTATCAAAATGTTTCTATGTCTTTATGTTCTTGAATGGCTTACACAGGTCTTTTGTTTTTAAATAATGCCAGAGTAAAGCTCGTTGTCAGTGAGATGCATATTAGAAATGAAGATGAATTGTTTTAAACAAAACTAAGCTTAAATAAGTTCTATTTTTTATCTCAGTTCAGTTTGTGTTTTTATTAACATATTCACATAATCATTAAGGCAAATTTCTAAACAAATTTCTTGCTTAAAAGCATAAGGTATGTTGTGGGTTTCGTGGTTTGTCAATGTGTGTTATGATTATTAAATCCTTGATTTTGAAGGAAAGTTCACCAGTTTTAGTGAGCAACTTGCAATGGAATTAGGTGCAAAACATGCTTTTTAATCATTAAGAGAAAGGTCTGAAGAGTCGATTTTTTAAAAAATGTTACTGGAGCTTTCAAAACAATTTGCATAACTGGATACACAATAGAATAGAGGTTTTCTGTTCTTTTTATGTGGATCTTAGGATCAAGGCTGCTGACTTTGTAAGTGGAGTAGTTTGGGTCAGCAAATCCGTATTCAGATATGTGCATTGCTAAGACAGTTTCAAAGTTTAAAAATAAAACTATAAAAATAGTTTACGTAATAAACTTTATAATGCTTTCAGGTAGTGCCACTGTAACTGGCTTATGGGTTGCATGGGTAAATTGTAATTATAGATGTTTACATTTTTGGGAGCATATAAATACAAAAGACACTCTGAAAGACGTCTCTCTTAATATGAACTGATGCAAGATGTTTTATTTGGGCTACACTTCGAAGTCTAAAATGTCGAATATGTATGCTGAACTCTTTTTGGTTCTATTAATATATTACACTGTTATACATAGCATTAAGCATTAGTTTAGATATTAATTATGTGACAGGTGAAATGGGAGATTCTTCTTTGTTGTATTATATATTAAGAAATAATACTAGTCCCTCTACAAATAGAGCTTTGAGGACTAGAGTATTGCATTGCAAGCAGAAAATTTGATTTGACAGAAAATATAATCTTTGTTTATACTGTATTGTATAATTTGTAATGTATTTTTTTCAAACTGTAATTTATCTATAAGTAATTAAGTGAATTTAAGTTGTGTACTTTTTACCAAATCATCTGAAATAGTTTAACTTGTTTGAAAAATCTTTTTAGGCTTTGTTTATTGTTGGGTACAATAATTATGTATTTATTTTTTTCGTTCCAAGACAATATTCTGACAGATTGTGGATTTAAACTGTATTATAATATTTTATTATTCTGTAGCATCCAAATTCCTAGATAGGTCTGGAACTGATTTTTCTGAATGTTGTTATATAATTAAAATTTTGAATCTTCATTCCTTTACTGTTCTCTGATACCAACATAATGCTTTTCCGCCAAGTTAAGTTTAAATTTCATTGTGGAAAATTATCTGACTTTATATGTTAATTTGTATGAAAATATAGTATCAAACTTGTTTCTTTTGATACATTTCTGGTTTTGTGCATGAATGCATATTTGACTCAGATATATTTGCAGAGTCAAGAAATAGAATCATCTTTTGATTTTAAAATGATGTGTTATTAACCTTAAATGGTCCATAGAGATGTTGATTAATGAGCATATATGAACCTTGACAAATATATTTCGTTCTGGAAACAAACAATGGAAATGATATGGAAATTTATTTTTATAAAGACGTGAAACCATGTGTAATTTTCCAAGTTTAAATCGACTAAATTTTTTGAATTAAATTTTGTAGTTTCCTTTTGATAAATCTTTTGAGAGTTTTAAATGTCCGTCAAATAATATTGCCATATAAGTAATTTATTTTGCCTGTAACAAATGTTGGAAAGTTGAGAAATAGTGGCCACGATATCCATTTCTCTAGAGGTACCATAAACAACTTGAAGATATAGGACTTAGACATGAATTGGTTGAAGTTTTGTTTATGACCAGTTTACACAAAGTTTTGGGAAAAGCTGAGTCTTTTATTTTGATTGATTAGCTTTTAACAAATTGACAAGTTTCTTTGAATATCTCCAGGGCTAAAGGGAGCACGATCTCTCTGGTCAGGATTGTAGAGTTTAAATAAAATCATTGGCAGTAGTTATGCTGGCTGTTGATACTTATGATTATCATTAGACGTTGCACTCAATTTTAAAAGTGGACAAATTGATTACAGAAAATCTGATATGATCAGCTTCCAGAACACCTGTAAGAAAACCTATGATATAGGGTCCAGTTTTCGGGCAAATTTGTGTCTCAGCTTAGCTTCTTTGATAAATAATATTTGAGATATTTTTTTAAGGGGCAAGGTTCATGTTTTGCAGCAGGTGTTTCCTCAGAAAATGAATATGGATATGTTGCAAAACTTGTGTTGATGGTAAATATATGTGAGTACTAAAAAACTTTACCAACTTGTATCACCAAAATCTTTATTATATTCTTTATTCACTAAGTATTGCCGCTAGTTCAAATGGTTGAGTAATGATTCGTTGTACTGTAATGGGTGTTTTTGTCTGTTATTATGTAATGATGCATTATTCACATGTGCAAAGTCAGTTACGAATGTGCAGAACTATGACTTAAGGTTAGTGATATGGACTTCGAAATTCTGAATAAATATGCTTCCAAATGTTTGGATTTGCTTTAAACACAAAAAAAACCTTTTTTGGTATGCAAAGACTCTAATATGCAAACAATAAAAACCTCACCATTTGACCCAAACACTTTATGATATGTATATCATTCTTTGGAATGATCTACCAGATCACATAAAAGAAAAATCAAATATTACTTTGTTTAAATCATTAATTAATGATATATAGACTGTAAACGTAATATCTGAAAAAATACCACACACTCCATTAGTGACGATCTGCTGCAATAGTTCTCTTGACTCTGTCAAGGACTCTGATATTATTGTTATCTTTATTATCTAATTCTCTACTTTTCCGCTCTGGTTATTGTCACTAGCGATTATGAATGCTTCATCGTAGGTTTTCATTATCGTTACAAACTCCTTATTAGATATTTTACCATCACTGACAAACAAGGAAAGATACGAGCATACTTTATTATAGGCAGCTATTCCTGCGTGTAATTTAATCATGTATTCGCGTATTTTATCGCTCGCGCATGTAGATATTTTCTTAACGATAATACTGAGAATACCTGCTCATGTTGTTTTCGTAGAAGTGATAATCGTTAAAACCGCATTAGCCGTCATCATTAAGGCTGTCAATAATAAACCGGTTCCAGCAACAGCAGAAGAAACATAGTAAAAAATATCAATAACAACCATGCATCTGCGATATTTTTTTACTTTTACGGTGTAATCGTCAATGGTATATCTTATTTCGGTCTGTCACTTTAACGCCTGATTGTATCTATGACGTGATCGTCAATGAGTGACTCTCATTTGATTCCTTATATATTATGACGTTGTCATTGAATTAGACAATTAATTGAGGAGCTTTATTTACAAATTACAGATACCTCCGTAATTATCCGAGGTCATGCGTATGTCCCATAGTTCCAGCATAAACGTTTGTTCAACATTTGTATCGAACATTACAGATACAGTTGTAGACAAATTATTAGCTAATAGACAGACAGTCCATACATAGCAGCTACCTCCGCAGTGTCTTTGATGGTTTTATTTCGCTGTGTCCATATAGCTGATTCTGATGAAACAATGTACACGATGTTAATGATCTGTTTGAAAGAAAGTTTAATATGATTCTTTGTTCAACAATATTTGGTATTGCACTAATAATATCGTTTAGTTTCGTGTTAATGTCATCGAGTTTTGTCAACGGTTGGTGGAGTTTCAAAAAATTCATTAATGAATCTGTTCATGCTTCTACGACTAAATTTTTTCTTGCGTCATTATATGTGGTTGGGTTTCCAAGATATGCGAATGCATTTCCTGCCATTATTATAACCACCAGTAAATGCATTTAAGATTTTCTTAACATAGTCGTTAACCGACTTACCTGAAATCTGTATTTTACCTTAATCAGCAAAAGTAACGATATTATTAATAACCGCATTGGGAATTTGTATAAGTACTTCCGGCAGATGTATGATGGTCGTTTTTAATCGTCCTAGTTTATCTTGAAAAAAACGATGTCGTTTTGATCCACACTCCTGATATTTAATAAATCAACGAGTTCATTTCTATGTTGATCAAGAGTTGCATACTGAGCTAAATCGACACCCCTATCTTTCTTCTTAGGTCTTCCATACATATCAACTGTTAAGTTTACAAGTGCCTGTTTAATTCGACAATGTGGTATTATCATGCTTAATTTTATGAGGTAACGCTGATGATTTTGATACAGCATCAAGTACATTAAGCACTTTTCCAGCACATATTGGGGGATGATAATTATTGTGCTGGTAGCGTTGAAAACTATATCGGAGCAATTGTATTGCTGACATAATTAATAATCCCATTTGTTGGTACCACCCATACGAATCGAAGTGAACAGTTCCACGTGGATCAATTGCTAATGGCACCCAATGAGTGCCAGGTACAGAGTTGTTATCAAGATTAATTAGACCGCTTTCAATATTGTTGAATACTTGATTACGCATGAAAACTTCTCTGAATTTTTAATAGTCGGTGGCTTACCTGCATCAGGTGCATCAAGTAAATCAACATTTTATAGTGGTACTATCATCGATCTGCCCCAAGTCTTAGACCGATTCTGTACCACGAGGGCGGGATCACTGGATGTCTTAGATCTTTTCTTTACGACGATGTTGGGGTCAACGGTAGTCTTAAACCGCTTCCCTTCTTTTTGAAGTTTTCATTACCTATCTGTATTGCTTTATTTAACGCCAATCCAGCAGCAGTTCCAACAACGCCTAACTCAGCGGCTTTAACAATGTCGCTGATAGTACTTGTAGAAAGAGTAAGTTGTATCCCAGTTTTTGATAGATTGGCTTCATTGAAGTAATCATACTGAAGTTCTGTCAACAAGAGCTTATTCGGACCACCTGCGATTTGTTGTCGCCACAGTTATATTTTATTATTGTTTGGTGACGATTGTTTCGTTTTCATCTGACCAGGAGTCAGACTCACAATAACTTGATAATATGACATTATTGATATTATAATTACATGTTTTCTTCTGGGGCATGAACGACTCTCATTCTCCACCAGCTCCTCCGCTGTTTATAACTGCGATTGCTCTTAATTTAGATTAGCTCCAGCATCTATATTAACACGAGCTCGAACATGTTTGTCAACAACTGATTGTCTGATTTAATCTAAATGTTTTAGTGAAAGGTAACAAATTGTATACAGTGCTGTAAAGTCTAGTTGAGTTATTTGTAAACCAGTGTCCATATTTTGATACCCCCCCAAAGGTCAATAATCGATGATACGCACATGATTCATGATTTTTGATCGAAATTCAACAAAATATTATCGGATATGTCGTGGTTTTCATTAGGAGCTGGGAGGGTGAACCTCACAAAATGAATTTTTGAGCAAATTCTCTATATATAATAAAGATAAAAAAGTCAATAACGCTAAACCAAATTCTCTGACTATATTTCCATACGGTTAAGAACCGTTAATATAAATCGGTTAGGTTAGCTCAGTTTTGCTATACTCTTATTGACTTATATTTTTAAGACTTTGTTTACTTGTAAAGCTAATGAATTGTTGTCCTGCACCCCATCCCTGCTGCTCCTGTCTGTCAAGGTAGTTAACCAAAGATTTTATCCTGACCAATCTACGAGCGTATGTATTCATTAATATATAGGGTCTCGTTTCTTAAGTCAATGATATTTCCATCCTGATATGTTAGTTTGAAATTCATGCTTGGCAACAGTGGATTATGTACACGTAGGTAGACTTGATTTAAAGGCTTATATACAATATGCCACCCTGTGGGTTTTTAAATACCTTTATCCCTGCTGGGCCTGGTTAGACTTAGAGAGGTCGAGGCGGTAACTGCTGTCAATTATATCGCATACTAAAGTCAGTGCGATGGTGGATGCTATATTACGAATATTAGGCGAGACATGACGACCTGTTCCATATGGGTCATTATTATATCTGAGAATTGCTGGGGTGGGATTTTTTTTTCATGAATTACATATTCTTTCAAAGAGTTCATCAATAAGGACACTAACTGAACTTTTTTAGCTTCTCGGAGTCAAATCCAGGTATTATAAATGTTGATAGTTGTTCTTATATAATTCCATAATATTTCAGAAATACTATTGTAAATAATCGCTTACGACCACCCACTGAATTAGGTTATCTTAAATGACTATGTAAGAATTAGAAAATTTATCTGCCGTCGCGCTTATTTTTTTCTCTCTGTCGGCATTAGTCTTATTTACATATTCTAAGTCTTCTGCAAATTGATTTAGATGTTTTATTGTTTCATTTATCTGATTTTTCAAATCATTGTTATAAAAGGTGTTGATGCTGGAAAGACAATTTTTAAGATCATTTAACACACGTTCATGTTCAGCTTTAATCGGTATTGATAATGAGTTAATTTGCTAGACATTAAGTGTTGATATTCTTGCTAAACCTTTCTTACCTTGAACGAAATTTATAAAATAAATATAATGCGTATGACTACGATAAGTGAGTGCTGTAATGATCAATATAAATGAATATTTTTATATATTCTGGAAAGTTTGTAAATTACATATATATATATATATATATATATATATATATATATATATATATATATATATATATATATATATATATATATATATATATTCTTTTTAATACCAGTGACATTAGTGTATTCAATCAATTTCAGAAGCATCATTCAAATGTAATATAAAATTCAAAAAGACCTGTAAGGTTGGCAGTTCTTAGAGAAATTATTTCTTACCTATATTGAAGAGATTAAGGGCTTTGTATGTTTTTTTTGCGATCCATATCTGTTATATGGTTTTGGATGTTGTTAATATGCATTTTGCTGTCTCCACAGAGCCTGTTTTTTGCTTCCAGGAAGGACAGACATGCACAACTATTCCAAATGGGTTAATTTCCGTTCTTAAACATTTCATCGCACTGGCACCCTTTTGTAATTTTCTGTGCCTTGAGCAATTTGGATATCATAAAATACTTACAAAATTGTTTAGTCTATTTCCGTATAAAACTCTGCCAATATAGAATACTTATTAGTGTGAACTAAGTAAGTTGATGTACATCACCTTTTGAATTCTTAATGTTAACGGTGTTTTAAAATATTCTAAAAAGTTTGGAGTATTAAAATACGTACATTAAAATTTAGTAAGTGTTACCTTTTTGTCTTAATAATACCATGCTTGTTATATCAATATTTATTGAAGATCTATAAAACCAAGAACGATATAATAATTAAATAACTATTTAAATATGCATCGCAGCAATGACATTACTCAAACTAGTATTAATATTAGTATTATTGTTATTCATATCACTAAGATCAGTAGATAAACAAATGTGTCAATGTTTAATTTAAACCAACGTTATAGTCATAAGACCAAATCAGGGTGGAGACTTCATCCTTACACCTAATACTCTATTAAATAAAATGAGAGCGTTTTAAGTAGATGCTATACAAATTCGACAGCAAGTTGACCGCTTCATTCAATGCCGCGAACGAAGGAAATTTTTCACTATCGAAATTCGTATACATAATCTGTACACTGAGGTGTAATTAGGAAAAATGATCAAAGAGCAAAATCGTTCTGATGAAAGTCGTCGAACCATTCTATGTTTTAAGATGTTACCGTATGAGTATCGTATACTATCATGAAATGGTGTTGACTTTACATGAAAATATAAACTACACTTGTTCACCAACAACTCCCGAAGAAAATTCGAATAATAAAAGAAGCAACATTCTAATACGAAAAGTAATAAGTAATATAGTATTACAAGGATTAATTTCCTAGTTTAAGATAATAGTCTGTGTAAAATATGTAACGACCAGGGCGAAATACGGTCGAATTTCATAGTTACGCCTTATATGTATATCATTACTTGCACATTACTTTCCTAATGTCACTATTGCTCTGTGCCAGAATAAAATATATATATATATATATATATATATATATAATTTGCATCTAACCAAAATTGCCCACATGTGTGTTTGTATTCAATAATAAAGCATGCATCTAAATTTATAGTATCTTCAAGTGTAAAGCAAGAAAATAGTTTGAACATACCAATATAGATCATACAAAATAACGTTTATATACTATGTGCGATTCACTGTTGATGTTACTGAGAAATGGACACAATTGCACTTAAATGGTAATGTATAATTTAAATCAGAGCATCAATCTACTAGATTTTTATAAGATATGGAGCTGGTATTTAACTGGCCTGTAAAACAATTAAACCTCGATTTTGAGACTACGAAATGATTTTAAAAAGCATGCGAAACATATAAACTATTACGTGATAAGATAAATCCTATCCGCGCGGTGTAAAATACGATTTGAGCGATTTAATGCTTGGGTTTACTATTATTGATATCATGCTAATAGATAGCATAACAATGTGATTGTATAGAAAATGTCAAGAAAATTCGGAGATGATAGTTAAGTATTTTTTTAAACTTTAAAAATAATTATTGTGTACACTTTCCGAAATTTCGCAAACAGTAGGACTTTGGGAGCTATCTAAAAACTATGAAGGATATTTTAGGCTATGAATATAAAGATTGGATAGAGCATTCAAAAAGTAGAAATCTATGGTTTGAAGTTATTTTAAGTATCCGAGTCAGAAACATCATTTTTTACATACAATTTCACTAATGATCACAATATAACCAAAATACGATAGCCACCTCAAATGAAATTACGATCTCGTCGTGGACACAATTTAAAATTTAATTTATTAAATGAATTTAACAATGCTCACAAAAGCTAGATATTATTCAGAGAGTTTAGCACATTTCATATGAAATCAATACAGTTATGAACTTATGTTCATCAAAGTTTTCATATATTAAAAATAACATCAAGTACAAATAATTCATTCCATCATACTGACTAAAATACCGGAGCTTTTGTGTTGCACGTAACATCTTGTCCCTGGAATTTGTTGCGCTGTTCAATGGCTAGTACAATGCATTAGATGTATATATTAGGAATCATAATTCGAAGAGCAGCTGTCTTCCTGAATAGATACAATACTTGAAATAAAGGCGTGTTGGATTGGTCAAATAAACCGATATGCCGAAGTTTAATTAATCGTTGTACAAGAAAAGGATAAAAATAAATTTTAAGTTTTAAGTTCACCACAGCGAATGAATTTAAATAATACAAACTAATGCAGAGAGTAAAAATTCACATATATCACTGATAGCAGCATAATATATGATCATAAAGTTTAAATGAACGCTAAACAAACAGTTATAACACACACATACACACACACATATATATAAAGATTGTCACACAAGGGTCGCACTCTTCAGCCACTCGCGAATGTGAAGATATGGCGGTGTATTTAGCTCCGTCTTTTGGTGCCATATCTGCATCATCGCGAGTGGTTGAAGAGTGCGACCCTTGTGTGATAATCTTTGTTGCACTTGCCGAAGGTGATGCTTGATTCTTGTTGAGACTGTTTTTGTTTCGTCTTCCTCTTGGTCTCTTTGTAGCGAGGTTTTCTTTTATGCCTACCTCGGCTTTATGAATGCCTTGTTTCACACCAAGTCGCCACTAGTAGCGATTGTTAGCCCAACTCTCCTTTGTTGTTGCCGTTGATACTGACCGTTTTCATGTCCTCCTTACAGACGTCTTTGTATCGCAGACGTGGCCGTCCAGTCGATCGTGCTCCTTCTGCAAGCTCGCCGTATAACTGGTCCTCGGGAATGCGGCCAGTATCCATTCTCTTGACATTGCCGAGCCATTGAAGGCACCTTTCGTTGAGGATGGTGAACATGCTATTCATGCTGGCCCGTTCTTGAACTACTGGATGTTCCTAATGTGTCGCAGGCATTTCAGATGGAAGCTATGGAGTTTCCTTTCGTGGCTCATGTAGGCGGTCCATGCCTCGCAGCTGTAGAGTAGTGTGCTCAGCACACATGCCTGTTAGACACGCAGTTTGGTCTTGTCAGTGAGGTTGAGATTGTTCCAGACCCTATGGGTCAGCCTCGCCATAACTGCTGTTGCTTTAGCAATCCTGCCGTTCACCTCAGTATCAATGGAGAGCGAGCTGGTGATGGTGGAACCAAGGTCTGCAAAGTTCTCAACAACTTCAAGATTGTACCCATCAATGTTGATTGTTGGAGGGGAGTCAACATCCTGCGCCATTAAATTCGTCTTCAGCAGCAGGGGGGCGAACCCTACAAATTTTTGCGACAAAATCGATTAAAGCCTCAGAATGCCAAATGGAGCCTTCCTACGAAATCTCATATTTTAACCAAAAAAAAAATAAAGACCCCATTTTACAAATGGAGCCTTAGCGATTTTGTCGTAAATACATTGTCATAACCACCCTCAAAATTGCTGCCATCTACGTCGCAAATATGTGGTCATCTAGCTCCTCCTTGCTGCTGATTAATACAAATTATTTAACCAAATATTTGATCAAGTCCAATACGATATCGTGACCGAGGGTCGTGTAAATTTATTGTTATAAATCCATATGGGACTGACTGAGCAAGACTAAAGTAATTTTTAAATCCATTGAAGTCCATATCGGAACACCATGTCTGCCAAATATTTCGTAGCGTATGTGTATCAACGCCATTGAATACAGCAAGAATATTGCAGTTATCGCGAATAACTTTTGGAATTTGAGTGTAGCGTTGAGTGACATATATCACGTCAGTGTTTTTATGCCTACCTCGTGAAAATATTCTAGCAGGGTTCTTTTGATTATCAAGCATTACATCATCGTACAGTACAAGATTGTTTATGTCTCCATCAATATCTTCTACTGATGGTGCATCATTAATATCAGTAATAAAGTCGATTAAACTTTCACCTTTAATTTCTGATGCATTTTCATTATAATCTTTTAGCACTTCATAGCACCGTTGATCATCTACGGATGGGGCAACTAAATATAATTTATCCCACTTCATAAATCGCATTATCAAATTAAGCAGCAATTGTGTTTTAGCCGATCCAGATTGTCCGATTATAATGGCACGGCCAGAATTCGGAAGCGCTGCGTGGTGTTTTACCGGTTCTCTTCTTTTAGTCGCTGAAAAATCAATTATATTCATAACTCTATATATAAATTATGGATTTATATTGTGTTAAATGTAAACAGCGTACTGATACAACCGATCAGACAACCATTACAACTAAAAACAATAGACTAGCGCTTACTGGTAAGTGTGTAACATGTGGTACAAAAAAATTTCGATTTTTAAAAAAAAGCAACTCGGAGTTGATATTGCCGCAAAACTTGGAAAACTCCCCGGAACCCCATGGGCAAAATACCCCGGAGAAAAACACCTTCCAGGATATAGTTACTGTGGTCCCGGAACGAGATTAGATATCAGATATTTATATGTTTCAGATGCTTATAACACTACCGACTTGTCAACGATTAGATACAATGATATAGATTAAGGTTTCCTTTAGGTGAAACAGTAAGGTTTTTTTCTGCCCACGATACATACAGATAATAATAAGATACATAATCAAATAATGATAAGAAGGATAGATTTACCGCTTTCAATTTCGACTGCATACAAGAAACTTGCAGCCCCATTCCTAATTTTTGCCTGGCACACAAACCGTGCAAGACATGCATCCAAGAACCAATCTTTTCTCATAGCTCTCATTGTAGCGAGATTCCTGAAAAACGTGAACAATAGTTCTGGAGCCTAGCACATTGACCAATTTTGATCATATGATTTAGAACCTAAGGACGAGAGGGAAAACCAATAAGACATCCAACTTACGGGGTTTGTTATCGCCATGCTACGGTGAAGGCTTACAATTTCTCGTGATACGGTAGGCACTTTCTCTTGAGATACAATACGCAAGAACTTACCGAACGTCCTAAAGTGACTTTGAACGGAGCACAATTCATTTCCATGCAGGGAGGCCAAGTGCAAGTTAGAGATTCATTGAGTTACTCGGGAATGCCTTTTAGTCGTATGAATAAAATATTGGCATGACACAAATAGTAAAAAATAGTAAATGAATATTTTCTACACTTTTGCCATATTGAAGCCAGTCAACATGCTGTTATACTCCATTTTATTGAGGCTCAATACTTCGACGATGACAAGATTTCTACTCATGGTACCAGACTTACGCCTCGAACGCTTTCAACCTTCATTAAGAAAATATTAAATAGTATCGTTCCGACCTGGAAATGTCACGACGTTGCTGTGGAATGTTTCGAAAATTGTTCAAGGAGCGCGGAAGGATCGATATTTTGAAAAAACTCTGTACCATTGCCAAATCGTATTACTTGGTGTACCGTCAACGATTTAGGCATACAAATAGGCTACCTGTCATGAGTCATCGAACGACGAACTTTGTAAAACGTCAATACCCCATCAAACCTCTACTCTAGTTGCATTATTTAGATGATGTCGAGAGACAAATGAATGTCCGCAGTGGACGAGGCAAAAAAAATCATTAAGTTTTCAGTGGATGCTGCGACTTCGAAATTCGCAAGATCGTGTACGACTTTTTATTTCACGAATATCGAATATTTTACCCTCAACGTGACAAAAAGCTAGTATACTACGCGCCATGGAAGAGTTGTACGAGGCTACTTGTCATCAGCGATTGAAATTAGAGGAGCATGGATACCAAGTGATGGAAATCGGCGATTGAAAACCGATCTCTAGTTTAAGAACATCATGGAAAGTTACATGCTGGTGGACCCTCTGAACAAACGGGGCAGTTCTTTTTATGCCACTTGTGTGCCATACAATGCCAACGGGGATAAATGAGAAGAAATACAATACATTGACGTGTGTTTCCTGCCTCCGTGCAGATAGTGTCGCTTCCTCATGGCACCCACAATTCGTGCCTGAACATCGACATGGACTATATTCAACAATATGAAGGATTGATCAAGTGTAAATTCTTTGTAAAGTCTTTGTTTTCAATCTGGATTTAACACATTATTTCCAAGGAAAACGGATGTTTCCCTTGTGTAGGAAAACGGATATTTCCCTTGTGTCTTGCTTGTGCCTAAACGTGTAATCTATGCCACCCTTGTCCGCACACTCAATGAAAACGTGCTTTGACGGGAACATGTTTCCGTTTAAATCTGTTTAAAGCTCTGGACTTGGGTTAGCAACTGTTAGGAGTTTAAAACATACCACAACGACGACGAGACACAAAAATTATTTTTTTTTCAGACTACGTTATGACTTTTTGAAACTGAAACAAGAAGCAATTGGCTACATTTTCTGGTGTCACACTCCCAAAAGATAAAACTAAATTAAAAAAGATGTACTGGAACAGGAGGGTATCACTTTAGACCACATCGAGAAAAACAAAGGTAAGCGAACGTTTGCCAAATTGATGTGGGGCAAAATGGTACAACGACCGTGTTTACCCAAGACAGAATATTTCGTGTGAACTTTCCAGGTATTTCCAGATGATTCACAAAGAAGTCAAATACATGAAACACGTAGACGTCTCTATTGATGACTAGCTTTTAGTCAATTATAAAGAAGGAATGGACCATGTTGTAGCCGATGAATTTGGAAATATTATCGTTGCGGCTTACGTTACAGCCCATGCTGCCTTAAAACATTACGAATGTTTGAACTGTTAGGAGATCGTGTGTTGTATTTTTATACGAGAGTTTCATCTACATCAGTCGTTTTTGTCACCAATCACCTAAAATCAAAGGAGACCGTTTAGGACCCTGGACAGCCGAGCATTCGTATGACAGGGGCATGCAAGTTTTGCAAGTGTTAGTCCCATAAATGTCGATTACGAATCTTGTACCCCTCAAGGAGAAGTACTCACGGTGTGTAAAATGAAATGGTTAAATCTATTATCGCACTAGTCACGTGGCAAACTTTCGAGTACTCAAAGCAGCCTTGCAGTCTTGACTGGATCGATATTTCAAAATGACTATTTACATACCCATCAAGATTGTATGTTTAACCACGCATCAAATACTCAGTCGACCACTGAAAACAGTCTTTGAAATCGTGTAATAGATGCGAGTAACCACACACTTCACTTTGCTGTACGGACACGCTGATATTGGTCAGCATATAAATTGGACATCGTCCAAGATCGATAGTTTATTGTGACCAAGATAGAAAGATGAATCATTTTACAATGCTGCATCGAGCAAGAGTAAATTCCAGTGTGATGATGTTCCTTGCGATGACAGCAATGCCGTACGATGTGGCCTCAGATTCAGAGCTACATTATCATCGCGGAAACTTTGTTATAACTACCAAACCTATCATGGAAAGTGTTGACCATGCTGCGAGTGTCACACCTAACAGATGCCACTCGTCATCGTACACCTTTTAAATACAATATGTATTGTGGAGGATATTATACTCCACAATAAACAAAGCAACAACCACCCCATTGATTTCATGCTTAAATTGATTCAATTTCTGCAAAGTTCACCACACTCTTATCGAAATATACATGCAAAATACGAATATTCATTCCCTGTCAGAATACTGTGACCATGAAAGTTTGATTCAAACGCTCTGTGGAAAAAGTCCAAAATATCTAGGAGGACCTATCCTCCGAAGAATCCGCCATAGCTGGATTTTTCTACTTGGGCGATGGGGATAAATTCAAGTGCAACAGTTGTGGCGTGTTACTTCATGAGTAGGAACATAAAGATTCCGCTTACATGGAACGTGGTCAATGATTTCCAGATTGTCAATACGTACCTTTGGTAAGTTCTCATCACCGAAGTGCGACTAACCATGTCGTGCACGAACGTAGCAAATTGGTTCAGAGTCGAACATTGGATCAATCGCTAGACAAGTATTTAAACCCGATATCAAAAATAATCTTCGATCATTACCCATTGAATTACAAGAAAAGGACATTTGCCAAGGGCTAGAGTCAAATCTCAATTACTGACTGTACACAGGCTATAAAGATAAATTCACATGAGTAATGTGAAGAAAAGTCACCAGATGAGTTCCGTCAGGAGCAAGTTCTACTTTTTACCTTTTGACCATTTACATTTGAAGATTGTATTGGCATTCATAACCGTTACTCTGAATGGCAGAGGACAGATCTGGATCACTACGTTCATGACTTTCGCTGTAGGTGAAGTGTACATCTAATATATGTTCATTGCTAATTTTCAAGATAATTTTTGTGGTTTATCCGTGGAGTTGAGAGAAAACATTGAACGAGAGTTGATGAAAATACGAGTCAAACGCAAATAAGAAGTCCATCAGTTACGCCACCGATGTTTGAAACACTGGTACCTCAATGCTATAAGAGGATTGATCCTGAAGAAATTGTTCAAGTGGTCAGATATTGATCAACTATACGTAAACGAAAAGTGTCGTCTGGTTGATAGTGATTATTTTACAACCATTAACATTTCCTGAATCTAGTTCCAAAGTAATAGCTAGAGGGATAGAAAGTTTATACAATTTTGTACAGAACGTAGTGGAAGAAGAAAATTATGATTGATTTATCACGTGTCATTTAGTGGCTATGATGTGGGATTCGACAAAGGAATAATGCTACCATTTATGTGCAGAAAGTACACATATAAATGGCACAAAAGGGACTATAACAACTTTCCACTATGTGACGTTATCATTGGTGATACAACAGGTTCAATGGAAGGTCTACGACCACATTCAGACAGTGGAAGATCGCAATTATATATTACGAGAACTGTGTCCATTGTCGACATGTAGTGTGTGTCATAGTGACTTGCTTTCTGGGATTTTGTTTAGCGTTCTTTGCTTTGTGAACTCCTTAAGAACAGTTCCTTCCACCCAAACAGCAGGAATATTGTTCTTTAAATGTCTACGAGAGAATAATTATCCTGAAAGCTTTGCGATTGCATCTGGATACTTCACGACCATTACTTAATACAAGATTCTTCAACTTTTAGGTACTGAAGATGTGCATGACAATGTGTGTGTGTGTGTAACTTGTGAATTAACCCTCTCTGGATAGATGAAGGTGATTGCGAAAGTTGTGGTTTCGAGGCTTGGACTAAAGAAGTGGCCGAATATGCCCGAGATTTATAATCCAAAACACATGAAAAAGTTTATTGAAAAAGTCAATTTTAAACTGGTGGTAATGACAGTACCAGAAGAGGAACAGTTGTCCCTGATAAAAACCACCTTCTTCAGACTGACAAAGAAAATTTCAACAGAACTCGTGCGAGAAGGTACCATGGGCTGTACAAACATTTAGAACATTACACACTGTACCTAGGAAGCTACATTGTGATGACAAAAGATGTTATAAAATTTAAACTTTTTTTTATATTTCACTATGAATATTTTGATGTGCTTTATCCAAGTACTTAAACCATTTGACTTTATTGTAATTTATGTCTTTCGTGTAATTTCATTTGCAATACACATATCCTGAAAAAGCTTAAAAACTATTGACTTGAGTGTATTCATTTAAAAAAGTGACACTATTATGGCTACCTCTACTGTCTCTCTTCCCTCTCTTCGTCTACTTTCAGAGTCATTAACGAAAATGTTAGATCAGGAGAGTTGAGTCATTCTATCTTCAATATACCTTTAACATGCTCATTGTGATTCAGGTTAAAACGAATATGTCAAACGTATGATTGGACATAAACTTAATTTGATCGATCGTCTTCCTCAACGCATCGTGAGGTGTTACAAAGAATTGGAATCGGCGTACAGCGTTCTATGGGAATGTCAAGGTGAATACATTGTCTTTGTGGAAGGCAATCGTTTCGAAGACGACTGAATCGTGTCTGACCCAGTCAAACCCATTTGCTCATTTTTGATGACATGTTAGGAGAAAACGAATAATACATTAAACTGTGGTTTACACGCAGAGGCATCGTAACGCCAGTGTTATTTACATTACAGAACATTACGTCAACACATTAAATCTCATCGTACCATTAGTTTCAATGTTTACGTCGATTTGTTTAAAAGTTCTAGAGATAAATCGCAAGTACATAATCCGTTTCAAAACCAACTTCTCATTCAGAAATTGTATCGTGCTGTCGCGTAATTAGGTCAAATAGGTAAGCTTCTTACTACACTGTTCACAGTCAATTCTTCTCGCTAGAGAGACCCATTGTCACATTGTTTATATAGTCCCAATGTTGATTTCTCTTGGACAAAAATCATTTTGCCATGTACACCAGGATGATTTTGAATAAATCCCATTGTCGCGAATGTTCCCCAAATTATACTGATTGAAGTTAAGTAGAAGAAACAATTGATTATATTAAGATTATTTATTATGTTCTTGGGAATTCACATATCAAGTGTAACGATGTTTTCAAGAACAAGCCACGGACACCTTATAGAAGCCAATTTAACAATATTTTTATAGAAGTCAAAACTCATGTATCGATCATCAGTGGCATGCATTTTTAGCCGATGTCTCTGATTTGGCCACCTACAAATCGTGGCTATATATATTTTTTTGTCTCATTGACGTCTTTTCCAAATTTGCCTTCCTTATTGAGCCGTGAATTATTGCGAGACCTGAGACTGGTATTGAAAGATAGTGGTCGTTACCCTCTTAGATGGCAAACCGACAAAGGCACCGACTTTCTACACCAAGATTTCCTAAACGAATTGAAGAAACTTGATATTCAGTTTTTG